>JAKWJA010002499.1:34869506-35208301 GCA_027704765.1 Solanum habrochaites | reverse complement strand
GCAAATTCGTTTAATTTACTTTTATTGATACGTCACAGTGGTATCGTAATTAATATTTTCCCCCAAATGTTCGCATGAGAATTAAAAGTAGATTTACATATGGTACTTTTCTTGTTTTAGATTCTACTGAATATGTTGCCCCTAAATTATGGTGTGGTCATTCTAAGTAATCATCACAAAATATAATGAATAATCTTCTTTAGTATTAAATTTTCTAATAATATTGTATGCTGCAATGAGCACACACGAACACTTTGTAAGCATACTACATTATTTTTAAATTTCAAACATTATAAAGGTGACTATTGTTAATGTTGAATGCTATAAACACCATGACAATGTTAATAAGTATAAACGGTATGAGAATTAAATGATATATATATTTGTTAACATAATAAAACGAATTTTGAGTAGACATTATGTAATTTGTGTTTTATTTCAACATTTTACGTGTCTTCTATTAGTAAAACCTTTAATTTTTCATTATCCGATAAATAAAATGGGGTAAGGGGCGAAACTAATCCTTACAAACTTAATGTAGAAAACTTTAAATGTCTCATTCCTAACAAAATTGATTAATTAATTGGTCCCTCGGTAAACTAAGAAATATGTACCGCTTTATCTTATAATGTATATTTCATCAATCAGTGTGTTTTTTCCTATAACTACGGATAACCCCCAAAAGTATAATGTGTAATAATTAGGATGAATTATTGTTGTTTTCTTGTTAGATGTTAGGTTATGGTATATTATATATATATATAGCGATAATTATGATTTTTATATATATATATATATTATGAGATGAGATATATATAGAGATATATATATAGAGAGGAGAGAGAGAGATGGTGATGGAGAGACGAGAGAGAGAGTAGAGAAGCAGGACCATGGATTAGAATGGAGAAGATTAAAGAATAAGGAAAATGTCTTAAAAAATATTACATTAATTTAGAATAACTTGTTAAGACCATGCAATACCAATATCATAAGTTTCAATTTGTGTTTGCGTAACTTCTTCTTAAGAAACGAAAAAGAACCATGATAGAAATTTTTTTTTGTTAGCTCAAAAGCAAAATAACAATTGAAAAAAAAAAAAAAAAATATTGGTAATTTAATTGAACAATACTATCTGACTCTGCGGTTTTACTTATTTTATTTATATTTTCTTATCCAACTTTTAGTATCTTTTTACGCTTTTGATGACATTGAACTAAGTAATTGATAACAAAATTAATGACGTGAAAAATCTGATCCCATAATTGATGATGTTGCACCACGTTGCAGTCAAAAACTGTTCATTTTTATGTAATTGATTTATGTCTGTATATGCATCCACAAATATATTTTCTTATAGATACTTATATGCATTTATTACTAGCAAAATCATATTTTTACAACTCTTTTGAAGTATATTAAAATTATAATAATCAATCCAAACTAAATAGAATTGCTGAATATAAATATGTAAATATAATTTTAGAAATTTAAAACTACGGACCAAAGTTATGTTATTTTATGCATTTTGATAAATTAATATTTCGTTAAATTATGTATATTTGAAATTTAATTAAAATAGTGCATACATAATGAATAAATCAATATTTGAATTTTTAATATATTATAAAATAAAAATGCACAAAACTTTGTACTGTATAAAAACGTCTAGTTAAGTTTTAAATTTATATTTCTATATTTAAATATTACTATATCTCTCTAGGTGGGGTGTCTATGTGTTATATTTTTATAGCGAGAAAAGGGTGGTGATAGTTGATTTGAAAAATATAAAGAGTACCACTTTGAAAATTAAAACGTATTATCAACAGTATTCAATTCAATTAACCTTCCATTTATTAGCTTACTATTAAATTAGAAGAGCTTATTATCTATCAATATTTTATATAGTAAAAATGAATCGATTTAATTCAACACAATCATGTTTCCTCGAAGTTGACCAGCATCGAGACTTAATAACTCAGTTAGCGTAATCGTTTAATTACTTCAACAAGTCGTAACCTTTAACAAGTGCAAATGACTTTATTTTTCGATATAATTGAACTAAAAAATCTCAAAAGCATGATTGACTGTGATTATTCATAAAACCACTACAAATCTAAACTTGTATATTGAAAAAAGAACGAGAACGAAAAAATTAATTTTAAACAAGTTTTATCATACACTATGCCAAACGAATCACTAAGACGGTAAACCTGTTATTGCGTTCAGTTACTTCACAACATAACTTTTAGCTCTCAAGAACGAAAACGATCACACCGTTTGTAACAGATTATGATGTTAAATTTGTTAAGTTCATTCCCTCAGCTTGTCATATCAAATGATCTTCATAATAAATATAATTAAACACAATAGTGATAATATTATGTTTAGGCATACAAAGCCACAGTAATTAATTTAAAAAGTAATGCTTTAACAGTTATTTCAACAAGATCGCAGCGAAGCTCGCGGGCCAACTTCACTAGTGAGAACTAAATACTAAATTATACTATAGATTAGATTTAAATTTGCTGCAAACGCATGCCAGTACTTATGACAATTGCGCTATTAAATATTTGCGTTTTTTCTAATTAGTGTCTTATTGGGGCATATTGAAATTACATCCACGTCGAAAAAATATGTGTTAGAGTAAAATGATTTCTAATAAATGTGGTACGGAACGAAGGCTCAAATAACATAAGACAAGATAAAATCAAAGTTTATAAATTTAAATCATGATAAAATTAAATTAAATGTGAGTTAAATTTCTTCAATCTTTCCCTATATTTCTTTTTTTTCACTTTTATTTTTCTTTAGTTTCTTATTCAATTAAAATTTATGTTAAAAATAAAATATTATAATTTAAAATAAATAATGAATACATTTAATTTCATTTGACACAATTTATTTAAGAAAATTAACATTTAAGATTTAAGTTTTGTTCGTTTGTTTGTGTCGGTAGTTATTTTATTAGAGTACCACATGATAATTAATTGTCAACGTCAAAAATGCTACATCTAGATGCATCTCCCTTGTCATGGAAAAATTGTTATTTATTCCTTTTGTTACAGAATAACTCAAAGTAAGTTTGGGTTAGCCATTCAAAAATAATTTAATTATTTTTGATAGCTATAATTTGTTAATTAATATCTTGGTTCTATATGTTTTTTAGGGAGAGAAGCGGCTGACGATTCCGGGAATGGCACGAGGGAGGAGAGAGACGGCGTTAGAGAGGTAGATAATGCAAGAGACGTGAATTTTT
This sequence comes from Solanum habrochaites, assembly GCA_027704765.1. Lineage (NCBI taxonomy): Eukaryota > Viridiplantae > Streptophyta > Magnoliopsida > Solanales > Solanaceae > Solanum > Solanum habrochaites. The sequence goes on along the minus strand of JAKWJA010002499.1, from coordinate 35,205,045 downwards.
ACGCATGTATATAGCTTAGATAATTGTTATAATGTCAACCGCTACTACCCTATACCTATTATATTGTAGGTTTTGGCGAGCGAGATGGGAGCGAGAGGAGAGAGCCGTGAGCGAGAGAGTGGCATAATTTGATAATCGCATCTCGTCTGTAAACTTAGTTCCTATTTCATGTGTTTTGTTAATTGGTAAATACTAAAGTTTAAAATCTATTTCAAATATAATTACAATGAAATCACTAAATTGGTTTATAACTTTAACATCTGAACACTTATATACTAATTATAGTATACAAATACATCATGATTTAACTTATATAGTACCAAAAATTGAAAACTATCACTTCCTAGACATCTTTAAAAAAGTTATACAATACAAATCCAATCTAAAAACACAGCAGGGTAGTTTGGAAATATCAAAATGTGGGTGAAATATACAAAGTGATAATTTTATACTTAAACTCGAAGTACCATATAATTAATGGTTAATGTTAGACGGCCTTGAGTGATACTTCTTAGCGATTGTAAGCTATCCATAAATAATAATAGCTAGCATTTCATAATATAAGTGTGGCTACATCGCGTTCATTTGTTTTTCCAAAAATAATTGATATTTTGATTGATTAACTAAACTAGTCTAGATTTAAATTAAATATCCTGATTATGATAAAATATGGGATAATGCAGAAGTAGCCTCCCATCAAACCTATGTATGACAATCTCAGCCGCCACGCTCCCCTATACCATAATAAGACCCCTATTATCCTCTGAATTTTTTCTCTAATAATTTTTCACTCATTTTTGCCTTTGGACACGTTTTCCTGTGGCCCTAATGTCTGAATTAATTTTCTTTTTAAGGCTAGTGCACACAGATCGAAAAGGTGCGTAGAAAAATTACTGATTAAATAAGTTCCGGGCGTCATGGGACCTAAGTATAGTTTTATCAATGTCTATGAGATTCGAAACAAGAGCCCCACACATAGGGGTACTTATCATTTCTCCAACGAGAAATTTTTTTTAATATGTCTATCAAAAATATATTACTAACGTATTTATTTCTGAACCATGCTTGAAAATTTTAAAAAATTATTAACAAACATATAAATGGAAGAACCTTTGGACATAGGAACGGAGACCCGTGAAATTGATCAATTAACAACAAAAAGATCAATGTGAAGTTATTTTTGACGGGAATATTTACGAGAAAGGCCAACGATATCGGTACAACCTGTTAGTGTTTTGAGCAGCAGATTCTTAATTCTCTGCGAAAACTTGGTTGAATGACGACGGACCCCGCCGGACGTTTTATGGGGCACGACGGACGTGAGGGGGTATCAGTTCCAAAACACTTACGACAATTAGAAAATATGTGGTACTAGAGATTCGACTCTCTCGAAGTCACGCGGAATGGAGGGATGGAACGTCGTTGGGCACGACGGCCCGTCACAGGCACCATTCGTAAATCACGATCTCTGAATAACTTTATGATCGGAGCAGCAGGACGGACCATGAGGCACGACGGCCCGTACAGGGTGCGTAATCCCGCTGTGCTCGGATTTCGGCTTAATACTAATTTAGGCGGGCCGTCTGACTAGTTCCGGCTTTAATATAACCCGTAGGGGCCTTAATGTTAATAAGTCTAATTACTTGGGGGGCTGGTTAAAAGAGATAACCTGAGTTACTTACGTGGGCCTATCATTGCCATCTTTATACTAATTCTATAGGATTATAATTAGGGTAAAAAGAAAGAGGGTTTGAATAAGAAAAGAAAAAGCCAACACGCCCACGGAGAGGGACCCGACAGTAGAGAGAGAGAGAACGAGAGGCTAGCACGGAGTTGAGAAGATAGCTTGTTGATCGCAATTCTTCCGGTTGGAGGTAGGTTATGGTTTTCTGCTTTCGTATTACACTCCTTACTTAGAGAATGATATGCTGTTGGGTGAGTATTATCAAGATCTTCAATATGCTTAATTGTGTATTCGCATGATGTGATCTTATATATCTGATTGTGATGCATAAGGCAGATGAAGCTATCCGCCCCAATCCCAAATCTGATAGATTCTATAAAAACCTAATCTCTGTAATAATGATGCCTTGGTATAAAAGAAGGCTGCGATGAACCAAGTATATGCAGATGATGATGCCTGGTATAAACAGAAGGCTTGATAACACTAAAGTAATGAGATTGATGATGCCGTGGTATAGAGAGAGCTTGATGAATGATAAAATGAGAATTAGGGGATCGGGTGTCACGAACCGATACGTAGATTTAGGGGATCGGAGTGTCCGAACTGACACGTAGATTTCAAGTCGGAGATCGGGTGCGATGTCCCGAACGGTACGGGAGAATTAGGCGCGATACGGGGGTGTCACGCACACTGAAACGTAGATTTAGGAGATTCAGGGTGTCACGAACGGCAGTGAATTAGGGGATCGGAGGGTTCACGGTCCGGACACATAGCTTAATAGTAGGGGAGCGGATTGTCCTCACGTTACTGACCACAGATTAATAAAGTTAATGAATCTTGTGAAAGATGTTAATATACTCACATCTAATCGACCACATAATTTCCCCAAAGGTTCATGGTATTGAGGCGTGACGTTCTCATTTGTATGAACCTTGGCCCCCCGGTGGTAAAAAAAAAACCCCCTTATAAATGAGAGTTATACTTGTGTTGCCCTCACACCTCGTTAAGAATATTAGTTGCTTTTTTATGATGTTATCTGAGCTATATTGTTTTCTATTCTGGTTTGGCCCCGCCATATAACCTACTCAGTACTTGTGTGTACTGCACCGCCTACTTGTAGTTTTTTCTTGGTTAGTTGTGGAGTGCAGCAAAAGTGACAGTCCGTCTTCAACTTTCAACCGCAATTCTAGACCACGCTATTCGCTCACACCGGCGTCCCCTTCAGGGTGAGTAATGCACTTCTAGCCGGACTGGATCTACTCCTCCTGTCTTGATTGCCTTGACCGTCCGGCATGGACTAACTTTGTTATTTTAGATTCTTAGAATACTCTGAGTTTAGTAATTTGTCATAGTGTTATGTGGTGATGACTTCCAGATTTGGGGAAAATAGAGTGAATTACGTCAGTTATTGAATTTGGTTTTTATTCACTAAGTTTCTCAGTCTTTCCGCTATTACTTTTGTTGATTCATTATATGGAAAGTTTAAGGTTGATTTAGTTACGATTGGTTGGTTAGCTCACATAGGAGGGGAGTGTTGGGTGGCCAGTCGCGGCCCGTGTTGGGGTCGTTCCCCGACAATTACTCAGGGACTTACCAATTTTGTCCAATAAAAGCGTTACTTTAGACCACATCTATACCAAATTCAATACTAGATGGAGACCTTAAGTGGGACTTTGCTTATTCTAGATTAAATTGTACTTCTTTTACGTATTTTGTGATAGCATATAAATCATATGGTGGCATGATCACTTTGGGACTTTGATCCGTTTTTTATCTTAATACATCAGATTATGAAGATTGTTGGGCTTATCAAACAGACGATGTACAGTTGCGGGTCAAAATGAGTTGAGTTAATAAATGATCAAATTAGTGATGCTTCTGAAAATTATTTTAGTAGAAATGAACTAAACACATGTCGTAATCTAATATGTCAAAGTTTTACTAAGTTTTAATTTATTCATTTTTTCTTTTTCATTTTTTAGTACCTAATCAAATTATATTTTTTTCTTTATTACACATATCAAATAATTTTTTTAATAGAAAATTGATAAGATTCCTTATGAGTCAATTTGAGATGTATACCAACTTAATTTTTTATGAGTTGAGCTAATAAATAAGCAAATCAATAATCAATCAAAACTTGAGCAAATTGAATAAGTCATATTTGCATGATTTAATTTTATTATCTCCGAATAGATAAATAAACTAATAATGAATATTTATAAATATTAATTTGACCAATTTATAAGCTTAATCAAATATCTTTTTTTTTGTTGAAAAAAGTCCCAAAAAAAATTCAATGACACTATCAAAAATCATTACCTCCCAGTAATTGTTCTAATTTGTGTATTTCTTTCTTTTTTTATTCATACAACTTTTGATTTATATGGTTGAGCCACATTGCCAAATATAAAATCTATAAAATTCATAAATTTGGTGAAACTCCATCTAGGCTTTGTTAGACAGGGTATCCTAATAGTGTCTTTAGAGAAAAATGATCCCAAACCATACAACTGAGTCAGGGCAGTGGCCCACGGTATTTGAAGTAAATTATGAATATGTGATTTGAATTTTCAATTTTTGAATTGGAGAAAGTACAATATAAATTTATTCTAATAAGGTTGAATAAAATTTTAGAGCTTGATTTTAAATTAGTCAATTTAAATATTATTTGAGCTTCTTACTTTTACGCCATTTTAAAAAAAGTAATAATTCAACCACTTCACCCTTATTCTATAGTTTGCTTCTTTGAGACCACCCTATCATCTATTTTGTGTAGATATTGAATTATGAGTATTATAATGGAGGGCGCATTCATAGTACTTTCATAAAAGTTTATTAAAAGGTGAACTTATTAATATTAAATACATATGATATGAATAGAGCTGAATATTAGACATTAAAATTTAAAAAAGAAATCGCCATTAAATTTGATATCGATGTAATTACTTAAAAATTATTAAATATAAGTTTAAAAAAATAATTCGGATTATATTGAATTTGATAGATATATTTAGATTCAAATAATATTGTGGATTGAGTATAATTGACTAAAGATTTTAAAGTCCCCCTAACGATTTAATTAAGTCTAAATTACTTGATTCCTGGGCTATATTTGGATGCAACCCAAATTGTTAAAACAATCCCATCCTTCATTTAGAGCCTATATTGGCGCCAACCCGTTGCAGCATGAAGTGGCCTGCCAAGGTCAAATAAGGATCCCAACACCCAATTAGAATAATGAAGGTCAAAGCTGACAAGCCTGTCCATTAAAGCCCTATACCTCATGTAACGCTCAAATCTGATTGGCGGAACGGAATGAATCCTATTCCAATTGCCAAATCCTCTATCAAACTATAAATATTGGGGTCTATAATGAGACCACCAAGAGAACACATAAAAACTTCTAACACAAGAAGCTATGAGAACTCCGTGCGGTACAAACACTATAATTCTTACAAAGTCTAAGTTAAGAATCTCACAGCATTCAAGTTCAAAGAACGTACCTCCAAGAGTTCAAGACCACCCCGAATTCAAGAACCAGCTGACGCTTGGATCCAAATACAAGTCAAGACTCAAGCATAAAGTTCAAGTCAAGCTCATCCATAGATCTCAAGGAAACAAGCTTTTCAAAGCCCACTTGAATTATATTATAAAGGCGGGACCATTCCGAGAAATATAGAGATTGTAACACTCGCACAGGAAAAAAGATCCCTCTCTGGGATTCTGACGTTTCTGAAAATTTTGCCAGGAATTGCGGTGAAAGTCATTGACCTTGCGACCCGATGAAGCTGGGAAAAAAAACTGATGAACAATCTTATTACACGTATCCAAAGACTTGCCGGAGTCATTCCTCTTAAAAACGCGTCTTGTCTGGGAAGGATAGAAAAGATGTGATGGCTAACGAAAATAAACATATCTGATCGGCTGATTGAGGCTATAGCTTCTAACAGATTCAGCACGTTTGGGTCACTGGCTCGGTACCGCAATATACTATCTCTGAACAAGCATGAGAACGAGCCAGTAGACCAGCCGAAGTTGACATAGATGGCTGATTGGATTATTGTAATAGGCGAAGAGCAACAAGTCAAGCTTACGAAAGATTATTAAAGCAACCCGGTTCGAGGAAAAATGGAAAGAAACGTCAAAGAAAGCAAAAATTCAATCACGGCTCCCCAAAAGGGCCAACGGGTGCGTCGCATCACTACCCTCCCCTCCAAAAACCTCGATGCCTTGTGACTCTAGAGGACCTTTCTTGCCAAGGCTTGTCGTCAAAATACACAAGTTACTCAAGGCAATGTTGAGGCCATCCGTTTCATTTGCGGATAAAGACCACACAATGACGATGCCCCCTACTGTCAAGAAGGAGGAAAACGCGTGAATCCTCACCAACCCAAGTTTGATCTCCTAGGGAACAGAGCAAGAAAAAGACACACCAGGGAAATCTCCAGAAATCCGCCCAGGTCTATCTTCATCATACGAAAAAATCTCGTGAACTTTATTCACAAGAAGAACATGTTGTTATACTAAAAATTCCCATTAACACTATTAACGATCTTCTATTTGGTAGTTAGAACAATTACCACACTCCGCCATCCTTGTATATGGTGGGTCAGCGTGATAGAGAAGCACTAAATAGAATTTTTATGATGAAGGGATCTGGAGTCAACATTTTGCCTATCCACACATTGAAGGAACTTGGCATCACGATTGGGGAGCTTAGTGAAAGTCTTCTATTGATACAAGGATTTAATCAAGGCGGGAAGAGGTCCATAGACTCTATTAAATTAGAGATCCACATAGGAGATTTGCGATCAAGCGCATGGATGCATGTGATTGACGCAAAGACATCATACAATATATTACTTGGCGGGCCTTGGGTATATGAGAATTTGAAATATCTTGAAGGTGGAATTGAAAGAAAGATAGTTGCAGATGATAATCCTTTCACCAAAGTGGAGACACACTTTGTGGATGCGAAATTCTATTTGAGAAGTTGTGTTGTGAAAGGGATCAAATCCAATGACGTCAAATCAATCAAGATTGATAAGATCATAAGCAAAAGAATTGATGCGGCTATCGAAAAGGTGAAAATTGACACTAAAGACTCTTCTCCCATTCTTAATTAAGGGAAGGTCCTGTCTTCAAAGAGGAAGCTGACTTCTAGGACTTTGTTTGTTTCGAAAGCGAAGAAAGAACCAAAAATTCAACATCTAACCTTGAAGAAAGATGTATAATGGCCAACTCTCCTATCAGGAAGGATTGATGCAATAAACTTGTCTTCAAGGTTTCCAGAAATAGTCAGTCGCCTACAAGGATCATAGTGGCTAGAGAGGGCTCTCCCTATCAGAGCAAAAGAGGAAGAGGTTGATCCCAATGCCTACAAAGTATTGTAAAGGCAGGATCAACCTAGGAAGCATCAGTGTAGGGAACAAAACTCCCATCGAACCGATAAACTAGGAAAGCGCGTGAAGGCAAGGTTATAGCCAACCACCGCCAATTCGCATTTTCCATAAGAAGGGCTCACTAATCATATATAAACCTTTGAAAGTTTGACGTCAATGCTCCCAACTAAAAGGCCTTCATTGCTTTGACGACTTAGGTGAAAAGAGACAACCAAAGAATTTATGTGTTTGAGAGGTTAGGTCCTCTGAAAAAGATAACAAAAACCTGAGGAAGTATTAAAGTTACAACGGCATACTTCACAGTTGATCGAACGGATTTATAAGGTTTGATTCCTTCTCGATGAGGCGACGAGTGGAACTTGTGGGTTCCTGTAAAGAGGAACTCAAGGCAAAGGTTCATAATCGTGGTTAACCAAAGAGCGCGAGGCATAGGAAGAAATTGCGGTTCCTGAAATCATGTTCCAATCCAAAATGAGTCCGATTCTTTGCCTCAAAAGAAGATAGAGAAAAAGGTAGAAGCGAGTGTCTCGTGGGCATGTATAGGCGGTCAATGATCATGGATCTGTGGAAGGGAAGGAGTGTAAAGATGCTCCACCCAACAGAAACCTGAAAGAGAGGAGTAAAGATACACCAATAGATCCTTGAAGGAAGTAACCTTGGCATGAGGGTGAAGACCAAGCCAACTTACTTGGTTTGCGGTTTCTGAAATGATGAAAGAAGTCTCTTACATGAATATACTCAAAGAAATTATAGAGATGTATTCAGATCGTAAGTTATAAATAAAAATGCCTAGAGTGCATCTAGAGAGGCGGTCCATCAATTGGCAGTCAAAAATGGTTCTCAGTCCTGTTAAAGCAAGTCAAGACCGTTTAGAACAGGACGTGGTTCCGTGAGAGAACATGAAGTAAACAAACTCATTGAGGCAGGCTTATTGTGAGGTCAAAAGCCGACAGGATCAAGTATTGTTCATGTGAGGAAGAAGAATGGTCAAATTTTGTTTGCGTTGACTTAAGCGATATCAAGAATGCATGCCCTAAAGATGCGTTCTCTTCCCATTCTAGAGTTGATGAGTGATTGCCACCACTAGTTATGAGGCAATGTCGTGCATGGATGGTTCTTCTGAATATAATCAAATCCGCATGTCACCAAAAGATGAAGAACTCACTGCATTTTGCACGCCAAAAGGTATTTATTGCTACAATGTGATGCCATTTGAGATTGTGCATAATTTTTTTTTCAAGAACCAAGGATACATCCTAGATGTAATATGGCGTAAATGACCCCAAGAGACCCCATACAAGTCACTTAGAATTCATAACATGAGAAATAGAACAAAGGAATTAAAAACAACATTTCAATTTCAAAGTTATATAAAAATGAAGTAGAATACTAAACACATGTCTCAATAGCCATGAAATATGATGAAAATGGGCCTAGCCCATTCATCATGTCCAAAACTGAAAATTAAAAGACATAATGAAATAAAGGCTTGATCCTCGAAACATGAGGACTCACCAAAGCTTAGAAATCTCTCAAGTCAATCTCTAGAAATGAAAATAAAAACCCTAACTGTCGGACCCTATGTTTGGGAAAATATAGGCAAGAGTATGCGTTTGTACAAAACAATGTACTAAGTATGATAGAAATGTATAAAATATTTAAATCATGCTAAAAAGGACATTTTCATAACTCTGCAATGATAAAAATAAAATAGATAATTGAGAGATAGAAATATTATGCCATAAAACCATGATCAATGCAAGTAAACATCATATTTGAACACATGTGAGACACTTCTTGAAGTAACCTTAGTTGATTATTATTGTGGGAATGGGACTTAATCGACATAATGACCATGTGAGCTATAACATGATCCCCTGTGTCTCCCACACCAAAAGAGGTTGTCTTACTTTCCAAGGTAGAACCATGATCTTCTAGATTAGGTAGATCAACTAGTTAATGCCATCTAGATAATCATCCTATGGGGGCACTGTAACGCTCTAAAAGTTCAAGACCTAATATACAGCCTAACATGTTGGTATAAGGTTGGTAATACTCTTTTAAGACCTAAAATAATGTTTATAACTCATTTAGGAAGTTTTAGAGTCAAGACGTCAAGAAACGTCCATGATGTCCGGAGACTAGTGAAACAGGTGCTAGTGTGCCTTAGCCTATTCCGGGGTTTTTTGAAGGATGTCAAAAAGTTTGATGAATATGGGTTGAGGAAAGTTTCCAAATAGTTATGAGAGGTGGTTTTAGGGTTCGAAAACTTTCTGGTACGATTCCCAAAGACGCACCCTAAGGGGTCCTTGGAGAGGGACCTTGATTGACCCCAAATCTGCAAAAGGAGGCAGGAACCAACACTACGATTGCCAGGCGACGGGAGGCTAGAAGAGTGAGCCGGACAGGGCATCGACGCTCCGATTTGAAAACATAGACACTTTCCAAAATTGTCCAAAATGGAAAGTCTATGAACTTACCTACGGATGTTCAGGACGGTTGGGGGGAGATGCGTCAACTGACTTACAGACCGTAGGTCGAGGTCTCGTAGGTCAGGTCTGTAATTCACTGCCCAGTTTTAAGTTGGTTCAATTAATTAGTTAATTAGTTAGGGTGTTTAGTTAGGGTTTAATTGGGTTGTTAATGAGGAGGGGATGGGACAGATTAAACGACCCGAAGTTGATGTGGGTGAAGAGGACCAAAAGGGAAACACCCCACAAGAAGCCAAAGCTCAAAGGGCGCGTGACCGGGGTCGCGCCGGGCGCGCCGCCTATTCAGTGGCTTACCTCTTTCAACTCCTCTTTATTCGGGAACACCAACAGTCAATGATTCTTTGCGGTGGCACTTTAATCCTTGCCTGTATCTTGTTTCTTGAGACAATGGTTGTGGGTGTTGTGCGTGGTTGGTGCGGTCGGGTTGAGATCTGATGCATGCAGAATACGCTTCCTTGCAGTTGATGCTTATGCGTTTCTTTTGTGCTATTTCGATCCTCTCCTTTTGTCTGTACGCAGGAGTCAGAGAAGCGACCATTTCCCTTTCTTTCGGTCCCCGCGTCCCTAGTTCGATAATGATCTATGCTGCTTCCATCGACGCTCTTTCCGTTCCTGAGGAAGCACATTCGTGCCACACCCCCGCCCCTCTGAGGTTTTCTTTCTGATCGCGTCTCCAATTCTATCCTCACTGGGCCTTCGACGAAGATCCGGAAGGCCCTTCGCAGGTGGAGAAGATTGTCCTCTGAGGATTGCTAGTTGTCGTGCGTAGTGAGGAGTTCTCCTTGGGGTCCATGGCTAGTTTCCGGACTTGGAGTCATATGGTCGGGAGGGATGGCGAGAAGACTCCATTGAAGGTCAAGTTATAAGGGTTATAGGGATTAAATACATAAATTTTATCCATCAATATTCAAGGAATATCAAAGTATGTGAACCTTTCACCTTTGTGATTCCTTTCCCCAAAGGGCTCTTCCACATTGATTTCCAAAAGATGAATTGAACATGGGTTTCTTTCTAATCTGAAATTGATTTTTCAAATTGTCTGTTCTTGATTCCTTTATTACATGAGTTTGATGATGTATATTTGTAAATATGTTGTTTTGATATTAAAGCTAGTATGTGGAAGAAATCCACGATTGACCTAAATTCTTAACCTAGGTTATGAAACTCGTGTTGAATTGACTAGTATGAGAAATGACTTAGTTAATGTGTTAATTCCTATTTAATTTTTTATTACACCTATACTTGATTAAATGGATTGTTTAGGTTAAAACAAAATATGATAGCTTGAAGGAATTGAAATTGGGTAAAGACTTAATTGTGATGACTTGTAGTTGGGTTGATTAGTCAATTGAAGCATATATTGTAAGTTGTATTTATAGGTAGGGTTTGGTATGATATGCAATTGAAAGTCGTGATTGGTGGCATGGTGTGAGATTTAGTTTTAGTTTTAATTATTATCAGTGGTTATGAATTGCCTATGTGCCTTATTATGAACATGGATATGATAAGGTGTGAATCTCACACATGCGGGTTTATTGATTAAGGATATTTTATCCTTCCTTACGATGACCTAAGACTAAAAACATATCCAAGGTTTCGTTCCCGCATGACCAAACTAAGTTATGATGTTAAAATTAAAACTTCAAGCATTTAAAAGAGACTCTTAGATTAGCACCGAGTGAACTCGTAGTGAGGAGTGTCCTTCCCAAGTAGGGGAAAGTAGTTCCACTCTTGTAATATGATATTGAGCGATAATCGCAAGTTCGAATCAAGAGCGGTCCCAAGCAGAAACTCCTAGTTCTTGAAACTATGGTTCCCCCATAGGAATGTAGCTAGGGATCCGACCTAGAATAGTAGGGTTCTGTTTTTGTACTTACCTGGCAAGTAGTCCACCTTCTTTCATGTCGGGTTCATGACACGGAGTCCAACATTTATCTCTTGGGTCTATGCGGTTAGAAAGTTTTCGAAGTAAAAATGAAGTAATAATAGGGAACACAACAGAGTGGGCCTTAAGGGGGTGGACATAGTCTAGGTAGGGTATGGTACTCAAATCTATCATGCACTAGTTGGCTGAGGGAAGTGGCTTAGAGCTTGTTCTATGTTTATAAAGTAATGTTATGCATATGTTGACTTTACCTGTTGATGAAGATATTGATGGTAGGGTCACTTATGAAAATGCTATTGGTATGATTGCTATAACAGATGTGACTATTTCTTGATTGATGGTATGTAAGGTTAGGAATTGCTTGTGTTCATGGGGGTACTGGTTGAGTACGGTGTTATGGGGCGTACGTGGGTCATTGCATTGTGGACTTGCTGGTTGGTTAGGTAGGTTTGCATATGTTGTAAGTTATGAACTCTTAGGACGCTTTTATTGCTTTAGTCATGATGTGGGAGTATGTTAGTTATGATTCAAAGATGTTAGTTGTATACATGTTGACTTGATATACATGATTATAGTTGTCTTGTGTTGTGTATGATGTGTAGGAAAGAAATATGGGGTTATTGCTTCTATTGGTCTTGGTTGGCATACGACTTCAAAAGTCGTAACGTAGATGGTTTTTAACAAGTCCCTTTAGAATGATTGAATTGTTTTAGTGGCAGTTGATACTGTCTCATTTACTTAGTACAAGATTGGTACTAACCCCTATTCTATGTGTTCATACATTATGTATTTTCGGGCCGTGAGATTTTAGATGGCCATAAGATAACATGGACCATTTTCCAAGCTGGTAAGCCTCACTTCCACGAAGCGCCCATTATTAGCGATTGGATGTTGTTTTATTCATGAATCCCCCCCCCAATTTTAGTTCTTCTCTTTCATTTGAATAACTATTATTGTATATGCGATATGTGGTTTGTTATCAAAGAAGAAGGGGCATGCCGGTATTGTGTTACTCGATCTAGATGGTATAAATGTGAGACATTTATTAGAATTATTGTATATTATGTATGTGACATAGAAGTAGAAGCCATGAATGGGTTCTAGTGAGGAGCCAGTAAACTACTTTATGTATATATAATGTGTAAACGAGAGGTATGTGTAAACCTCACAAGATAGATGTGTATGAAAAGTTTTAAATTTTTTTGAAATTTAACCTATGATATGTTATGATGAATACTAAGAGGTTAGTCTTAGTCCTCTCTGAGGACGATGACGCAGTTTACGTCTAGAGGATGCTCCGGATGTGACAGGTACATAGGTAAATGATAAGGAGATTGCTTGTAGAAACCCAACCTCTACTCACGTGAGTGTCATATCCCAAAACCATACCCTATAAGTTAGGGGCAATCTCGGATTGCAACCGGCGTACTTGACCTCTTGGAGGTCTTGTACAAGCCCTTACATATCATTAATCGCATAAACATAGTGAAAAGTAGTGCAGAATTAAAACTTTTCACAAAAACATATCATAGTCTTTAAAAATCTCTTTCATATTACATTTCATAGGAAATACTAAGTTCCAACGCATAAGCTGAAGACACAAGAATATTGGGCCGGCCCATACTTTGAACACTAATATTAGAAAAATACTTAGTCTAGTCCAACAATACTTCAAATGAAAAACCTAAAAGCATATTATGACTTGAGTCAAATGAGGGACTACCATTCAATTCTCTTGAATGATTCGATACGGTCCAAGTCTCACTTCCCAAATGCTCCTCACCCGACCCCCACTACAAAACTCTAGAGAATATATAAAAACTATGGATAGTACAAACCACATGTACTAAGTATGGACTTAATGCATAAAAATCATGAAAAGGACTTATTGGAAATATACATCGATTTCATTTAAAAAATCAATTATTAATTCATAAAAAAAACCATTTAGCCAATTAGAAACAAATAGATACATTTAAACCAAATATTCGTAAATTTTTAGAGGTCACGTATAGCACCTCATTTATTGTTAGATTCCACTTAAAACATCTCTTAGTTCTGTAATCGTCCACTTAAGCATCCAAGACTACTTAAGAAACCCAAAGGGGAGGACCGCCATACACCCTCTCTAGGCATGGCTAAATGCTCTCAAGGAATACTTATAATGATTAACAGACCACTAACAAGATATCAAAAACATCAACACATAGATATTTCGTGACATTCTCCTTCCAAAGGCTATCAAAATACCCAATTAAGGTTAAATCAAGAAATACCGTCCATGATTGACCTCTCAAGAGTACCTAAGTAATACTTAAGACTTACCTAAGCTTAGATCATGTCACAAATCAACCATTCCCGTAACTAGCGTACTACTCCAGATTTCCAAGTAAGACATGAAGAGATCATCCCTGTATGGACTCTTCACACTTTATCTAAGGAATCCTAAGTCACTTTACATTAAGTACTCATTTCAGTACATACTTCATAACTAGGTCATTTAGTTCTTAGTTCGTTTTAAGAGTCATACATACATAAAAGGACATGTAACGCAATGTCCTGGGACAAGGCCCTAGGAAACCCAAGTAACACCTTTCCCGCCTTGTTGCAAGGTCTTAGGAGTAGTGCCCATACCACCAAACCTTAAACCTCATAGAAACTTTTTAGGCTAATACGTATTCCATTATGATGAGAATAGCTCATAACCGACATAGACCGGGATAGAAGACATGGAATACGGAGTCTATCCACTCCGTATGAGGTTGTTTTTATACTTGCATGGTGAATTTAGACATATCCCAGCGTAGGAAACAATGGTGACGGAATATGAAGGGCATAGGCTTCGTAATCTAGTCTACTCTTTAACCCGAAAATACTTCCCTTACCATACTCACTCGGTGCTATGCCTTCTTTCTCATAGAGTTTAATTTAACATAAGGTTAACATTTAAAAGGTTCCAGAACAAGGTTCATAACCAATCACATTTTACCCTACCAAGAAAGGTCATAGGGCTACCTCAAAATGGTGAAACAAGAAGATCATGATGACTATCCTAATGATAATATGATGTAGTTCCATCCAAAAAACTTAAGTCCATCGTTCTTTACTTTGGAGGGGATAAACATTAAGACTTTATACTTCACCATTCATTAACCTTTACACTAGGTCAGGTTTTCACATAAAAGACGCTCTTAACTTCATTAAGTTTCACCATGTCATCTACATTCAAGACTAGATACTTTAATATCCTAAGTCTAAGGGACATCACATATTCACATCATATAGACATAAGTAAGGGGACAAGCTAACCAAGAGAAACACCACATACTTCAATTCAACTCATAATAAATCGCCATTCTTGGAATTTGACAACATAAAACCATATTCATCCTTGCATAGTTATTATATAAAATATCATAAAACACGCCAATATGACCACCATAGACTTCTATAGTCAATTTAGGAATAACCAAGACTCAACCTAAGGACGAGTACCGCACAAGGTGTCAAAAGTTCATATCGATCATGACACCTAACAGCATGATCGAAGATACACTTATTGACTTGACAGGTCTTAAAAGTAGTAGATATCATTCATACTTTCACACTCATTAACTACACAAATAGACCACATGACTTCAAGTGTGCCGCCCAAGGGACAGGATCATCCTATTGCATAATGTAGGTAGTAACCGCCCGACAGGCCAAAACATCAAGTTCACGTTATAACAAACATAAACACCGCCATTTCATAAGTGGACATCCCAACTAGAAATAGAACTTAGTCTAATAAATAAAATAAGAGTGAAATAGGGCATGCTTTACCAACACATCAGCCTCAACAACTAAATCCCAATGCCAAATCAACCTTAATTCAAATCAAAGGCTCCTACCATGGCGATAACCAACAATCAACAGTGTAATTGTAACAAATTCTTGAAACTAGGTCCAGATTGAAACATATTTTTCAAACTTTTCAAACTCCTATCCTTTCATCCTATTTTCCTTCCTCCTCTCCCCTACCTTTTCCTTTTCGTCTCCAGACCATTTGCACTTCGTCTTTTAGCACTCCCCACTCTTTTCCAGCTCCTCCCCGCATCCCTCTCTCTCCACCTACCTCACTAATTCCCCATTAGTAACTCTGTCCCCCTCTTTTATCCTGTCTCTCCCTTCTAGTTCCCGACTTTACCCGGCTCGCCCCTATCATTCTCCTTTCACCTACCCCTCGCCTCCGTCGCCTCCCACTCTCCTTCCGTCCTCTTCCCCTTCCTCATATCTCACGGCCTACACTCTTCTCTCCACTTATCGGCGTGTGTCATTCGTCTCATTCACTCCCGGGCCTTACGCTGCCACCAGTGCATCGGAGATGGACGTTCCAATACAACCTAGATGATAAATTTACTATAAATTATTACACATTCGAAAAGCCCATAGAATCTACAAATAATTCATAAACATTAAGTCAACATCTAAGTACCATTACTTAGTCAACAATAGGGTTCATCCCAGTTCAGAGTTCCTAGATAATTAGGGTAAAATAATAAATAAAATAATAATTTAATTCTATAATAAAAGTTGTAAAACAATGATGCAAAACCCACGATAGAATCATTGATTAAAGAATCTCCATCAAGTGTCACACCCAAAGTCTTTTTTTACTTTGGAATTTAATGGAGTCTAAGGAATTCTAATGGGAGTTTTGGGGGTTTTTGGTGTGGTTGTGGGATGGTGTTTTGATTTGGAGAATGCAATGTCTTAAGTTAAAACACTGGGAGATATTACATCATTTAAAAAAATAAAAAGGACCCTAAGGAAACCACCTAAATTCTAGTTGTTTTTTTTTGGGAAGTGGGGTGAATGTGAAATTACACGTTCAACCTTCTCAACATAACAGTGAACTGCACGCAGGAACAGAAGCCCCAACGGTTGGCAGTTCGATGGACCGTTGTCCACCAACGGAGTCCTAGTCTTCGTTGGTTGTTTTATAGACTCAATATTGGTTTTCTACCTCACAATACTAAGCCTCAATCGATGAGACCCTACCAATAGGGCGTCGATTGACCCACTGGGCGTCGACTCCCTCCGTTGTTTGGGCTGTCCTGGGCAGCCTTTGCACCTATTTTGGGTCCTTCCTCAAGGACCCTTGGTTGGTGATTAAGGATGTTCTGCCCTGACGTTTCCAACCCACACATGATCGTATATGAGTTTAGCACCTATCACATGAATTTCGACCAAAACAAACACGTAAAACTCGATGAAACATGTTATACGCTCAAACTTACTTCTCAAATAAGAAATAAAGCGGGCCGGATCAACGTAAAGAACCAAAATAATGAGGGTTGGGAATTGTTGACCACGAGGACAATAGTTCAGGACTGAACTTAATTTATTTGATTACTATAATTGGTAATTATTTCGTAGAAAAACAAACGAATAAAAAGGGGGGGGGGGTGTTGGTTCTAAATTAATGAAAAGTAATCTATCTAATTAAAGTAAACAACGAAACATATTCAATTTGGAGTTAATCAATAATAAAAGTAACTAGGTTTATGTTCCCCACAGTTCCTAAACTGATAATCTTAACTAGCACATATGTCGTCCTAGTATCTTTCAGGCCAAAAGTGATATAGTTTAGTATTCTAATCCTTGGTCGAATCTAGAAAATTTCATACCGAAACCCTTGGTACGGACTAGTGTGTTGCTATACTTCAACCTTTAACTTTTACCTTATACTAAGACTCGTATTCAAATTTGACTAAGTTAATTAACTCGTAACATATTCAATATTAGCTATGGAGTAGTATACACGAAATCTATGTGCAGAATTATTTTGTATTATTACTCCTTGGTTACACCAAAGTAGCATTAGGAGAGGTTCGACGTTGCCATCTGTTTAAAACGCCGGCTAAGCAAAGAATCTATCCAATATATGCAAGACAGGATTCTAGAATTGTTAGTTTAGTTAATTTTACCTCATAAATATCCACCCATGGTCCCACCACCCTGGTTATGGAGTTTAGTTAACATAGTTCATATAAACAAATATTTATATATGTAATATAAAATCATGCACCTACTTCAATGAGGAAATAATAAAATCCAGACAGTTCCATTGATTAATACAATCGCACCAACCAATCAATTCCAGGAAAAAGTTGTATCAATTATGAATTAACGAGAGGACTAACGATTTCCAAAATTATAACAATCACAAAGTCTACTACAAAGAGTCTACTAACAAAGAGTCTAACATAAGAGAATCTAACCCCAAAAATCGGTTTCCAACTATTGAAAAAACAAAAAACATAGTAAAGAGGATCCAATGTTGAAATCGTCAAAATTGCTCTGAGTGACGGAACCCTGGAGGGACCGTCTCGTGGTCACGGACAGAGCGTATGGCCTCCATCATCCCATACTCCTACAAATCTTCTGCTTCTTTCTCATTACCCTCGCATGAATAGGTATGACGGACTGTTCCAGCACGAAGGTCCGTCGAGGGTCTCGTTCCACAACACTTAAACTTCTTGGGAAGTTGGGTACTAGAACTACTCCTGATCATCACGACCGAAACCAGCAGGTAAGGGGACCGTCTGGAATTAGACGGTCCGTCATGAACTTCGCATACTACACTTAGATAAGGACTTCCCCATACTTCCTCAGAAGCTGTCACTCATGATGCCACCATACGGGCCGTCACAAGTGTCGACGAAACCGTCAAAGGGCACCGTTAGGTGGTAACTTTCTGAATTTCTGCTCAAAAATGCAAGAAGAAAATACGCAAACGAAGAGTTACCCGATGATGGGCAGAGCAGATGCGCGGTCTGTTCATGTGTTTTAATCGTCGTTGCCCTAGTTTTGTAAAATTAATGAAAAGGTACCTGGTACGATGCGAACATGCGACGGTCCACGCACGTGCATGGAAGGCGTTGATTGTGGTCGGTCAGTGACTTTGCCAGAGTGATTTCTGCAAGAATTCCTGCGTGTGATGTGACTGCAATTAAAACCCATTAGTAGCAAATGCACCCATTACTAGAAAGAAAAATATAAGTATGGGTTGTTGCCTCTAACAAGCGCGGATTTAACGGAGCGGCACGATGGAGGACACTAGATAACCTCAGACTTCATCAGGGATGGTATGCCTAGATTACTTCATTTGCTGATTCAACAACAAGTCCCAAAATAGGTTATATCGTTGTCTTTACCGTAAACCACACACCATCCTCGGTTTCAACTCAAAACTGCTCTATG
The DNA here is from genome assembly GCA_027704765.1 of Solanum habrochaites. Classification (NCBI taxonomy): domain Eukaryota; kingdom Viridiplantae; phylum Streptophyta; class Magnoliopsida; order Solanales; family Solanaceae; genus Solanum; species Solanum habrochaites. The sequence goes on along the minus strand of JAKWJA010002499.1, from coordinate 35,186,331 downwards.
AGGGCATAGTTGGGTAATCAAGTAAGGGCCCAGGTCCATTGGATGGAGCTTGCGGGAAACCCAACACAACCTGAGATTATAATAAAAGCACCAAATCCCTAACCATAAACTCTCGTTTTTAAATTTAGGTCATGTGTTGTTCATTTCTCTTTGTAGGATATATCAGAGCGATGGAGTCACACACTCTCCCTATGGCCATACAACATGTTGAAGGTTGCTCTTCCTGTCAAACCGAAGAAGCTTCATTGCCCCTTTCTATATCAACTAAGGCTGTTACCCGAGGAGGAATGGCCTCCAAGAATAATAGCAACTTCAAAATGACTTCACAATCAAGGAAAAAAACTCTACCTGAAAATATGGAACGGACTCACTTTTACTAGCAATAAGGAGTATCCCTAGAGGCCTTCTAATGTTCGATCGGCCATCAGTAGCGCATCAAAGTGGGTATTGGGTCACCCAAACGAACTTGTGTAAAGCGAGAGGGGCATGAGATTATGCTTGCCCCCAAGATCAATAATTCTTTCACGAAATGTAATGACCCGACTGTACAGTAATAGTGAACACCACCAGATCTCTTTCTTGGTCAGAGCATCCTGTAGCAATCACTACAATGCTGCATTCTATCATTCCTCCTCGAAAGTGACCAATTTTCTCTTGTAACAGATTTTCATAAACTTTAATAACCGGCATTTGATCTAGCGCTTCTACGAAATGTGATATTACATATTCTCGGTCTTGTTCACTAATCCTTGAGGAATGATGGTGGTGGGTTCTAGGCATGGGATTTACTTGATAGGCACTTCAACATCTTTTCCAGTGTTTTATCTTCACTTCCCAGATACCCTCTACACCTTATATATCTTTTATCACCTTTTCCTCATTAGCGACATGATGGGTAATGGTCTGCTACCCACCCGAGTAGTGATTGCCATTACAGTGTCCGTCATTTTTTGTGATTTTGACAGTTTTTATAGGAAGAGTGCCGTTGCCGTGTGTGCATCGTCGCAGAGAATTGGCCATTGGCAAATCAATTATGCTTAATCGATATGCATGGTGGGTATCGACTTCTGCGAATACGGCTAAGTCACTCCTTAATTCTTAACTGTGCACATAATTAGCATCGAACCTCCCCTTATTTTGGTTGCAACATATCATAATCGCGCATTACTATCTCCACCATCCCTAGGAGTAACTTCAACAAATTTGAGAGGGGACTTAGGGCCAATTCTTATAATTTTTGTTACATAGTACCCCTTGTCGAATTTGTTGTTCACGGTTGTAGAGTTTCCCATCCGGACATAATGACCCTCCCGAGTATATTACTATGATCCGACCTTGGTTTCCGTGACACGTGGACGCCAATTCTCGATTGCGCCTGGGCACTCGGTGGAAACCCACCGATTGTTCATTGTACCGCCACCGAGAATTCTCCTCATAATAGCTCTTAATCATTTGGTTGGTGGTGGTTAGGAACAAGTATTAACTGCATGTAATCTTTTCTGCACCCCAAATGATAGGTTTAATTACAAAGAGTTTTCGTCCAGCCATCTCCTCACGTATCTCATGTGGCTGGGTGTGAGTGGATTGGCACTGTGATTGAAGGATTCTCCCAAGTATTAGGACTTCCTAGTACTCCAAGCTTGATTTTTATCATACGGTCCCCGAAGATTTAGAAGTATTCTTCACTGACTCATCACCTATGCGGTGATTGAGGGACACTTATAAAAAATGAGGGTGGAATAATCCAACGAAGAACTACTCATGACTCCCTGGAGTGCCACCAAAGTTGGTCACTGTCTTAGGGTTTAGTTACCTTGGAGATCGGGTATAAGATAGCGTATTAAGAAAACGTTCCTAGTGGTTCAAAGTGAAATGAGCTTATAAGGAGCCAGTGAACCAGATAGAAACCTCTCTCGTCAGTGAGAGAGGGAATACTTCTAGCCCTATAAATTTCCAACTCCAAATCAGGCATCCCTATACAACTTTTAATCTTGCCCTTACTTAGCTAATGGGCATGTGGGATCATCAGAGGTTGCCTTGGAAAACAAAATCTGCCAGTGATTTGCATAGTGGTATAGTACACAAAGGTGTGGCCTGGTCTTGGTTAGAGGGTGAAAGAAAAAGGGGCCCCAGCGGAGTCTGAGAATTGTCAAACTCTGTAGTATTCTTGAGGACTGGAGTTAGATTTTTGTACCACTCAATGAGTTTCCCCAGAGAATCCGGGTACGGGTAGGGTAATAACTGACATGAACATCAACTGGAGCTGGGATGTTAGGGTTTGGATCTAATCATTACTACCCAAGTTTTCATTCATGTTGCATAGTGTGACGCTTCTTAATTGTGATCGTCCGGAAAACACGGTTTCTTCTTCTCTTGTGTGTTGGCATATACAAGGAAGAGGTCTGCATAGAATCAAAAACCAATAAACCCCAAAGTAAAAATTATAGCAAATATCGACTAAATCTATAGTAATAAGCTTAAGGTAATTCTAAAAGCTACTCTCCTCCGGGCAGGGCGCCAACAATTTGATACGCTCAAACTTACTTTCTCAAATAAGAAGTAAAGCGGTGGATCAAGTAAAGAACCCCAACAATGAGGTGGGATTGTTACACGAGGAAGGGGGAGGGAAAAAAAAATTAGTTCAGACTTTAACGTTCAATTATGATTACCAAGTTATTTACTTAGAGAACAAATAGATAATTAAAAGAGGGGGTTTTTATTTCTAACTTATAAATATAAACTAACTAAATTAAAGTAACCAACTACACAGACTCAAACTTGGAGTTAATCCAAATTAATAAACAGAACTAGGGTTACAGTGGATCCCACAGGGTTCCTAACTTGATAATTCTAATTAACAAGTCTTTAGTGCTTGGCAGTGCAAGTTGATAACTGATGTCTTTCTAACGCCTTGTTTCCGCCATCTAGGAAAATTTCACTTGCAACCTTGGCCTGGCTATGTTGTGTTGCTATAGTAACCCTTACCTTTACCGCATATAAAAGCTTGTATTCGATATGTGACTCAGTTTCTTACTACGTCCCAAAATGCATACTAGACTATTAGCTAGTATGACTTAAATCTAGTTGATAAATAAAAAAAAAAAAAAAAAAAAAATTTTTGTTCTATTATCTACCACCCGGTCCGGCAAGTAGCATTTAGGCGAGTTCGAACGTATGCTATCCGTTAAAAATACTTGATAAACGATAAGAATATCAATACATGTAGGAGACTATTCTAGGAATGGTTTATTAGTGAAATTTACCTTATATTAAAACCTAGATGGTTCCCACAACCCTAGTTATCGGTTAGTTTACCCATAGTGATAATCAAAACATATTCATTATAGTAATATAAGAATTCATGCACCTTACGTCCATAGAGAAAGAATTAAACATTCCTGAGTCATGATTAATAACAGATGCACCAACAATCAATTCCAGAAAAAGTGTCTCAATTAGAAATTATTCGAGGATAAGGATGTCTCCAAAAGTTATTAACACATATAACAACGTTACAACAAAGAGTCTAACATAATGAGCAATCTAACTATATGAGAGGTCAACCCTAAGAGAGTCAACCCAAAAACGAGGTTTTTTGAACTATTTATAAAAAAACAAAAACCTATAAAAAAAGGGGACTTAATTGTAAATTGTCAAAACGCATCCGAGTCGAGCTGGACGGTCGTGACGGGCCGTCATTGACACGACTGGCCTCATGGCCTCCGTCATCATATACTTAAAGAGTGCCTTCTACTACTTTCTTCCAGTACCCTCGTACAACAGGTCATCACGGAACGTCACAGGATGAGGGTCCAGCGCGGAAGGGTCTCGTGCCATAACACGTTAACTCTGGGGAATTTTTGGGTACGGGGACTACTTCTCTGATCATTCACGACGGAACTAGCAAAACGGGACCGTGTGGGAATGGACGGTCCGTCATTGAACATTGTAATCCCACACTTAGGTCAGGAACTCCTCATCTTCCTTCAGCAATCATTACGGTACCACCTATGGGCATCACAAGCGCGACTGGGACCGCTCACAAGCTCGTAAGTGGGTAACTTTTCTGAATTTGTTGCTTCAAAAACTCGCGTCATCTTTACGAATATCCTCACAAATAAAAGTAAATTATAAAAATCAATACAAAAAAGTTTGACACACACTAAACTTTAAGGAAAAAACATTATTAAAATACCGTGAAACCACGGTATCTCAAAAGGTCGACACACAAAGTCATTCCAAGGCACATCTTTCGAACGTCAGGAGTTTTCACCACCCCCAAAACTCCACGAAAACGACATGTCGATAAACAGAATAATAAACTCAATTTAAGGACCTTACAACCTCATTGAATTACAGATAACCACATAGAAACACATTTGAGGCATATCGGTGACTTAGCAATCGAACGCCTTGGTCCTCCTTGGACGTTTGACTTCCAATGCCACATAAACTCTTAGACATGCCTCATTAACGATTAATGACCTATTGACCTATTAGGACCGCGTATACCACTTATGAAAACCATTTAGGCCTAGTTAAATATATTAATATTACAGGTTCTTTAACGTGAGAGCTCCATTCTCAAGCGTCCATATCGGTGCTAAGCTATAATTCCCACGAGAGTTAGTAGTATTAAGTATGACTTATAGTAATTTAAAAAACATGGGTAGTAAACCCCTTGTCGTCTCATGGATATCCTTAGACCAGTGCGGGAGGAAAATCTTCACGTCCATAATATTTTCATCATGGATCAAGTGTTTATCCTAGTTAAAAAAAAATGATGTGTCAGTCTATAAAATGTTTATGTCAGGAGAAAATAAAAATAAAGGTGTCAAACTATGAAATGTTTATCCTATGAGAAAATTAAAAAAAAACCCAATACTAGGAAGTGTTTATCCTATGATAAAATAAAAATAACAATATCTGACTAGCAACACTTATCCTAGGAGAAAATGGAAATAAAGGTTTCAGACAAGGAAGTGTTTATCCTAGCAGAAAATAAAAAATAACAATATCAAATTAGGAAATGTTTACTCATAGGAGAAAAAATAAAATAGCGTCTCAGACTGGGAACTGTTTATCCTAAGAGAAAATAAAGAAAATAACAATCTTAGAACAAGAAGTGTTTATCCTGTGAGAAAATAAAATCTAACGGTCTCAAACTAGGAAATATTTAACCTAGGAGAAAATAAAAAATAATGTATCATACTAGGAAGTGTTTATCCCGAGAGAAAATACAAATAATAGTCTCAGACTTGAAAGTATTTATCCTACAAGAAAATAAAAATAACTTCACAATAGGAAGTATTATCCTAGGAGAAAATAAAACATAATAATCTCAGACTAGAAAGTTTTTATCCTAGGAGAATATAAAAAATAACATCTCAGACTAGGAAGTGTTTATCTAAGGAAAAAAATAATAGTCTCAGACTAGAAAGTGTTTATCCAAGGAGAAAATAAAAATAATGTCTCAGACTAGGAAGTGTTTTTCGTAACAGAAAAAGAAAAAGAACTGTCTCAAATAGAAAGTTTTTATCCTACGAGAAAATAAAAAATAACGTCTTAGACAAGGAAGTGCTTATTATCGGAGAAAATAAAAAATAACAGTCTCATACTAGGAAGTGTTTATCCAATGAGAAAATAAAAAAACGGATCTCAAATTAGGAAGGGTATGCTAGGAGAGGTCTATGTCTAATTCATATTGTCCAGGAGGTCTTCTAATCAAATCCCTGTTAGGGGGATCTGCTGCGCTAATTCCCATTGTTTAGGAGGGTCATTATACTCCAATTCTCATTGTTTAGGAGGGTCCTACTACTCTAATTCCCATTTTTTAGAAGTGTCCTGCTACTCTAATTCCCATTTTTTAAGAGGGTCCTATTAATCTAATTCTCATTGTTTAGGAGGGTCTTGATACTCTAATTTTGATTGTTTAGGAGGGTCTTATTAATCTAATTCTCATTGTTTAGGTTGGTCCTACTTTTCTATTTTTGATTGTTTAGGAGGGTCCTGCTACTCTAATTCTCATTGTTTGGGAGAGTTCTTCTAATCTAATTCCAATTGTTAAAGAGGGTCCTACTACTCTATATCTCATTGCTCAAGAATATCTAACTAAATATAATCATTTCAAATCACCACAATATATTTTATTTTTAGCCCAGTTTACAGCATAAAATATTTTTATGTGTTATTGGCATGAAAGAAAAATACCTTTACCAAAAGGCAAATGCAAAATAAAATGCAATTAGAGTGTTTGTTCTCTAGAAATGAATGATGACCGAGTGTTTGTTTTGTAGAAATTGTAGTGAATTTTGTAACGAATGAAAATATGCCCCAGTTTTTAAATTGAGAAACTTTGAAAAACATTTTAATTTATCATTTTTTCTATTTTTTTAAAAGAAAAGATCCAATTTTGATCATTCAAGAATATACAATTTTACTTTGTGACACCAAGCCCATTATAATATTTCCTAAGTATCTTGAATAGCATGAATCAAGTCAAACGTAGTTCATAAAAATTAAAAAATATTTTTTGTCACGACCCAAAACCCGCCCTGATTGGCCATCACACTTACAAGCCAGTGGGAGAACCACTACTATCATCCAACTAAAACAATTATTCTAAAACTAAGACATTTAAATTATGGAATCAAGTTAAATGACTAAAAGCAAAGTTCATTATTAAAAAAAAAGATGTAACAACTAAAATTTGTGGAAGAAATACCTAAGATATGAAAGTCAATGTACCAAAATTATTAACGATAAGCAAGTCTAAAGAAGGAAATATTAATGAACTAATCAACTAACTAAACCAATGGCATAAGTACGGAAATGGTGGACATAGATTAAAGAGACCTACATGGCAGTCTGGATGATGCAACTCACCCTTGAAGTCGATGCGATAATCTCTAACCTCCTAAGAGAGGTCTTTCAATAGCCGCTTGAAGATGCTGTACTCAAAAAAAATAAGTGCAAGTGCAGAATCAGTACACAACCACCGCATATTGGTAGGATCACATGACTATCCCACTAGTGCAATAAAAGCAAGTCGAAAAAACATTATAATCACATGCATATATATCAACAAAACAACATTATCATCATGAAAATTGACAACACATTTTATATTATTAACACATCGTTAGTTCTGTCACGGAACCCATACTCAAAGTTAGTTGTACCAGTGTCGTTACCCGATCCGGTCAGTTGTCGAAATGTTGGCGAATCCGATACCATTAGTGTGTGAAACTGGCAATCCATCCACGATTATGTCAAAATGTGGAAATGATCCAGTGAGCTGTTGCACGATCCGCGGACGCACCCACTTAGACGGACCGACCATATTGGTCCTCAAAGAGGCCTTAGACTAGACTTAACATGTTCCATTGCAAATCATAAGTAGAGAAAAAATATTGAGGAACATTTAAAACTTTTACATATGACGTATACTTATTATGATTCTTGTTATCCATTTATGAAGTTTACATTAAACAGTCATTTAGAAGTGTACATAGACGATTTTATTCAACAATCCCAATTCATTAAAGTAGTTTAACAGATGATAAACATCTTACCCTGCTATCATACAAGTATAAGATGTGAACAAAACCTTAAAAAACATACAATATGCCTCATATAGCTTTACAACCAAAGTCCAACATAGGAAAGAACAATTGTTTAGACATAGTCATACATGAAGTAGAAAGAAAAAGGGCCATCATCCTCGGATAGAGGAATCACAACAACTACAAACGATCAGGTCTTCCTTTCAAACTGGACTTGAGCTCTTTAAAGGGCCCCGAAAAATACCATGTTGGGGAAAACGGGAGAAATATTGTTAGTACAAACATCAAGTACAAATATGACTTATATGCATCGTCAATGCATGAGAAAAAGGGACATTTTAGTGGGAAAACCATTGCTTAGTATCAAATAACCTTACATGCACCATATAGTAAAAAAATCATACGTGCCACTAACATAATATCAACCCCCATATAAGAAACTACGCATACTGTGCAATGCAATAAGAATCGAAATCTCTAACCCTATCCAAGACTAAGTATCACATTAAGTCACCTACTTCATACATAAAACATAAATCCATATTTCATCATGACATGATTTATTCATAAAGATCATATATAACTTGACATACATAACACATAACTAACTTAATCGTAAAAGAACACTACTAGGAGCATCCCATTGATCCCACAAGTGAAATGTGTAAGAAAAGTCCTATACCCTTTCTTACACTATGTAGATACCTTTAAGAAGAGCCCTAATATGAGTTCATACACTAAACTTGTTCATTTACTTTTACATTAGGGAAAGAAGTGCAATACCCGACATTAGACCATGTGAGCTACATGGAATTCGTTGTTCTACTTTCACACCGAAAAGAGAAGGTTAACCACTGTGGCCTAAGGTTGTAATATTTCGTACTGCTAAGAGGAGATCCATAGGTAGAGTCCTGATGTGGACACTATAGTTAAGGGACAAGGGATTGTTACTAGAAACCCTAACGTGCTAAACATGGGGGTTCCCTATTATGAGACCAACAAATAGACTTGGCATCGGGACGTGCTACTAAATGGGAGGGAAACCGAACTTTTTCAAATTGTGTGGAAACCCTTATGGAGCCGGGACTACTAAATGTCGAGACCCCCAGATCGGTACATGACCTGTTGATGTAAGCATTATTTGATTTAGTAATAATGTTTATTTATAATACAAGTTACATTATTCTATACTAGACACGATGAAACGTCTTATCATTCATAGCTGCATACGTTTTCATAAGTGAGTAACAAACCCTTTCCTTTGAAACCGAAAACCATATAAAGTTAAGTAAACCATTCCTTAACATTATTTCATAATATGAAACTACTTTCAATCGTTAGAATAATCATATAACGAAACATGCATACAGACCAATCGAACTTCAAGTGTCTAGGGTTAATGATGAGGAATGCTTATTATCAACACCACAACCACACATTAAAATAGGAGCATTACTTTCTAATAACTCATCTTTCATAATTGAATTCAAGAAGAACCACCTAATACCTTCTTGCCCTTTCATGGAATTCATACTTCCATTACCAAAGAATACATAATTAATAAATAATTAAGCTAAATTCAAGAAGTAATACATAGCAATTATCTTTCTACATAATCCATATACTCATCATCTTCCACAATTCCCATAGAATTTTCAAGGTATAATGAGTTTAGGGAAGAACAAGGTTCCAAGGGGAAATCTCAAGTTATTACCAACAATTAGCCATAACTACATAGTTATACAGCAATAAAATATCATAATTCATACCTTTGAATCACAATTTCATTTTGAAAGAGGATCCATTTATAGATTGTAACCCTAGTCTTGGGGGAGTTTTGAAATAGCCTTTTTGGAGGGGACACTTGGGGAAAGAAGTCCCATGAGTGAGAGAAACCATGCCATAGGGATGATTACCGCGACTTTGAGTTGGATTACTTGGTGAATTCATCCTATTCTTGAAGCTTTAGTGTTCCTTCAATGGAGGTTTGAGCTTGGGGGGGGAGAGAGAGAAACTAGACAGAAGTTGGGGTGATTTGGGTTTTGGGAATAATGAGATGTTAGGTTAGTTAATTGACTTAGGGTACTAATATAGTCCTAAATTAATCAGTTACAGCCGACCTTAACACCTAATTACTTAATCATTCAATTATCTAACCTCCCTTAGTTAACCATTTTTGGACAATGAAGTGGGGTCTCAAAATGATGAGACCCCGTTGACGCCTCATTGATCCAACCACGGACCGTACTTGTCAAAAGTGTTTTAGATCAGAGGCTGGTTATTTGGGGCATTTGGTGAATTGGCTAAGTGTCAACAACAATACCCAATGACGGAGAATCATTCAAACAATGGCTCATCATTTGGTCTCGTGGTTGCATACTGCCAATTGACTGTTTTTTTGAGGGTCAATGGTTGGGTCCTCCTCAAGGACCCTGAGGGTGATCCTTGGGGAGTCTACCCCGATGTTCCGACCCTAAACACATTTAACATGTATGATAAAACTTTTCACCAAATTTGACTTTTTTTGACTCTTAAACCCCATGAAACACACCAAGGCACAATAGCTCAATTTCACTAGTCTCCAGACGTCGTGGTCATTTTTTGTCGTTTTGACTCTAACACTTCCTAATTAAGATTATTACCTTTTCTAAATCTTAGAAACACTTTTTAAGGCTTAGTTAATCAAGTGAGGCTCCGTACTAAATTATGAAATCTCCAGAGTGTTACATTAGCTTGATGGAATGTGGCAATCTGATCCAATTAACACAACACTGTAATATACACAAGTACATCATCAAGATCATACCTTTACAACATGATTTCATGGCTATATTATTCACCTATATCAGTTTCAACCAACGTGATCACATTGCAATGTTCATATACATACAATATCATAATGAAGCAAGAAATATATACATCACAGAATCATGAAATCATAACAATCACCTAGCTCGAAACAAGCTCGAAACCCTAAGAAACTTGATCCTTCCCTTCTCGAATTCATTAAGAGTGTTCTTTGTCTAAATGAATTTATAATACATGAAAATCAATATAAAATCACTAATTATCCTAATTACTAACAATTCTATGAACCCTAGATCATCCCCATGATTCTAAGTAGTCAATTTAGGGTTAAATTACACCATATAATCTATCAAGAAACCCTTTCCCATCAATATTATGTTATACGGACAAAAAAGTTAATTCAGAGAGTTAAAAACTTACCTTTAGCTTGAAAATAGTGAAAATTGAGTTGGAATAGCCCAGGGATCGTTCGTTTAAAAGTCAAAAAGTGTCACATAAGGTTGTTTAGGGGTTCTATTAATAACTTTATTTGCGCTCATTGCGCTAAAGCGACACCATTCCCTCTGCAGAGACATTTTTGAAATAGTGAGATCCCCTAAATATCGTACAATTTTAAGTCACATCTCGTCCACTACAGCATCACCTATCCCGTCGTAGCTCCATCACTGCAGCGACACAAATACCGTAAAACACTTCAAAAATCTAAGATGTTTTATAGAGTTTAACATAAGTGTCAAAAGGTTTAGACACTGTTTTAAAGTCTATTTTAATGAATATAAGTTATTTAGGAAGTCTATAAACCAAAATATCTAAGAACGTCCATGACGTCCGAAAACTAGTTCAATGAGGTACTAGCGTGCCTTAGCCTATTTGACTAGCTTTTAGGAGTTGAAAAATGATGAAAGTTGCTGGAAGGGTGTTTAATACGTATTAGATTTAGTTCAAAGTCAAAATTTCTTGGAACGACTCCCTAAGAATCAACCAAGGTCCCTTGAGGAGGACCATGCATTTGGGGCTCAAAGGATTGCCTAAGGCAGTGTGCATAGACGAGTGCCATCAACGGGGCGTGTGTCAATCGACGGGGCCTCGATGGCCACCATCAATGGAAACTTATTCAATTTTTCCAAAGGGTAATTTTCCAACTCTCTGAACTTAGAGTTGGATGTGCAGCACGAAGGGAGTAGTGGCCGTCTTCTCACAGACGGACCGTCAATTAGGGTCTTGTCTGTGAGGACCTAAGTTGCTGCACATTGTAAGTTGGGTTCCATTTATTAATTAAAGGATAATTTAAGTATTTGGCGGATTAGGTAGGTCTAATTATGTTATTTAACCACCTATATAAAACCCCTAAGCTAATTAGACTAACTAAAGCTCTTAAATATTCCCAAACCCAAAACTCTCTTCCTTATCTTCTTTCTGTCTCTAGTTGAAGAACTCCATTGAAGAATAATCTAGGGGAGGGTTTAAGGGCTGCAAAGGTTCAAGTTTCTCCATCAATATTCACCAATTAGTAAGGTATGGTATCTCTTTCACCTTTGAGACCGCTTTCCTCAAAGGGTTCCATCAAATTGATTTCAAAAGTTGAGTTTTCATGTGGGTCTTTCCCATTCTCGAAATTGATGTTATGTTATACATGTTTATGATTTATTTTGGATATTATGAACATATTAACATGTATGTTAACGTAATTATAAACATATTAACATGTATTCTAACGTAATTATAAACATATTAACATGTATTCTAACGTAATTAAAGATATTAACATGTATTCTATGTAAACCTCCACGTATAAGTAATGAAAAGTTTTAAAATTTCCGTAATTTTGACCTATTAATGTAATGATGTAAGTTAAGAGGCTAGTCTTAGTTCTCAAATAGGACGCCGACGTCGATTACGTCTAAGGGGTGCTCCCCAAATGTGACATCCTGCTACAGTGGCTATAAGCGAGACAGAACCTTTTAGTGTAATTTCAGTTCCCCCCTTTTTACAAAACACCCTTAACCCCATACACTCATAAATTCCCTTAATGCCAAGATCAATTTCCGAGGATCTACTTATCCAAATTCAATTCTGAAAAGTAGTACGAATTCTTTAACAAGTTATCTAACCGACTATGTAATGAGTTCATATTTACTCCACCCTATTGCTACTAGAGTTACCTACACCTTGATGACTCCGATTTTCTCCAAATCTAGACAAGGTTGGAAAAATCCTAACACTACGAAAAAGTTTTTTCCGCCCCAATTTTTCCCTCTTTGGCATTTCTATAATGACGGAAACCAATTTTTAAGATATATACTATCACTCATCTTCGAGTGAAAAAACTTAGAGAAAAGGCTAAGGAAATGGAAAAGTAGTACCTTAATCAGTTAACAAGTGCGATACTTTTCTCACACGTCTTTCTCCGTCTCCCAGGTAGCTTCCTTGACAGGACGATATTTCCATTGAACCTTCACGAACTTAATTTCCTTGGTTCTCAGCTTATAAACATCACGATCAATAATAGCAATCAGTTCCTCCTCATATTGGAGGTCTTTATCTAGAACAATTGAATCCCACTTAATGATATAGTCACCATCACCGATATATCTCTTCAACATCGACACATGAAATACGAGATGTACACAAGAAAAGTTAGGGGTGGCGCTTATCTATACGCCAGCGGTCCTACGCGTTCAAAAACATCAAAGGGACCAATATATCGCAGATTCAACTTATTGTTCTTACCAAATATTATCACCCCTTTCATAGGCAATACCTTTAGAAGGACATTTTCGTTGGTATGAAACTCCATGACTCTCACCTTATGATATGCATACTTATTTTTCTACTCTGGAAACTAGAAGTTTAGTTTCAATGATCCTCACCTTATTTTGAGCATCCTTTACTAAGTCGACCCCAAAGGTTTCACATCTTCAGCCTCGAACGAACCTATGGGTAATCCACATCCCCTCCCGTATAAAGCCTCAAATGTTCCATATCAATGCTTGAGTGATAACTAATATTTTAAGAGAACTCACTGTACACACACAAATTTTATTGGATTTAATTCATACAAAATTTGGATTAAATCCAAGTTTATTTGGGTTAAATGATTAATTTAGGCTTTACAAATAAATAAGTCAATTTTTATTAAATTCAAGTCCAAGGTCCATTTCACCTTGAAGCCAAAACTCATGCCACATGTCATAGTGACTAGATGTCAAGACCAACAAGGTGACGCCACGTGTTCAAATTAGGTGGCAGTCCCAGTTAAATACAGGAACAAATCACATTGTGCCAAGTTTCAAAATGACATCCTTTGGACAATCACAAGCAACCTTGTACACCCCCCTACAACTATTAATAGGGGATTGCACAGACATTCAAAGTCATGAAGAAACCACTTCCACAAACATTCTGCAATTGGAGAAAGCTACAACATCAACTACATAACTCTTCAGAGGAGTGATTAACGGATTTCTTCCCGGGGATCCACTTGCAACGACGAAGCGCTTCCATCAAATACATCTCAAGGATGTATAAATAAGATACAACATCAACTACATAGATCTTCAAAGGATTGATCAACGGAGTTCTTCCCGGAGATCAACTTGTAATGATGAAGCATTTTCCGACGTTCCTGGATATCAAATGCATCTCAAAAAGGTCTACATCATCCCACATTCGAGAAATAGGCTACTGAAGGCTCTCAAATCCCGGAGAAACTTAGGAGAGAAGAATCAAGAGAACAACAAAGTTGTACACACACGATTCATTAATAAAATCACATTTTTCTATTATTTATATTGCTTGCAGTCGATTTTCAACACTTACAAAAATTTTTTGCGAACAAATTTTGCATGCCCAGTGGGACTGATTCTGATCTTCATCTCTTCCCTTACAAATAAAAAAACAACAAGTTTAACTCATCAAGATGATCAATTATGATTCATGAAAGGACTATACTATTACCATATTTGTTTATTTTAGTGATGTTAATCTAACCACTCACTGCGAGTTCAAGACAATGGATTTGAAATTTCACCTCCTTGGAGATGCCAAGAAAGGGCAAGTCTCGAATAACACTCTAAACTGCAATCCCTGTGGGCAACATTGCATCAAAGTTGTTTGATGAACTTTCTTACTCTGGTTTCAACTTTGGTGAATCTAAAATTTTTGATAGATTCTTCAATTCAACAAACTCCTTTATGGTTGACATAACTGACATGGACGAGAAATTCACAATGATGGAGCAAACCGTTGAAGTCTATTGATGACAAAATCTTCAAATCGCGCAACTTATGAGCAAGTTATATATCTACAAATCTAGAGAGTCACATCACAATCTAAATCTCAAGAAAAAGTTGATATTGATTCTCTCACCAAGTCAGTTGGCTTGGATCTCAAAGAGCAAAAGAGTCTGCTTCAGTTGCCACTCTAACAATTCAACAACTACAAGATATGATCACAAACACAATTAAAGCTCAATATGGTGGTCCTTCACAAAGTTCCTTAGGATATTCAAAGTCGTATTATAAGAGAATCGAGGGTCTACTAATGACAATTGGATATCAACCACTAAATTAGAGCAATTTGATAGAAGGGGAAATCCAAGGCAACATATTACCCATTTCGTCTAGGCTTGTAGTAGTGCCAATACACATGATGATCTTCTTGTCAATCAGTTTGTCCGTTCTTTAAAAGAAAATGCCTTTGATTGATATATAAACTTGGAGCTTGAATTAATTCATAGTTGGAAATAATTAGAAAATAAATTTCTCAATCATTTCTACAGTACCAATCATACAATGATCATGATGGAATTGATAAACACAAAACAAGGTAAGGATGAACTCGTAGTAGACTACATCAACCATGGCAAATGCTGAGCTTAGATTGCAAGGATCAACTTTCTTAAATCTCTACAGTCGAAATTTGTATACAAGGAATGCATTGGGGCCTTTTTGTATATCTATCAAGGGATTAAGCCGCAAACTTTTGAAGAATTATCTACACGTGCTCATGATATGGAGTTGAGCCTTGCAAGCCATGAAAAGACATTGCATGTCTTTGATCCAAGAAAAGAAGATACACAATACGAAAAGTTATTAGACTATGCAACTAATGAGTCCATGGAGGTAACCACAACATCTACGAAAGCCTCTACGAGACAAAAATTGTAAGATAACGTAGCACATCAGCAAACGCGAGAAGTGAAAAACAAAATCTACCTTGAAAGAGTTACAAGCAAAATAGTATCCCATTTCGAACTCTGACGTCCCTGCAATTCTTGACGAGCTACTAACCAAGAAAGTCATTGCACTCCCAGAGTCAAAGATAGCCGAAGAATCCAAGAAAGTTGATAATCCTATGTATTGTGAATTTTACCGCATCATCGGTCATCACATCACAAAATGCTTAACTCTAAAGGAAAATATCATGACATTGGTACGAGAGGGAAATATCATCATTTATGATGGTGATACAGCTGAGACAAACCATGATAGTGTCAAAATAGATTATGATAGAATTTTGAAATACTACATCCTGTGGTATCGCAAAAAATTGAAGAAGATGTTATTATACAGCAGTTTGGGAGCTTTGAACCAGTTGGAGTTTCCTCCTTGAGGAAAACAAAAAAAACATCCAAGTTAGATTCCTTCTTCAATAAAAAGAGTGATGACGCTTGGACTTTGGTCGCTCGCAAAATGCAAAACCATTAAGGGACTTCTAAACTATGACTTTCAAAAGTCGACAAAAAATCAATTACGAATCACCTTCGGTAGTGTGAAACCACAAAGTCCAACACCAAATTGAAGTACATTAATGCTTCATCATAAAAGGTTAGAAGGCCAGTCACATTGATAAAATTCTTCCTTGAAATGCTCCTTGATATACGAGCCTAAACTGCAAGTTACAACGCTCCTTAAGGTATGAGCATAAACTGCATGTTACTATTGGCCCGCAAGAGTATAAACTGAGTACGACCCCAAAAACAAAAAAAAACTCATTATCTTGAACTACGATATGACTTGATCCTCTTTACCGAGGTATGTAGGCGCTTGGAGTAATCACTCTAAGATCAGTCACATGAGTAGAAAAAGTGGTTTGGTGGCATTATGTGATCATCACACAAACTCTTTAAAATCATGTACCTAGCACATGAGTTCAAATGCATCATGAGCAAAGGATAAGAGATAAGTAAGACCTCTGAGCTGACTTCAGAGGGGAATTTGTAAGAATTCGTAATGTTTTTGACCATGAATTTCATATATATTGCAGTTCTTGGATTTCACTTTGCAACGTACAAAATCGGCTCGTGATTCAAAGGTTTGCATTTGTAAGAATCCGTAAAGGTTTTGACCATAAACTTCATATATATTGAAGTTCTTGGATTCTAATTTGTAATGTAAAAAATCGGCTCGTGATTCAGAGGCTCGTACGTGAGTTATTGATTGTCTCCTAAAGTTGTTCAAAGCTGAAGAGTTTAGCGAGGTAGAATTTGAGCAAACTTTGAAAATATACATGTGCCAATTTGGAAATCTTTTGGCTGTGATTTTTACATATGTTGTACTTCTATGAGTTATGCTTCCAAGGATCAAGAATTACATCATTTAGAGGCTCCTACACCGTGTTATTGATTCTCCCAAAGTTACTCAAAACTGAAGAACTGGGCAAGGCAGAGTTGTAGGCTGAAATTTAAGCAATGTGTGTAAAAATTCATTAACCTTTTGGCCGTGATTTTCACGCATGTTGAAGACATTTTATATATATTTCTATAAAAAAGAACATGATTACAACACAGGAAATTCGAGTTATGAATTTTCTACCACAAACGCGTGAAGCTGAAGAGCCGAGGAAGACAGAATTGTGAGCTGACTTCGAAGCAACATCAGTACCAATCTACAATGTCTTTGTCCACGATTTTTGCATATGTTGCATTCTTCTTTACCATGGGAATCTCATGATTTTTGCATATGTTGCAGAAGATTGATATCTTTCTAAAGGATCAAGCTGATTGCAATGCTAATCCTCACACATCTGGGAATTGATAGGTGCCAAGTACTTATTCACCAAAGTTGGAAAGGACTTATCATGATGTCAATCTCTCCAGAAAAATGGAATGCGAGAAATCTTAGAATCTTTGTCGCCAAGAATTAAGGATAAAGATTCAACTACAACCATTACCTGCAAGATAGAGAAACAAGAAAAAAAAGGCACAAATTCGTGACGTAAACGTCCAGATTTGGAGTCCAACTTCAAAAATTGATTACCGTCGATCCGGAAGATTTATAACATTGAGTTTTGGATATGTCGTATTACTCAAAGTATAGTTTATCCAAAATCAATATTCTCATCGTGTGAATGCTCCTATATAAAGAAAATGATGTTTTGGCGAGATTGCGCATAGCCGTGAGAGAACTGCCATCGAAAATTGACTCCCACCGATTCGAAAGGCTTCTAACATTGATTTTTGGATATGTTGTAGTACCCAAAGTCTAGTTTCTCTAAAATCAATCCACTTGACGTTTGAATGCTTCTACATTAAGAAAATGATGTTTTGGCCAGATTGCGCATAGGTGTGAGAAGAACTTCCAGATTTATAATCAAACTTCGGAAATTGATTCTTGCCGATTTGAATGGCTTCTAACGTTGATTGGATATGTCGTTTTATCCAAAGTCTAATTTTTCTAGAATCAACATTATCATTCTTTGAATGCTCCTACACCAAGAAACCGATATTTTGGAGATATTGCACATAGCTGTGAGAAGAACTACCAGATTTGGGGTCCAAATTAGAAATTTGATTCCTGTCGATTCGAAAGGTTTCTAATTGTGATTTTTGGATATGTCGTAGTAATAGAAGTATAGTTTATCAATAATCAAGACTCTTATCGTTTGAATGATCCTACATCAAGAAAATAATGTTTTGGTGAGGTTGCGCATATCTGTGACAAGAACTGCCAGATTAGGGTCCAACTTCGGAAATTGATTCCCGCTGATTCAAAAGGCTTCTAACGTTAATTTTCGGATATGTCTTAGTAACCAAATTTTAGTTTCTCCAGAATCAAGATTCTCTTCAGTTGAATTCTCCTGCATCAAGAAAATAATGTTTTGGAGAGATTGCGCATAGCTGTTAGAAGAACTTCCAGATTTGTGATCCAACTTGGAAATTGATTCCAGCCGATTCGAAAGGCTAATAACGTTGATTTTTGGATATGTCGTAATAAACAAAGTCTAGTTTCTTCAGAATAAAGCCTCTCGTTATTTGGATTCTCCTACACCAATAAAATGATGTTTTGGAAAGATTGCACATATCAGTGAGAAGAACTACCAGATTTGGGGTCCAACTTCACAAATTGATTCTCGTCGATTCAAAAGGTGTCTAACTGTGATTTTTAGATATGTTGTAGTAATAGAAGTCTAGAATCTCCATAATCAATCCGTTCATCGTTTGAATATTCCAACACCAAGAAAATGATGTTTTGGCGAGATTGCGCATAGCGTGAGAAGAACTGACAGATTTTGTAGGCGAGATTAAGCAAACCTGTCAGAAGAGCTGACAAATTTTGTATCCGACTTCAAAAATTGATTTCCATCAATCTGGAAGGTGTTTAATGCTAAATTTTGGATATGTCTCAGTCCTACGAATTTGGTTTCTTCCAAATCAAGCCACTTGTTATTTGGACATTTTTAAAACTAAGATAACGAATTTTTGATGGGACTGCACAAAATTGAGAAAGGAAGACACCGAATATGGAGTTCCACATTGATTTGGTTAGAATAATTATTTTTCTAATGATTTTTGATTAATCCTTTTTACATGGGATATTCTTATATAGAATTTCCTTTGATAAATTTGTATTTCTTTTACAAGGAAAACTTTGGTAAAATTGGAAGAAGCAAATCATATCAATTTCTACCATCTAAATGGAAGCTGCTAGCACTCAAAAGGAAAGCAATAAGTCTTAAGATATCAAGAATGATTCTTACAAAATCAACCAAAGAAAAGTTGATATTCCTTTTATATGATTCAAAATCTAATCAATCTTCTTGTTCTTTCGCACACCTTGCAAGGAATATCACACAATGTTACTACTCACTAGAACCATATATTTGAAATCAATATACAACGTCCTCGTGGTGGTCAAGCAAGAATATTTAAGAAAAAATTGAGATCTCTACGAACAAATCATTTGTAGTGACCTAATCAAATGCGATAACAAGAAACAAATACCCTTGAAGTCTCAACAATGCATTCATAAAGACTTCAACTCTCGTTGTCAATTTCGGCAAGCCTACACGTTGACAAATTTCAAAAAAGGAAAACACATGTATGAATACTTCAAGTCTTGTCACCAATTGTCGGTTAACCTACACTTCAACAAGGCTTGAAGTAGGGGACATTTGTAGACACATAAATTTTACAAGATTTAATTCATACAAATTTGGATTAAATCCATGTTTATTTGGGTTGAATCATTAATTTGTGCTTTACAAATAAATAAGTCAATTTTAATTGAATTCAAGTCCAAGGTCCATTTCACATTGAAGCCCAAACTCATGCCACGTTTCTCAATGAGTAGACATCAAAGACCAACAAGGTGATGCCACGTATCCAAATGAGGTGGTAGTCCAGTCAAAATGCAAGAATGAATCACAATGTGCCAAGTGTCAAAATGGCATCCTTTGGCAAATCACAAGCAACCTTGTCCACCCCCTACAACTATAAATAGGGTATGGACATGACATTCAAAGGCATGATTATAACACTTCAATAAGCATTCTGCAATTGGAGAAATCTACAACATCAACTACATAGATCTTCGAAGGAGTGATCAACAGAGTTCTTCCCGGAGATTGATTTGCAATGACGAAGCACTTTCGAATGTTCTCAAAGATCAAATACATCTCAAGGAGGTCTACATAAGCTACAACATCAACTACATAGATCTTCAAAGGATTGATCAACGAGGTTTTTCCTGGAGATCAACTTGCAAGGACGAAGCACTTTCAAACATTCCTGAGATCAAATACATCTCAAGGAGGTCTACATAATCCTACATTCGATAAATACGCTACGAAGGCCCCTCGAATCACAGAGAAACTTAGGAGAGAAGAATCAAGAGAATAACAAAATTGTACTCACATGATTTACTAATAAAATCACATTTTTCTTTTATTTATTTTACTTGTAGTCGGTTTTTAGCACTTACAAAAATTTGTTGCGAACATTCACATAATGGTAAGAACTTATCCCAATGCCCTCCAAAGTCAATCACACAAGCTCTCAACATGTCTTCCAACACTTGAATTGGCCTTTGTGATTTCTTATCCGTTTGAGGATGAAAGTTGTCCTAAAAGTGAGTTGGGAGACCAACCACAAAATTCGTAGCTATTCTTTCCCACTTCCATTCCAGAATTAGCATCCTTTGAAGTAGTACACCTGTCTTTGATGTTCATACTTCACTTGTTGACAATTCTGACAATTCACCACGAAATCCATTATGTCTTTCTTCATCCCTGACCACCAATAAATTCACTTCAAATCTCTATACATATTGGTCATACCCGGATGAATAGAATATCGCGAACCATGAGACTTCACTCATAATTTTTTAATCAAGTCACATACTCGAGGAACACAAATTCTACCCTTATGGTGAGTACCACATCCGCATCAAGAGTGGTCTCTTGGGAATTACCAATTGCAATCTTTGTTCAAAGTTCTTCTAACTTCCCATCTTCGAATTGTTTGGCTTTGATATCCTCTATGAACATGGACTTAGCTTCAATACTAGCTAACAACCCACCTATTTTGGAGATGCCCAACTACATAAATTTAGATTTAAGGCTTGGATTTCCTTGGCCAAAGGTCGCTTGGCTACACTCAAGTAAGCTAAAATGCCCATACTTACCGCTTTTCTACTCAAAGCGCCTACCACCACATTAGCCTTTCCCGGATGGTATTGAATGGTCATATCATAATCCTTGAGTAACTGAACCCATCTTCATGCTAAATTTCAAAAACCTTTGAGTAAAAGACATGCTGCAAACGCATAGATCAGATATAAATACCATCACACCATAAAAATGGGCACAAAAAGATCCAGAATGTCACCAGCTCTTAAAGAGCAAAAAGCCACCGCGCGCTGTAACTCAATTGTGAGTGCGATAAATACTGTCATTCAAAAATTAAGTATACGCAAGGCATAAGCTATCACAGTCTTATTCCTGCATCAACAATAATAGCAGATCAATGACCAGGAATGTGTGTGAAGCTTCCATAATAATAATAAAGCTATATAAATTCCCTACCTCAACCGGTAAATAGCCGATGGAGCCGGGGTTGTGTTAAAAGGATTGTATTAAGATATTTGGAAGAGCTTACTCAACCTTTCTCAGTTCAGTTTAAAATAGTACATCCTCGGGTGTCGATATTGGTCAAAGTGAAGTAGCAATTAAATCAAAATTCTTAACAAAATGACAATAATTACTAGCGAGTCTCACAAAATTCCTAATTTTAGTAAACCAAACATGGTCGTACCCAATTTTTAAATGCCTTAATCTTTTCTGTATCTATCCTTACCCCGTCTTTTCACACTACATACCCCAAAAACGCAATCGATTTTGACAAACATTCACACTTGGAAAATCTTGCATATAACTTTTGCTTCCCAAGAACACCTAAAATAGTACGAAGATGGTCAGTATGTTCTTCTTCACTTCTCGAATAAACCAAAATATCATCAATAAATACTATCAAAAATAAATCAAGAAATGGCTTGAACACCCCATTCATCAAGCTCATAAATGCTTCAAGCGCATTAGTCAACCTAAACACGATCACCAAGAATTCATAATGCTTATCACGAGTCCTAAATAACCGCTGTCTAGGGTACATAATCCATCCTAATTTTTAATTGATGATACCCATATCTCAAGTTAATCTTAGATAAGATCGCTGCACCTTGAAATTGATCAAAGAGATCATCTATTTTTGGCAAGGGTACCTATTCCTAATAGTGACTCTATCCAATTGTTGGTATCCTATACACATCCTCATGCTACCATCCTTCTTCTTGACAAAAAAAATTGGAGCATCCCATGGGGAAGCACTAGGAAGAATAAATCACTTATCAAGGAGATCTTGGATTTTAGCCTTAATCTCTCTTAATTTTTCCAGAGTCATGCAATACGGAGGAATTGAAATGGGATGAGTACCAGGCTCTAAATAAATACAAAACTCTATGTCTCTATCCAGAGACATGTCAGGGAAGTCATTGGGAAATACTTCACTAAGCTCAGACACAATAGAAATAAACCCAATGGACGGAGCCTCAATCTCAACATCCCTAATATTAGCCAAATAAGCTAAACAACCATGCTATACTAGTTTACTAGACCGAATGAAGGATATAATCTTAGCTTACTTAGACTTGTATACCCCTTCCCACTTTAATCTTTCCCTTACAAAAATTTCTAAAGTCACACACTTAGTATTAAAATTAAATCCAAGATGATAGGGGGACAACCAAGTCATGCCTAGGACAATATAAAAATCAGCCATATCCAAAATCACAAAAATCAACCTAAGTCTGAAATCCAATAAATAAAATAGGGAAAGCACGAAGACGTGGGTGACTATAAATGACTATCCAACATGGGTAGGAACATGAATAGAGGCATCAAGGACATCACACAACATCTCAAATTCAGAGGCAAATATCACAAATACAAAATAATAAGTGGAACCAGATCAAAAAACTAATTATCCATCCGGTCACAGGCAAGAATAGAACCCGTGATCACCGCATCTGCCTCCACCTTAGTTTTGCCTAGAAAAGCATAACACTGAGCTTGATCATCTACATGAGCTACCTCCCTTGTAACACTCTAAAAAATTCAAAACCTAGTCTAGAGACTCACATGAGTGTCTAAGGTTTATAACACTATTTTAATATAAATAATAGAGTATAAAAGTCATTTAGGAAGTTTTAGAGTCAAAACGTCAAGGAACGTCCATGACGTTCGAAGACTAGTGAAAAAGATGCTAGTGAGCCTTAGCCTATTTCAAGGGATTTCAAGAGTCAAAAATTGATGAAATTTGGTGAAAATGTGTTTAACATATAGTAAAATAGTTTTAGGGTCAAACTTCTGGATACGAATCCCCCAAGGACCACCCTAAGGGTCCTTGAGAAGGACCCTTTCATTTTGGCCAAGAAGTTGTCATGGAACAGTAGCAATCGACATTTGCGAGCGTGGTCCAATCGATGGGGCGTCAATTCTCTCCATCGATGGTCACTTAAACATTTTTCAAAAAGACCATTTTGGAAAATTTCTAACCAAAACGATATTTGTGCAGAATGGTTGGTCCAAGGAAGGTCGACTGACCTACGACCCTTAGGTCGAGGTCTCGTAGGTTAGGTCCAACTTTTACTAGGTCATTGTAAGTTGTTTCATTTGATTAATTAGTTGGCAGATAATTAATTAGGGGTTAGGGGAGGTCTAATTAAGTTAGTTAAGTACTTATATAAAGACCTAAGCCTAATTAAACTAACCCAACACCACAAATTCCCAACCCAATTGCTCTTCTTTCTCTCTACTTTCTCTCTCCCAAAGACTCCATTGAAGGTCTAGGTCAAGGTATTAATGGCATAAATAAGAAATATTTTCTCCATAAATCTTCAACAAATAACAAGGTATGGTAATCTTTCACCTTTGGGATTCCTTTCCCCAAAGGGTTCTTCCAAAATTGATTTCAAAAAGATGAGTTTCATGTTGGTTTCTTTCTAATACGAAATTAATCTTCTAAATTTTGTTGTCTATGGTTTTTTTTAGATTATTATGCTTGTATAATGATGTATTATGATTCAATTGTGCAATTTCTTGATGAGTTAACCTAGTTTGTGAAATAGATCATGAAATTGACCCAAGTCCATAACTCTGGTTATGAACTAGTGTTGAATTGAGTTATAGTGATGAAATTGACTTTATTATTTTGTTAATTACTATTGATTGATGTTATAACACCTATTATATTATTGAATTGACTTGTTATATGGTAACACCATAATGATGGATCGTGAAGGAGATTGGGTAAGTCTTGATATCCTAAACCTTTACTTCAATTATGATGGCTTGTACTTGGTGATGAGGTTCAATTGAAGTATTTATTGTAATTGGATTAAGTAGGTGTGGTATGAATATGGAATTGAAATGTATTGATTATGTTATTGTCAGATTAAGCTTAAGATGTAATGATATAAGGTTGGTTATGAAGTACCTATATGCCTTACTATGATATAATGATGTTAATGTGCCAATCTCACATATGAGGGTTGTAATTAAAGGTGTTTTCATGCAATTCCTATTGATATAATGACTACGACTATACAAGGAGATATTCTCTTATGACCTAATCAAGGTTATGATTGTTAAAGAAAGACATTTCAAAAGGGACACTAGCTTAGCACCGAGTGAACTAGTAGTAAGGAATGTCCCTTCCCATATAGGGAAGGTAGGTTCACTTTTGTACTCATGAGATTGGAGACTATAATGCATGAAGCATAAAGAGGGTCTCAAACACATCTCCTAGTTATTGAACTATGTTGCCCCCATAGGAATACTAGCTAGTGGATCCACCTAGATGCTATGTATATGTTTGGCACTACCTTGTCAAGTAGTCTACCTTGTTTTGGTGTAGGGTTTCATGACACCGGATTCCACGTTAGGTCATGTGGTTTATGTCGGTTAAGGAAAGATGTTCCCGAAGGTAAAATGAAGTAATAAAGTGAACTCTAACTAGGATGACTTAAGGGGTTAATGACTTAGTCTTGGTAGGGGCATGGACTCTACCTATACATTGCTCTAGTTGGCCTTGAGGGAAGTCTTGGGAGTATGTTCCTATAGTCTTATGCTCTTATAAAGTGAAAGGAATGCATGTGTTAACTTTATATTATAATCATACTCTAAGATGTTGGTTTCATGTATGAACATGTTATTGGTCTATTGTATGTAAACTATGATGATGACTACTCTAAATGCCATGTTATGTGATGTTAGGCATTTCATGTTATCCTTTATTTGGTTTGCTTGATTGAGTGCGATTATGGGGCTTTACTTGTTCATTACACTTGTAGACTTGATGAAGTTTATGAGTAAGGGTCTTGTATGTGGTGTTATGACATAAACTCTTATATATTCTTTGTTGATATAACATGATGTTGGATGTGTGTTGTCTATGGTTCTATTATGCTATAAATAATGTGGACTTGGTTATACTTGATGATGTTAGTCTTGTGTTGAATATGCTATTGACTTAAGGATTACATGGTTATTGTCTCTTATGTATTCTTGATTATGCATAAGGCTTTTCAAAATATCTTGCCATGGTTTTGAACAAATGTCCTTTTAGCAGATTGATTTCTATGTTGTTTGTGCATATGTTCTATACTTAGTACAAGTGATGTGCTAACCCCTATTTCTACCTTTTCCCCAATATTTTAGGTTTCATTCATTGAAGGGTTCATGACCACTTTTGAAGGAAGGCTTTGATCATTTCTGCAAGTTTGGGTTTGTCCTCATGTTCCGAGGATGATGCCTTTCTCTCACTCTATCTATGTTACATTGTTATAGTCTAAAGACGATCATTTCACTCTTATTGTTTCAAGATATTGTTGTATGTCCTAAGTGGAATTTATACATAAGTATAAGGTTTATGCCCATATTTTTCTATATTATGTATGTTACTTATATGTGGCATAAAAGTAGAAGACTGTAATCTTCTTATACGAGGAGTCTAGTAAACTTGCTATGAATATATATTATGTGTAAGCGAGAAGTTTAAGTAAACCTCATGAAGTATATGTATATGAAAAGTTCTAATTTTCCGTACTTTTTAAAGTATGAATGAAATGATGAATTCTAAGAGGCTAGTCTTAGTCCTCTCCAAGGACGTCGACGCAGGTTACGTCTAGGGGGTACTTCCCGAATGTGAAAAACATGGTATCAGAGCATGATGTTGAATATCTTTAGGGTCAATGTCTCATTTAACCACATCTATGTAGATTCTTAATCATAATTGTGAAGTGCACCATACTTATGAATGAGAGACTATGTGATGCTTAGGAAATCTTCATATTGTTGTACTCCTATGTCGTACTCTAGAGTCCTATATTATGTGCTTTCACCTAAACCTTTTATTTTGGTTATAGGTATGAATACTCGAAGGGCAGCAGAACGAATGATCGAGGATGGGATTGCTAATGCGGTTGCTCATGACAACGAAGCTCCTCTGCAAAAAATGAAGTCCCTCCACTTGAAGAAGTTGCTATGGGTGATCAAGTTCAAGTTGTTCGTCCACCGATGACCGATAAAGAAATAAGGTCAACTTTTCTCAATTTGGCCAAGATATGACTTCACAAGCTAATGCTTTCACTTCTCAAGTTTAAGCCACGACGGCCCAAGTAAATAGGGAGGTTGGACCTCGAGTGTGTCAACGTGCTAACACTGTGGCATCTCATTTGAGATACTTTAGAAAGAATCCACCAATGTTCTTTGGGTCAAAAGTGGATGAAGACCCTCAAGATTTCCTTGATGAGTTCTATAAGATTATCTATGCTATGGGTGTGACCTCAATTAAGAATGCTGAGTAGGCGGCCTATCAACTAAAAGATGTGGCCCAAATTTGGTACACACAATGGAGAGATAATAGAGCACTAAGGGGTGGTTCGTGACTTGGGAGATATTCAAGAGGATTTTCCTTGAAAGGTTCTTTCTTATAGAGATGAGGGAAGATAAGAAGGAAGAATTCATCAACCTTCGTTAAGAAAAAATCCTCCCATTGAGCTAGTCCTCGTAGTCAGGGAATTTTCGGATGTCTTTCTTAATAATCTTCCCAGAATCCCTTCCAAATGGGAAATTTATTTTGGTATTGACTTGCTATCGGATACCAACCCCATTTCAATTCCTCCTTATCGGATGGATCCGGCCAAATTGAAAGAGTTGAAAGGCTCAAATCAAAGATTTACTAGACAAGGGCTTTATTAGACCTAGTATTTCTCCATGGGGTGCACCGGTATTGTTTGTGAAGAAGTATGATGGCTCCCTTAGAATGTGCATTGATTATCACGATCTCAATAAAGTCACTATTAGGAACAAGTATCCTCTCCCTTGGTTTAACGACTTGTTTGACAACTCCAAGGGGAAAACTACTCTTCTAAGATGGAATTGAGATCGGGTATCACCTACTTAGGGTGAGGGGAAAAAATATACCAAAAATGACATTTCGACTAGATATGGTCACTATGAGTTTCTAGAAATGTCCTTTGGTTTCACTAATGTCGTGAAGACTTTATGGACCTCATGAATAGGGTGTTTCGAAGTTACCTAGATTCATGGTCATTGTGTTCATTAACAAAATCTTTGTATATTTTAAAAATGAGGGTGAACACATGGACCATTTGAGAGTGGTGTTGCAAGTGCTTAAGGAAAATCAACTATCTGCCAAGTATAGCAAATGTGAGTTTTGGTTGATCTCGGTGGCATTTCTTGGTCATATCATCTCTAGTGAGGGAGTTGAGGTTGATTCAAGGAAGACTGAGACAGTTAAAAATTGGCTTAGACCATTGACTCCAACCAACATTAGGTATTTCTTTTTCTTTCTTTCTTCTTCTGGTCTACACGGGTTTCTATAGGAGTCAGTGGATTGTTTTGCAATCCTTGTGGCTTCTCCCCTACTACCCATACCCAACCTAGTGTTAATTTGAGTGGTCATGGGCATGTGAAAAAAGCTTCCATATCTTGAAAGTTAGGCTTACCTCTGCTCCGCTGTTGACTTTATCAGAGGGCACCAAGGGCTTCGTCGTCTATTATGATGCATCCCGAGTGGGTTTAGAGTGTATCCTTATGCAACATGGGAAAGTAGTAGCTTATGCCTATAGACAACTTAAGGTGCATGAGAAGAATTATCCGACTCATGATCTCCGACAAGGAAGGTGGTTGGAATTGTTAAAAGATTACGACATAAGTGTTCTCTACCACCCGGCAAAACCAATTTGGTTGTGGATGATCCAAGTAGTATGACCATGGGTAGTATTTCTCATGTAGAAGATCCTAGAAAGATCTAGTGAAAGATGTTCATAGGTTGGCTCAGTTGGGTGTTAGATTGTAAAAAAGGTTTTCAAGAGTTTAAAGATAAGCTTACCTCTGCTCTTGTGTTGACTTTATCCGGAGGTAATAACGGCTTTGGGTGGGGGGAGGGTATTGTGGATCTTCATAAGGTAGCTTGGGATTATCCCCTCATGCAACATTTACGGTGATTGCTTATGCTGGTAGGCACTCAAAATTCATAAGAAGAATTAATGCACTCAGTAATCTTGTTAGATGTTGTAGTTTTTACTTAAAAATATGGAGACATCTTTACTTTTGTGGGTGACCATGTTACTATTTATAAATGGACTAAAAAGTCCTTCAATAAGTATTTACACAAAAGGAGTTGAATCTCCTATAGGGAAGATGGTTAGAACTTTTGAAGCATTAAGACATTTTGAAGGATTAAGACATGAGTGTCCTTTACCACCCTGGCAGGGCTTATGTGGTTGCAGATACTTTAATTCATATGACTGTGGGTAGTGTGTCTCATGTGAAAAAAGAGAAGAAACAACTTCCGAAAGATGTTCATAGGTTGGCTCGTTTAGGTGTGTGGTTAGAATATTCTCCAAATGGTGGTTTTATGGTCTATCATAACTCCGAGTCATCATTTGTGGTGGAGGTAAAATCTAAGCAGCACCTTGATCCTCTATTGTTGGAGTTGAAGAAAACCATATTTAGTAAGCTCATTGAGTCATTATCCCAAAGGGGGATGGTGTTCTTAGGTAACAAGGGAGATTATGTGTACCAGATGTTGAGGATTTGAGAAATCGAATTATAGAGGAAGCACATGGTTCTCGCTATTCTATACATCTGGGTGCCACCAAAATGTATCATGACCTTATAGAGGTCTATTGGTGTGATGGTTTAAAAAGGGACATAGCAGAGTTTGTTGCTAAGTGCCCAAGATACCAACAAGTTAAAGTCTAGCATTTAAAACCAGGTAGTTTACCCCAAATCATGATGTTACCTACTTTGGAATTTGGAGCCCTTAAATCTGGATTTTGTTGTTGGTTTTTTCCTCGAACCCGGGGCAAAAATGATTCTAAATATGGGTTATTGTGGATATGTTTGACCAATCTTTCCATTTTACTTGTTAAGTCTACTAGCACTCGCCGAGATTTAGCATTATCTACTTAATGAATTGTGTCAGTCTTTATGGGATTCCATTGTCCATCATTTCAGATGGAGGTGTCCAATTCACTTCTAGTTTTTTGAAAGCTTTTTAAAAAGGTTTCGGTACTCAAGTAAAACTTACCACTGCTTTTCATCCTCATGCGGATGGCCAAGCGTAACATACTAGTCATACCCTTGAGGATACGTTAAAAGTATGTGTTATTGATTTGAAAGGAGGTTGGGATGATCATCTACCTTTGATTGAGTTCTCCTACAACAATAGTTACCATTCGAGCATCTCCATGGCACCTTTTGAAGCTCTTTATGGTAGAAATTAGTCTTCGTTTGGATGTTTTTTGAGTTGGTGAGGTCCTCACTCCCTTATTCCTGAATTATGTAATGAGGCTATAGATGACGGTTTTGTAATCATAAGATATGAATTGAAGACAACCTATAGTCGGCAAAAGTCTTATGCTGACAATAAAAGAAGTGACTTTGAGTTTGAAATAGGTGATCATGTATATCTGAAGATTTCACCTATGAAAGGGGTGATAAGATTCAGTAGAAAAGGGAAGTTAAGTCCCCGCTATATTGGTCCTTATGATGTATCACAACGAATAGGAAAGGTTGCGTATGAGTTGAAACTACCAAGTGAACTAGCTTTGGTTCATCCGGTGTTTCATGTTTGTATGCTCAAGAAATGCATAGGTGACCCGATATCCATTCTGTCTATTGAAGGTTTAGGGGTGGATAAGAATCTCTCCTATGGAGAGGTTCCGGTTGACATCCTAGATCTCCAAGTCAAGAAGTTGAGGAACAAAGAGGTTGCCTCCGTAAAAGTTCTATGGAGGAACCATCTTGTCAAGGGTGTAGCATGGGAGGTGGAAGCCGGCATGAAGTCCCGCTACCGTTATCTTTTTACTCCTTGAGGTTAGATATTCCTCTTAATTTTAATAAAGTAAATATTAAATTGACTTGATTTCTCAATAGGTGTATGTTAAGGTAAAAGTTGTACCAACTAGAATTTTAAGAAAATGCTTTCATACTCTATTCTTGCACTTATGATATATATATGCATGTGTCTTCTTGGAATTTTTGTGTTTTGTGGTTTTCTTGAAAAGAATGACAACATGGTAATCTTGACTGTATTTGAGCTCATGATATGTTGAAAGGAATTTTCCTCACTATGTGTTAATGAAATATAATCCTTATATGTTGTGCATAATAAATTGAGTGCTATTTGTAATATTGAGATATGTGTTGAAAGGATTTGTGTAGTACTCCTATAAGATGTTACTAATTTTGACTTTATGTTGTTGTTCGTTGGGCTGCTATAATTGAGTCTATCCTTACCCTCCAAAATGATTTTAGTGTCATTCGGGGACGAATGTTCCTGGGGTGGGGTGGGGGATAATGTAACACTCCTGAAATGCCATGAATTAGACTAGAACTTGATATATTTAATAATGTTTAAAATGATATTTACAGACTTATATTAATGTAATAAACTCATTTAGAAAAGGTTAGAACCAAAACGACAAAGAAAGACCTCGATGTCCGTAAACTAGCTAATTTGAACTAGTTGACGTCCCTATGTTTGGTGAAGCTTTTGAGTGTTGAATGAAGTCAAAAACTTGTAAAAAGACTTTGGATTGGTATAGTGTGGCATAAATGGTCCAAACGTTAGGTAACGACACCCCAAGAACCACCCGAAGGGTCCTTGGGGAGGACCCCAACATGGATAGAAGGTGCAAAAGCAGCCTGCACGAGCAAGATTGGAGAAGTGGTGCGTGGCACACAACATTCACGAAGCACTCTTCCTCAAGAATTGAGAGGTAGTCTCGCTACGCAAGGCTGACATGAACCTCACTGCTTCAACCCAAAAATTCAGAAAAATAATGGGAACTGGCCCTGCAACGCGCAATAACTTTTTAAATTCGTTAAAGTCGTCTTTTTGGTAATTTAACTCCATAAAAAGACCTATTTAAGTGAAGGGTCTTTTGGGTTTTTATAGGAAGACTATATATGGATTATAGTTCAGTTTACCACTTTAACACGCTACAAATCAAATCAAACAAATTTTCTCTCATCTCTCTCAAGAACACTCTCTTTTCCAAACTCCATTGAAGAACAAGAAGAGCTTAAGGAAGAAGACGAAGACTTCAAGATTTTCTTCCAAAATTCATGGATTATTCGTCAATAAGGTATGATTTTTTTGCTCTTGAGATTCCTTTCCCCAAGAGGTCATTTCAAATATGGTTTTCAAGATTTCAAACTTTTATGGTATTTAATCTACAAAGCGGGTTTTCTTCCTAACTCTAGATTTATGACTATCAATGCAAAATAATTGTTTTCTATGGTTCATTAAGTATATTTTATCGAATGTTTGGCTTGTAAATGTTATATTTTCGTGTGAGACATGTCCTTATCAGATTGATGATTTCAACGTATTATATCTACTGCTTGATTTCGTGTAATCGTTGGGATAGGAACTAAGATGTGAATGAACTCTTAAATGACCCTTTTTAATCATCCTAAGTTATGAATTGATCTTGTATATGAATTGAAGTTTTAGTATTGATTATGCTATTGAGTATTTAACTTTGTTGTTGGATGGTTGTTGTATATTGAATATAAGTTCTTGAATAAGGATCTTTGAAGCAAGAGGTAAGTCTTCTAAAGTCGTGATTACTCTATGATGTTTATGTTGGCCTATAAATGATGTTATAATGCTCATTAAGTATGTATGATAATGCTATGCATATATCATTGGGCTATGAATATGCTAATTGTGCGATCATGATAAGAATACGACAATGCAAGTTTATGATATTCTCTTGTATGCTTTACACAAGATGATGTATGATATGTTAACCTCAAAAACAAAGCGTTATGAAACAAAATTCTCATCTAATCCTAAAGATTTCATGATCATGTTTATACAAGGAGTTAATCTCCTATGACTTTTTATAAGATTTATGAATAAATAATGACTTAAAGGTTATTCACAAAGGGGCTTAAGCTAAGAATCGATGGTCTAGACATGAGAGGTGTCCTTTCCCTAGTTTAAAGGTGGGTTCACAATAACTCTTATCAGATAGAGGCTGCCATGTAAGAAGAGAGTCTTGTTTTGAGAGTTGTATTAAACTATTGGACTTGGGGTCTTTATATGGGGGGTTAATAAACTTAATTAGGCTTACCTAATACCCTAATAACCACCAAACTACATAATTAATTAATTATGACTAACTTAAAATGTGCAACAAATTACAGTTGTCACAAACGACACCACGAATGACACATTGTGGGTAAGTCGACCGACAAGCCCTCCTCCGTGCTACACATCTGTGGTTCTGATCAGAGAGTTGTGAAGGTGAGGGATTACAAAATACAGCACGTGTGTGGATCGAGTGGGCGTCAATGCCACTGTCGTTCCACACTTAGTCTGGTTGATAAGGTCTCAACTCTCATTAATCTAAACACAACTCACAAATAAATTCTCTTCCTTCTCTCTTATTTCTCGCTCTACTTGAGCTCACCATTGAAGGCTAGAAAGGATTAGGGTTTGGGGGCTGAAAAGGGCCTAATTCACCATCAATATGTTGTCAAACTTTAATTTATGGGATCTAATTCACCTTTGAGACTCTTTCCTCAAAGGGTTCCTTCAACATTGATTTCAAAAGTTGAGTTCTCTTATGGCTTTCATTCAATTACGAAATTTAAGTTCTGAATTGAGTTGTTAATAATTTCTTTAGATTATATTGAATAGATTAACATGCATTTAAACTTGATTATGGCAATCGTTAGTGGTTTGGTCTAAATTGAAGAAATTATCCTCCATCCCTAACCCTAGGTTGTGATCTTGACCTATATTGTATTGTGATCATTCAATTGAGTTGGTTATTGATCTGATTACTATCCTATGGTGTTATTATGAATAAATTAAGTTGAATTATAGTCCTATAATTATTATATTTAGATGTGATTTAGGTTATTAATTGTAATATGAAATTAGCCTATGTATCTTGTCTTAAGGTATGATCTAGTGTTGAATTGTGTTAAAGAGATGCAATTGGACTTGTTATATTATTGGTTATCTTTGTGCGATGATTTTACTCCCCAAATTGGTTTTATTCATGGGTTGATGGTAAGACCTTGGTGATATACTATGACGAAGACTTAGTAAGTCTTAGAATCTCCATCTTTATTTCCAGGTGTGATTAATTGTTGGTAAGTTATGATATTACATTGGAGTATGTCTTATATTAGGATTATAGGTGGTATGATGTTGAATTGAAATGTCTTGACAATATTTTGAGGTTGATTAAGGTGTATGTGATATAAGGGTGGTGAAAACTATCAATGTTCCTTGATATGCAATGAAATGCTAGTGTGTTAACCTCACTTACATGGATTGTGATAAAAGGAGTTATACTCGTACGACTCTTAGTGAGCTATTGATGATGATGATTATACAAGGGGTAGACCCTATGGCCTAAACAAATCTATGCTTGTTAATTAAAGGCTTAAAGACATTTAAAAAGGGACTCTATCTTAGCACTGAGTGAACTAGATTGAGGAGTGTCCATGCCCACATAGGGAATGTAGGAACACTACATTACTCTTGTGATTGGAGACTATAATGCTTGTTTCATAAAGAGGGTCCAAACTAAATCTCCTAGTTATTGAACTATTTTTCTCCCATAGGAATACTAGCTAGTGGATCCATGTAGTTGTTAGGTTTCATGTTTTGGTACTACCTTGGCAAGTAGTACGCCTTCTTTCAGTGTAGGGTTTTATGACACCAGATTCCACACTACCTCATGTGTTCTATGTCGGTTAGGGAAAGATGTTCCTAAAAAGGTAAAACAAATTAAAGGACTTGAAATCTAACTTGGATAACCTAAGGGGTCTAGCCTAGTCTATGCAGGGATATGGGACTCTACCTAAACATTTTACTAGTTAGCCTTGAGCGGAGTCTTAGGAGGAGGTTTATATATATATATTCATGTTATGATAATATTAGATGTATATATGATGACCATAGCACATTGTTGATACTATATGTTGATTAGTTCATTTATTATTATGCCTTGGTTTATAATATTAATATATGATAAAATGTAAACCTAAATGTCGTGATATATAAAGTTGGACATTGGTCATGTTTTGGTATTGAGGATACTTCATTAAGTAAGGTTATGGGGATTTGCTTGGTCATTGCACTTGTTGACTTGATAAGGATTCATGAGTAGTTGTTTGCGTATTATGATATGATTGACTCTTATTCATTCTTGTGATATTATTCCTTGATGTTAGAATTGTAGTGAATCATGGTTTTCAAGTATGTTGGGATCAATATTACTTCTTGAGCTAGTAAACACGTTTGTTTGGTTAATTGATATGACTTGCTTGGCTTTGCACTAGGTCCCTAAAGGGGTTAAATTGCATGTTTTGAATAAAAAGTCCC
Source organism: Solanum habrochaites (assembly GCA_027704765.1). Classification (NCBI taxonomy): domain Eukaryota; kingdom Viridiplantae; phylum Streptophyta; class Magnoliopsida; order Solanales; family Solanaceae; genus Solanum; species Solanum habrochaites. Next base: position 35,151,234 of record JAKWJA010002499.1, on the reverse strand, counting down.
TTTTAGCATGTTTTGCTTGAGTATGTGCATAAATTCTCATACTTAGTACATGTGGAGTACTAACCTCATTTTCTTCCCTTTTTCCAAACATTTTACGTTCCGGTCATTAAAGAGTTTTGAAGGCGACATTGTTGAAGGCTTGGATTCTTCCTTTCATCCAAGTGGGGTAGGTCCTCAACTTTCGAGGGCAATTCCATCATCTGGCTTACGAGATTGTTATGAGCTTAATGATTTTTTCATTTCTTTCCTTTTTAATTGAGTACTATACTTATGTATGACCTATATGGGGTCATGTTGGATTGATGTAAGGGTTATGCCCATATTGTGATAATCTTTTAAATAGTATGAGATGAGACAGTCGTTGAGACTTTATGTATGTGCAATAAAAGTAGAAGGTTATGTAACCTTTCTATACGAAGGGTCTATGTATACTCGATATGAATATATTTATGTGTATGTAGAGGTCTATTTAAACCTCCAAGTAGTTATAATGAAAGTTTTAAATTTTTCCGCATTTTCAACCTATGAATGTAATGAAATGAGACCAAGAGTCTAGTCTTAGTCCTTGAAAAGAACGATGACGCCGGTTGCATCTAGGTGGTAAACTTGGATGTGACATATACGATAGATGTTATATCAATCACATACTTTATATAGACATATTCAAAGTCCAAACAGCATATACAATCACATATAGAATTTAAGCCATATTTGAGGTTAGTTTACAGTGGGCTAGTCCTACTTTACACTGAGCATTTTCTTTTTCGCAGTGAACTCCTTCATTGAAATCATTAACCTCCCAAGTAACCCTCTAGTGATACTTAGTGAAATGCATCACCTTAAGGCCACAAGGAATCATTCATACAACTTATATAAGCCAACACATACCATCATAGAAGTATAATACATAAAATACACACTTAGGCCAAGACACAAGAACATTACAGTAAGCCTTTGTTATTATGCATATATACTTATTTTTCTTCACATAAAACCTTATCAAACCTTACTCATAATGCCAATCTATACCTACTAGTGCAATGTACATATCAAGCCCCATAACCTCACACATACTTATTAGACCTATCATGAGACCACAAACATTGACATCCAATTCATACATCAAGACCACATCACATAAATCTATTAGAACTCATACCATTCATTTAATCACAACAAGTACACAATTACTACAATGTCATACATAAGGAATACATACATAGATACATCCATTAAAACACCTTCCTACGACTTCTCTCAAGAGTCACTTGTGCAATTGCATAAGGGAAGTCCCATACCCCCCACCCACACACTAAGAAACTACCCTTAGGTTATCCTAGTTGGATTCCTTACTTAACTTTTATTGTCCATTTTACTTCACGGAAACTATAGACTTGACTGAAAATAAAACCATGTGAGAAAAACATGGACTTTGGTGTCATCCCCTCACACCAAAAGAAGATTTCTTACTTGTTAAGGTAAGACTTGAGTATCATGCTAGCATATTAGGAGATATCACTTTCTAGATCCTATGGGGAGAGTTATGGAACTTGGTGGCATCATGGAAAAATCACTCTAACACCCTTTTTGGGTCATGAGGCTATCCTACACGTGAGGTGTATGGTGACCTACCTTCCCACAGTGGGAAGAGACACCCCTCATCTTCAAGTTCACTCGGTGCTAAACTAAGTTCCCTTTATTAAAAGTCTTTAATTTTATTACTTTATAAACATAGGATTTAGGAGATTCACTCCCATATGCTTAGGTCATAGGTTATAGATGAGAAGCCCTTTCATAAACTTATATCATGTGAGAAAATCTTTCACATAGATATAACATATGTAAACATCTACTTGTTAGGATACTCTTGAGCACACCATCATAAGCGTAACGATTTGAGCCATGCTTTCACATAAACACATTTAGACACTAGGTATAATCATACTTCATCATATCACATACTTCACATTATAGCATATAAGACATGTTCATAACATGCTCAAGCGTTCATATCCATGTACATAATAGACCTAACCTAGGAACTATTCTTTGAAGGTACACATGTGCAATACATAGACAAGGTCCTATAACCTTGGCCATTTGACTATACACCGATCAAAGTTCAATAACCTAGTTAATTAAACACAGAACCTACTTTCATCGTAAGATTACATGAATAGTAGTAGGACACTAGAATATGAGAACAAACCTTACATTAGACACCTAATGTCCTACACACTACCCTTGTCAGCATGCAGGTAGGAGTGAGGGTGTGTTTACATTGCCACAAATCAATATGATCCATAAATTGCTATAAACAAACACATTAAGGAATCCACCATATTAAGACCCATACGCTTTAAGATATACACAAAACACACAATAGCATAGGAGACCAGCCAAGGATTTCTATTACACTTACGGACTTCCTAACTTTTGCTATTCATGAAAATTCTCATTAGTCGGTACATAGTGGGTTCATAATACATATATTTTATTAATTTCAGCACATACACATCAACCAAAGGCTAATCATCTCATGCTCTAAACCAATAGTACCCAACATAACTAGATTCACAGCTAGAGTAGAGCATAAGCACAAGTTACCATAAGGTGTCATCATATGCGACACATTCATATATTAATCAATTTGATTAAGGGACATGGTAAAACACATATATATTGACAATAAAGTAAAACACCGGAAACATCAGTGGACATACCACACAATGCCATTCAAACACTGAACAACAATTACATAGAGAAGTGGAGAAAGAAGTAGAGAAATTCTTATCAATCCGTGCTTTAGTAATTCATGACCATATTAGATTCATCAACAATTCAAGGTATAAGTGGGCTAAAAATATTTAATCATAAAGAAAACTAGGCATACGCACACAAAGACATGCTTACAACTAGTACAGTACATCACCAACATACTAGAAAGTAGAAGGACATAGATCTTTAACAAAATTCAATTGCATTGAGAATGAATCGTATTTCATCATTAGTGGCAACCTATTTAAGTAGATAAGACATCATGATCAAGTCTAAATCATGCATTAATCATAACATGATTGAGATCATATTAAGTCATACTACATCATCAATTTATATAATGTGAAGGGAAAATAATCTCTTACATATTCTTCCTCACTTTGATTATAAAATATTCATACTCACAATTAATAAATAATACACATAGAAGGCAGTATTTAAATATACCATGGCTTAAATGAAATCCTACTACATTTGTAAAGAAATTGAGATTACAGTGAGCGAACTGAACTAAGAGCGCTTTCTTATCAGAATAGATAAGACTGTAAACAAAAGGATTCTTTTCATAACCCCACCTTCATTGACTTCGGCTTTACTAATGACTAAATTGGTTTCGCTGGAACCCATATTGTAACTAGCATGAGCATCATAGAATTACAATAGAGAGGAAGGTGAGATCAAGTCTTCAAGCATCAATCCACAGTGTATACCAACACATAATTCATCATTATAATATATTAAAGACAGTATCTAAAGTACAATTAACCCTATACAAACTCATGAACCAATGCCGTGGAGTCGAGATACATAGAACTACATTAGCAATAATTAGAAGATAGGAGAACATGCATCAATAAAATTTAATATTCAATCCTATCCACATTGGATCCATTACAATATAATTCATAATCTATATACATGATAGGAATTGGTTATAAACAAATTTACATAATTGAATTCCTCATTGATGCACTATAATGGCAATGTTACAGTGATCACATAGAGGCATAGGCTAGTCATGATCAAATCTTCATACTTTGATCCAGTTAGATCATTCATAAAAAATTCACCATCAATATACATAATAAAAAGAATATATAAGCAATTCAACATAATATAATCACAATTCAATCAATAAAAACCGATGATCACAATATCCATGCAACGACTAAATAGATTTTGTGAAGGGACATGGGTTCATAATGAAATTGGATTGAATCTTATATTAAAAACAATAAATTAACATTCATTCATCATTATTAAGCCTTTGAAAACATCTTGAGAAAGAACTCATGGCTAAATTGAAGAAGAAGAAATTTCATTATATTTTCTCTTTGAGGTTAACTCTCCAAGTGAAAGGTTACTTATATATGAAGGATAACCATACCTTTATCTACAATAAAACCTCTAAAACTTGATGAAGAAACCATAAGAATCGAAGATCCAATCTGTTCTTGAGCTTCACCTTCAAGGGAGGTTCTAGAAAGAATATTTTGGAGGAAAAGTCTAATTTGATTAAATTTGATTGGGAATAGTTTGATCACTTTTGATCCCTTAAATACTCCCAAAAATAACTAAGAAAAAATAGTAGGTTTAGGTTAGTACGTGGGGAGATTTTAACATTCACCCCTTAAACCAAATAGTCGCTAGGCAGTAGTTGCTGGCCACCATCAATGACCAGTAGGTCCATTAACGGGACAACTGTGGCTCAGTCGATGGTGTCTTGGACTGTTCCTTGGCTGATCTTATCCAGGCTATGTGAAAATAGACTACACCCCCATTGATGGGCCGTTTGTCAACAAATGGGGCGTCATTTGGTTTAGTCGATTGACACTGCCAAGGCAGTGTCTCGACATGCCTTGGGTCCTTCTTGTAGGACCCCCAAGTACCCGGGTGTTTCCAACGTAAATATGAACCTTCACATGTTGAATACCTTACACATCAGCTTCACCCAAAACAATAACACACAACACGTCCATACATGTTGGGCACCATCAAGACACACACATGCATGTCTGAACGCTAACTTTCGAACGTCTTGGACGTTTGACCTCGAAACCTCATCAAACTCATTATACTTCCTATTAACATCAACGTAACTCATTTTAAGACTTAATAAGCTCATTAAATACAATTAGAAGCACTTATAGACACATGAGGCACATAGGTGACTAGAAGTCGAATGTGTTGGTCGTCCCTTGACGTTTGACTTCTATCCACCTTAAACTTTACACACTGCCTCCTTAAAACCCTAGAACCCATTTTAGGATCTTATACCCTTAATATAAGCATGTTAGTCTTTAGACACCCTAACTCATTTTGGGTTTGTTACAATATTAACCCAACACATAAGCAACCCAAAGCAATACTTGTCCAACGCAAAGAATAGAACCCCATAACCTTATCCAAAGCCAAGTATCACATTAAGTAACTTACTTCATACATGAATAACCTCATATTTATTAAATACATGCTTGATTCATAATATCATATATAAATTGACATACATAACATATCATCAACTTAATCATACAAGAACACTACTAAGGCCATCCTTTAGGATCCCATATGTGCAATGTGTAAGGGAAGTTCCATACCCTTCCTCACATTATGCAGTAGACTTTAAGACAAGCCCTAATAAGAGTTAAAATACTCAACTTTTCCATATACTTTTTCATTAGGGAAATAAGTGCAATAACCGACATGAGACCATGTGAGATACATGAAATTCGGTGTTCTACTCCCACACTGAAAAAAGAGGGTTAATACTTGCCAAAGGTGTAACCTTTTGTACATAGTTAGCTATATAAGTGGATTCACTAAGTTATAGTCCTATGTCGGCAAATATTTAAGGGCCAATGAGATTGTTACTACAAACCTTGACTTGCTCGACATGTAGGTTTTCATCTAATCAGAAAACACATATCTAGGGAATCAAGACTTACTAAATGTGAGGAATCCCATGTAAGAAGTCTGACTTATTAAACGTGAGACCCGCATATCGTTTACATGCTCTTTCGATGCTAAGCATTTATTCTCTTTAGTTATCATCATACTCTTAGCATTTATTCTCTTTAGTTATCATCATACTCATCATACAAGTTAACATTAGTTCTTCTAGACTACTATGTAAAAATCTCAACATAATAGCTCATAGGGATACATAAGTGTGAAGTATTTTTTTCACTTTTTAAACCACATACAAGTGAGTAACCTTTTACTCAACACTTTATTAAAATCATGAGGAATTACTTTCAAACATATAATATCATATCATAACATGCATACATACTTCATAACTAATTCAAGTGTCTAGGGTTAAGGATGATTAATACTTATCATCAACATCACAACCACACATTAGGCAAAAGGGCATTACTATCTAAGTAACTCATCTTTCATAATTGAATTCAAGAAGAACCAACCTTCACACCTTATTTCCCTTTCATGGCCCCCATACTTCTATTACCAAGAAAACATAATAAATATATAAACAAGGTAAAATAAAGAATCAATTACATAGTTAATGTCATTTTGTCAATCAACATATTCATCCTCTTCACAATTCACCCTATCAATTCAAGGTTTTTATGAAATTGGGGAATTACATGGGTACATGGGAAAATAGAGTGAATAAAAAGAATTAAAAATCAATGTATAATTAAAAAAAATTAATTAACCATCATTCATCACAATTGTTCCTTAATTTCCTTTTTCAAAGAAGACCCATGCATAGAAGAAAATCCTAGTTATGGGGGATTTAGATCATCTTTGAAGGAACCTCTTGGGGGAAAGGAATACGAAGAGTGAAAGAAACCATACCTTACAGATTAATAGCCACGAAATTTGTGTAGAACTTGGAGGGATTTGTCTTCTTCCTCAATCTTAAATGTTTGTTCAATATGGGTTGAGTAGAGATAGAAAATAGAGAGAAGTGGGAGGCATTGGGTTTCAATTTGTTTTTGAGTTATGAAGTGTGAAATGGGTTATAAATGAACTAAAACCAATATATAGTTAGAGCCCAAAATAACCAAAATCCTCTTATTAAGTTGGACTTTTAAAACCAAAGTCCAACTTGACCTCAATTTGAGAATCCTATCCAACTTCACGCCCAACTTTATGAGCAGTGAAGTTCTGAAAGGTCGTGGTGGTGGTCGTGGAGTCTGAGGCAGTATCTCCATCAACATGCAACCAAGGATAGGTTCTAATTCATCTTCACGAGCCACTCAACCCTTCCGTGAACATGCACAATGGCCCATCAAGTGGCTCGTGGTACTTTAAGCAGTAGCTCCCTCAAAACCACCCTTTTCAACAATGTCTAAGGAAATAACTCAGGCAAGCCATTCCTTCTGTCAAGTGCACCACGAGTCGTGAAGTGGCTTATGGTACCCTGGACAATATCTAGCCCAAGATGTCCTCCCTCATTTATGGCCAAGACATTTTCATAAGTTCCCCAATTTGCCGTGGTCATGACCACATGCCTTGGTCATGCTCGTAAAGGTTGAGGCAGTAGTCTCCTTTCTTGGGGAAGCGTTGGCCTTTAACCTTGTCTTTCCCCTCAAGGGTGGGAACTCTTAACTTGTCATTGATCCTTAGACCTAAATTTACACGCCTACATCCTTCTCCATCATCTACACATGTTAGACCATTAAACAACCCTTTTTGAACCATCCTACCACCACTAGAACCAATACAATTTAGGTTACAAGTTCACCTGATATCATGGTCGTGTGTCACCATTTTGATATTAATGCTTCTGAATTAGGTTGAATACATTTATTTAGTCATAGAAATATTTTTAAGGCTTTGTTCATCAAGTGAGTGTCTAGACTAAGTCATAGACTTTCAGAGTGTTACAATGTGTGAATTATGATAAATGTAGGTATGATCATGTTTAGAAGTCAAAGTTATGAATATGGTGATTATGTGAAAAATGTGCTTACTTGTACTCACACACGCTATCAATGAATGAATGAAGGTATAAATATAAAAAGGGGATTATAGGGTAGGAAATCTTTGGGAGTATAAGAGAAGTGTCTAGACCATTCCCTACTATCCCTAAAGAATTCTAGTTATAAAAAGGGGGATTTTAGGGTGAACAGTCTTCGTGAGTTGAGATGAAATGTTTAGTAGCAACCTCACTATTCGCAAGATCTTTCTAAGATATTTTAGAGGTTTGATACTCTTCGTGAGTTGAGATATGGTATTGAAAAGTAACCTATAGAGATAAGTACTCTTCATTAGTTGAAATGTGGTGCTAAATAGTTATCCATTAACCAATAGTTAATGAATGTTTAAGACTTCGTGGCTAGTTATTCTTAGCACCGAGAGGATTTAAAGAATGGGTGGGTACACTTTGTGACTAGAGATGTTTTATCCAATATACCTCTTTAGATGAGTGTTCCTCATTAATTGAGAATGGGTTACTTAGAAGTAATGTCATTATCCTTTAAATATGTGTTGGAATAGGTTTAGGTCTTGGAAAATCAATGTAAAGCATAAGAGTATGACCCTACCTTAGGCAAGTGGGAATCTCTCATCCCCTACGGGTTAATATCGATATTCCATACCTAGCTCTCATGATCTATGTCGGTTAAATGTAGCCCCCACAAATGAATGTTTTTAAATAAGTCTTCTTAAGGGTTTACTACATTGGGTAGGTGGTGGAGCTATCTATCTTTGCACAATTAGATACTTGGAGGGTGTATTGCTGCGTCCTTTTATGAAAATGTATGAATGAGTCATTATATGATTTTAATGAAGTAATGTGACTTTATGTCTAATGTTAAGAAGTATGTTGATGTTATGTCTTGTAAAATGAAAGCTTTGTGTATGATGAGTGTGATGTGCCTAGTCTAACGGAATTCTCAAGGAGCACTAACGTGGAAGTAGTTGTATGGATACTACTTTCACATTGTACTAAGTGTAGCTTGGAGTTTTTCTTGTAGGATGGACCTTTATGTGAAGTTCTAATTACATGAATGTTCTTCTTTTATCTGAGTAAAGAATGTTGACACGTGAAATGAACTAAAGTATGATTATCTTTGGTAGTCTTAAGGATCACTTAGTGTGTATTAAAGAGGTTATATGGACGATCTCTTCATGTCTTACCTAGGTGGGTATTCAGATATATTTGGATACGAAGGATTCTTTATGACAAATGATTTTACTATAAAGTATGACTTTTTGTTGAAATTAAGGAAGTTTTACCGTATGTGCGAAATGATAATTTATATGATGTTGTGTGACTTGATTAATGAAGGTTTTACTAAAATAACATAAAAGGTTTATTTCAACGAAAATGGCCTCTTTTGCATGTTTTTACATAATGCAAAACTTAGTACAATATTTGTACTAACCCCATTCTCTATATATTCTATAACTATAGGTAGAAGGCAAGTGAAGGTTCTTAGGAGACAAATCTTGGGAAGTTGCATCGCTCAAGATTGGTATGTACTCATATATTTAAGGACATAGACTATTTTTGTTTAGTTTCTTTATTTGAACACTTGTATAACACTTTGTATGTTTTATTTCAATGTAAAGGGTAGTGACCCTAAAATATGAAGATGTCTCTTTAAGTTGGCATGTGATGATGAGAATTGTTCCTTAGTTTTATAAAAAAAGTTTCTCGCTAATATTTTTTAAAAAGTTTTAATTTCGAACTACTTTTCATACCTATGTATTGAATATTAGCTAGAGGCTTGTACATGGTCTCCAAAGGGTCAAATACTCCTTATAACTTCTAGGCGGTGCTCCCCGGTTGTTATAATAAAGAAAGGCATTGCAAAAAATTTTTGCAAGGTCACAAATAACTAACAAGTTGAAGTAGAGAACCAAAGGCCTGGTTGTTTGGCTCAGAAACCAAAACTAGCCAGAATAGAAGCGGGAGTTGATTAATAGGGATTTGATCATAGGCTTTTCAAGGTCTCACTTGCAACATGATTCGATTTGGGTGATTGTCGATAGAATGACAAAGTCAACCAATTTTCTATCAGTAAAGACTAACCATTCAGCAGAAGATTATGCTATGTTATACATTCAAGAGGTTGTAAAAATTCATGGAGTCCTCACCTCCATTATTTCAGATAGAGGTGAACAATTTATTGCACAATTGAGGAAAACTTTTCAGGAAAGCTTGGGTTCAAAGGTGAACTTAAATACTGCTTTCGCCCTTAGACTAATAGGCAAGTAGAGCGTTGATGAATCCACAGGTTGGATTCATTTAGGAAGTATTTTAGTAAAAAAATTGTCATCTAATTCGTGTTTTATCTCAATATCTAATGAAAACTCCTATGTTTGCTGTACTTGAAGATTTAAGGAAAGCATGGAACTCTTTCACAAAAAGAAGCAAAAACGACTGAAAAGAGTGAAGAAATGGAATCCTAAGAATCCCAAAATCCACTTAATAGGTTTCCAATGAAACTTACTTTGCCTTATTTTCCAGAGAGTTGTTCCCTAAGGAAAAGGGTTTAAATTGGCGAAAGAGAGAAGCAGTAGGTGAAAAGCCAAGTAGTTTCGTGAAGTAGTACTTTATTTCCCAATGAATTAAAGAATGACGATGATGAAGACTATACCAGAAGGTGGTGGACTATACATATGGGCATATTGCCGAATCAATTGGTGATTCCCAGTAAAGTCTCTAAATCATCAGCTGCAACACACATCTGCAAGCTATAAATACTAATAAAGTTGTAGTTTTTAGCGAGTTCGATCATTATTGGAGAATTGCGATCTAGAGACAAACAATACTATATTTTCTTAGTACTATATTTTACTCAAGTTTTTTAAGGATTTTGAAGACTTGAAGATAAAATGGTACTTTTTATTTAAATTTTTGAAGTGGGTCTCCTTGATTCTTAACACTTTTCTCAAATCAAGACTTTATATCTCATACACGTTTGATTTAAACATCATTGAAGGTATAATTTCTATTTCTTTATGTGTTTCTAACCCTCCCCCCTAGTCTTCGCGTGTCATTTAGCAAATATGGGTTAATATTGTTGTTGGGTTTTGCTTGTTTGTAGATTAAATGTAGTTTAATAGTGATTTCGTCTAGATGTTATGGTTATATCTAATGGATTATTAGTTCCAAATATTAGTTCACCAATTTGTTGTTGGCTTGCTCAACAAATAAGTCGCTAAACCAAGACCGATAGATTGACTTCCTAAGGGGTGGAAGACATGAGGTTCATCCAAAGAGGGATAGCCCTAGTATGATATCCTACCACTAAGTTCGATAAAGGGAATGCAGTAAGGCGTAGGGTGGTCCTCACACGGAAAATGGGTTTTTGAGATGAACCCATTTGAACTGGGGTAAGTTGCTTAGGAGATAACTTATTTCAATATAAAGCTTATCATAATTACTATTTCTCTACATTTTTTCTATTGAACATGTACCCAATAATCTAGATTATTCCGTACTGTGGTCACATCACAAGAATTCCTCTCTGATTGCATAGTTTTCATTTTAATTGTGGTTAATTTTTTACTACTTGTGACCAATCCTCCATTTGATATATTGCTCTTTCATGTCAACCCCTTAATTTGTAATGTTTTTACTCGTTAATTTCTTTAGCTAAAACTAATTACAATGAGATTCCAATTGTCTACATACTTTCACTACCGCTCCTTTGGTACACGACCCCAATCCTTAATTGAATATTATATATCAATGATCGTAGACACTTTAATTGAAAGAAGTTACTTTGGTCATGATAAACAACAAAATGGTACCACTGTCAGGGGGTTCAGTTATGTGAGAATGTTGTTAACTAGAATTATTATTCTTGCTTAGTCTTATATTTTCTAACTTAACTATTAGTTTTGTTTTGTTTGTTTGAGTGACCATTTAAGGATGCATGAGTGTAAACATGTGAAATGGAAGCCAAGTGCTCCACAAAGATGACATTGGAATTATAAACAATGTTCAACAATCCTAAATCAACGACCATCATTTTATGGGACATGTTGGAGATATCACTTTACCCTAGCTGAGAGGAAATGCAATGTTCCACATGAAAATCACCATGCTGCAACTCATGTAGTTTAAAAGACTCTCCATTGGGTTGACTCATAAGGACCCGCACGAGCATCTTCAAACTTCATAGATGTGTGTAATCTATTCTCTTTCAAAGTATATCTTAAGAGTCGTCCGGTTGAGGCTATTCCATTTCTCATTAATGGGAGAAGCGTGCAAATGGCTAGTAGAGTTGCCACGAGAAACCATCACTTCCTAGAAAGATTTGGTAAACACAATTCAAGTGTGATTTTTCCCTCCTTCGAAGATGATTTCACTTGTGGATAACACCCAAATCTTTAAGCGTTTGAACAGAGAGCCTCACTATGAAACTTGGTGGATATTCAAAAATATGGTGCTTCAATTCCATACCCATGGTGTGCCTGATAACATCCTCCTTCGATACTTTTACTGTAGCTTGGACACAGTAAACAAAGGTGTCGCTGACACACTCTCGCACGGAGGACTAATATAGCAACCACATGTAGTAGGAGCAAAACTAATGGAAGGAATGAAGACTATCAATAGAGCTTGGTACACCCATGAAGACCAAGTCTCTCGTCATGCATGCACTCTATCTAAGGAAAAAATTGAAAAGCAAAATGAGAGAGACCAAACAATGGACAAGATTATGACACAAATTGACATTTTATCAATAATTTTCATGGGTGTTGGTGCTTGAGGTGTCAATGTCGTGGGGGTTTTATGTGAAAACCTGAAGGAGGTGATGTTTGACACTTTATATAACAAAGATGTGACCATTTTTGCCAACCAAACAATGGATACCATTCAAACTAACTGAGATATGGTGGATATCAAGGTTTGGGTAGAGACAAACGATTGAAAGATAAAAATCATAAATAGAGGGTCCATAATCCTAATTTTAAAGATGGGGAGAAGGATAGATATAAGCCTCCCCATGAGAGCTAGAAGCCCAAGGATTCGGAAAGTTGACGGTCTGAGGATATGTTTTATCCTCAAAAGAGATGAAGGGTAGGAGAAGATGCTGAATGGAATGAAGGATGATGCATCACTCTCATTCAGACAGTCACCTCTTACTAAGATTTGATCAAATATTTAGAAACCCAAAATTTTAATATCTCATCTTACCTAAATCTGAGCCATAAAAGGGGTTTTTCCTAGTTGTAACTCCAAGAATGAAGTTTCAAAGTTGACTTGCGCCGTCCCGCGATGTTAAATAAGGAATTGTTTGTGAGTCAAACCGAACCCTTGAATTACTTTTCATATCTTTATGAAATAATGGTGTGTTGTTTGTACAAGTTTAAGTTAGGGAATGCTTGAAAAAGTGTATGAAGGCGAGCAACTAGTCCAATTGGCAAGACGAACACTGGGTTGATGAAACCCCAATTTATTCCACAGTCACCCTCAACATATCTTCAGATTGAATCTTGTAAAACTCAGCGATTGGAAAACTTTATTAGCGCCTGGACAACCATGTTGGCGATCTCAGTGAAGATTGTCGTTGGGATTTTCACATAAATCTAATATCATGTTAAAACTTGGCAAAATAACTAAAAATTCTGCATTTCGCCAAGTGATTAGGCAAACTTAATTATTTTTTCTAAATGATGAGAAACTGGATGGTATTTTTCAAGGAAAAGGGTTAAAATTTCTCATTTCATTTACTCTCCCTCACATTTTCTTCTTCACAAACTCACACCAACTCTTAAGCTTTATATTTCTTGCATTTTAGAGTTTTTTACTAGACAAATTGTGCTAGGAATTGGAATACCTTTTCGCCTAGCATATCAGTAGCATTTAATTGGTATCTAAGGTTGGTAGTTGAACCCCTTAGTTTTTTTTATTACAATGGTACTCATTGGCATTGTAGATATCTTCATGAATGTTTATTGGATTTCTTTGTGTTGATTCAATTTCTTGTATTAATTATTATTTGATAGTTGTTGCTTAGTTTGGGAAATACTGCTAGAGTGCGCTTTAAGTTGAATTATTTTTCTATGAGAATGTGCATTTGCTTTGGCTATTCATTGAATCGTTCTATAAGGGTTTAAATTAAGTTTATTAGGGGTTATTAGAGTGAATTAGAGATGGGTTGAAATGAGGAACATTGAGCATTTCCAACTAGTCAGATTGCAAATCACTCGGCGATTTTCCTTACGTCACATTTCTCTTATCTTTGGAGTCGTTTAGAAAACTTCAAGGTGAATCTGGACAACTCATTTGTCAAAGGGACTGACCAAAGAGTGGTGAAGGCATGTCATCACTGTCTCAAGATCTCCTAAAAATAATGTGATTTTTCAAGAAAAATCAGGGGAGAAGGGATGATCTGAGGGCGCTGATTGGGGTTGATGAAGAAGGAATGTCTCACTCATTGTGGAATGAAAAATTAAGTCAAGCTTAAAATTTATGCTTAAAAGTGTGATTGGAAAGAAGAATGAAGTAGAGGCCTTAGCAGCAAGAGTTAATCTCGTTAAATGCTTATGTTATTGATTTGGGCGATGGTTCTTTTGATAACGATGAGGAAGATAATATTCTAGATGAATGTTTTGACAAAGTGGATAGGGATGGGGATATCTCACCTAGGCATGAAAGAAGTGTAAGTAACAAAAGCAATAGGAAGACACATTATAGGCAACACAGTTGGGATAATAAAGTGGTCAGGAAGTTTGTTCTCAACTCAACCCAATAAAAGGTGATGAAATATCAAATATTGTTGGACATATTTTAAGAAGAAGAAGACAAGAGGAAAATACTTCACGTTACTTTAGACGGGAAACCTATTTTTTTAAATTCGTATATTTCTAAAAAAAAAATTGCGTTCTAACTCTGTTCTTGGTTGATGTGCAACGAGACCGTTATGAAAATTTTATACTAGATGGAAATCAGGTAATCGGACAAGTGATCCACATACATGATAAAATAGCATTCCAATGATTTTAAAGAGCCCCGAAACCGTACCCAGAGAGCTTACATTAGGAAAATCCCAAGCTTGCGAAGGAAAGAACAAAAGAGAGTAAGAAACTGTCCAACCGCTTTTTTATGTGTGTGTACCACTTTTGATTATCTTTGCACTCCTAAATCCTTTAGATCATTGGCTACCATAAAGGAACACCTATATCAGATAGAGAACTTTGGGACACATCGATCCTGCCTTATAAAATGGTATTTTGCATAGTTGAATAATAGAGTTCCGTCTCTAGTTTCGGGGAAAGACAAACGATAGATTCAGCGATGGATAAGGTGGAATGGATCTCGGTTTAGCTACTTTAGTTTAAGGCGCCAAAAGAGTTTGGTAGCTTAGGAAGCGTGATTCGCGAAGAGGGTCTTGTGGGTGTGCATACCATTTTTGAGAAAGTTCATCTAGTTGAATTGTGGGTATAACAGTAGGAAGGCCTTTGTTTGGCTTGTTTAATTGATTCGTATGTAATCCGAGATATTCATATGTGGGATTGTTTTGTCAAAGCAAAGTCAAGAAAAAGAGTAATAGCTATTCTAGCAAGTCTTCTGTGGAGGAGTAGCACTGGGCTAGTAACTTATTAGACTAGTCTCGATTCCTGGAACCTCATTACAGAGTGTGATTCATCGTTTCCAATGCGGTTAATTGCTATTAGGATTTTAGCAAAGTTCTCCTCTGCCTATGCAATTAGCTCGACTCCAGGTATAGCTCTTAATAGCTTTGGGGAGTCCACTGCATCAAGAGTATAGATATTGATTGCTCCCAAGGACCCTTTTTGGCAAACCAGGAACATAGTTAACAAAGAGGTATATAAGTTGCTCCTTTCTTTAGGCTTAGCGAGGGGGAGGGGCGTACGGACCATTCCACCGTTGGAACCAATGAAACAAATGATTAACCCATCATATCATCCGAAGAAACAGAAATTACCTGCTTCCCGATCGTTGCTCTGTTGCGTCTGGCTCGTCGTCTAGGTACCTTTGTAAGGTAGGGAATGTGACAATGTACACGCTTTCTCCCAATCGTCAAGCCTGATCGAATCGACTCTTTTCCCTGCCCCCTACCTCTCACTTTGTTTCGTTCTCTTCTGTATCGTCGCTTGAATGAAGACACCTGATCGACCCAACGTTTTCGAATGCACAACCTAAAGTTCTCACCCTTGCTTTAAGCTCTGCTCTGGAAGAATGGCCGCACCTAGTGGCCCGACTTTCATCATCTATACCACTTCTACGCAAGAATCAATAGAAAGAATTTCGACGCCCGAGCCTTACAGTCGGTGGCTAAGCGCTTCTCTCTATATAAGAAGATATAGACCATATTACTATTTTTGTTGTAATGGTCGCAGGAGTGGGGTTGTGGTGGAGGTTGATAAGACAACTTCCTTGTTCGCTTTTATATTTTTACATTATTTAAGTATCCTTATTTGTAATATCATCATAGTTTATGTTATTATGGTAGAAATTGCAGAAACCTAAACAAACAAAGTTTTCTTTGAATTTTATAAACCTTAGAGAGAGAAAAACTAAACCCAAATTTTGGTTCCTATTTCGGGAATGCAAATATATGATAGGTAAATCCCTTCTTTCTAGTTTGATTTTAGGAAGATTAAAGAGCATCTCCAACCCCACTATATTTTACTCTCTATTTTCTATATTTGGAGTGTAAAACAGAGAATGTCCTCTCCGAGCATTCTTTATTTGATCCTCTACACTCCAATTATGGAGAGTTGAATAGTAGTTCTCCAATGATCCTTTACTCTCCAATTATGGAGAGTTGAATATTGGTTCTCCAAATTTGAAGAACTATGTTCATACTCTTTATTTTACTTTTTAAATAATATATGATTATTTCTATTATATTTTACTCCCTCCATCAAAAGGAATGACCTTCTTTCCTCTATAGTCTGTTTAAAAAAGAATGAACTCCGTGCTTTTTTGGTAATATTTTAATTTTAGCTTTCAACATGGCATGTTTAAGACCACAAGATCAAAGGAAAAATTTTGTACATTGACGACACTTTAGTTTAGGAAAACAAGATTAAGATTTAAAAGTATTCTTAACTTTACACTCCATGGCCAAGTGAACCATGCATTATGGTGAAACCATAGTGAGAATTAACACGTTTATTCTTTCATATAAGACTAGTAGGTAATTTGCCCGCGCTTCACGCAGTTAAAAATAAAAATTGCATTGAATTTTCAATTAATTTTTTTACTAATATTCATACATTAAAATAAAATGGAAAATAGATTCTTAAATTTTTTTAACTATATTCCAACATGAATTTGATTATTTGTCATTATCACATAACACAAGTAGCTCTAATGAATGAATTATATATGAAATAATAATTCATTGAATCTTTAATCAACATCAAAACGAAAAAGATGAAGAAAATAAGTATATACAAAGGCATTTACTAATATAAAGAAAAAGTTGCATAAATTATACTATTGTGATGTACGTCTTAGGAGAAACTTCAAAAAAAAATACACTTCAACATGAAAGCAATTATAACTTTTGAACTTGCATATGAATTGCTTCAATTGATAAGTGAGAAATTTCATATCTATGTAAAAATAGACAATATTCAAGCTTATAGATAGTACTTTAAGTTGTAAATTTAATATAATGTATAAACATATATTCTTTGAACTGAGTATAAGAATTTTTTTTGTATAATGAATATACATATTATATGTGTATATGTTCAATATAACAGAGACAATAACTTTGCACAAATCTAAAAATAGAGTTTAAAATATGTACTAAAAAATAACCATTAGTATCATAAGCATAAATTAATGAGTGTAAAAGAATATACCAGAATATGTAAGAATTTAATGAAATAGAAAGAAAAAATCGAATACACTGAATGCACAATATCCCTTTAAGAAAACTATCCCCTCATATACCATAGGTTTAAAGAATTAGATCCTCTCAGGATAGAATAATATTATTCACCACCTTATTGGTACAAAACAATGGTTCAATAAGACACTCAAAAGGAGAAAAGTATAGATATATTGTATTTTGCAAGAACATCAGACTTTTTGTTAATTTAAAATGAGAGGAAGTCCATTTATTTATAGAAAACAAAGGGTAGTGTGACCAACATTTTATTGTTCCTTATCATAAAGTTTATAACTATTTGGAAAAGTTGCAACCCTTCAGAAAGTTCTCCACCTTTCATAAGAGTCATAATTTTTCATTATATCGCAACTCTTCATTAAAGTCGCAACTTTTTTATAGAAGTTACAACTTTTCATAAAGGTCATAACTTTTCATTAAATACACGACTTTTGATAAAAATCACAACTCTTTATTAAAGTCACAATTTTTCATAAAAGTCATATATTTTCATGAAAGAGGAAGGCTTGTTTTGGAAATAAATAAATTTGAAAGGGAATTCTTGCGTGTGGTGATGCCATCTAGGCGGACCTAGGGTTCTTTTTTATATAGACATATATGATTAGTTAAATCTTTAATATTAGCAATTCTTTTTTAATGTAATATAACATTTTCAAAGTAATTTATTTTTTCTATACTACTTTCATCTCCTATTAATAATTTTAAAATTTATATTATTAAATTTTCTTCACTATGTGATACAATTTGATGTTAATATTAATTTTCACTATGAAGATTGCACAAAATTTTAATGATAAGATAAAAAATTAAAATTTAAAATATAATACATAATATAATAATTTAATTACAAGACAATAAAACAATAGAATACATAACATAATAATTTTAAAAGGCACAACAATAATTTTGTAACCCGGTAGTTCGTTTCTAGATTTAACAATGTTTGTAAAAGGAATTAGAGTATGGTTAACAGAAGTTGTTGTGATTGTGGTTGTGCTTCTTGATTTCTTTTTTCAATTATTCGAAGTTGTTCTTTACAAACCTAGAATAAAACATAATTTAATATGGGGAAAGGGTCATACCCTTATACATTCATAAAAGGGTTATATTTTCCCTTCGTTGTACTTTATGGATATATTTACCCCTGTCATCCAACTTTAGACACATATTAACACTTCGACCGTTAAATCTCTTGTTTTACTTTGATTATCCTACCGACAAGCCTTAATCCAATTAAAATTTTCTATCTAATTTATTATTATACTGAACCAATATTACAACCACTCCAAATCTTCCTCATCCACAAAAAAAAATCATCATCTGGCTTCAGCCCAGATATTTCCTCTACAATAGTGTGATTCGAATATTTTAAATTTCAAATCCCCAACTGAAATAGATGGATCGACTAATGGCATAGAATCATAGTGTTTGAAACTTTTATACATGAAATACGCTGCCAAATTCTATAAAGAACATAACAAACAGGCCTAACCAAATACTAAATACAAATATATAATTCATACGAGTAAATTTATAACAACATAACACTAAGAAGAAAAAGCATGTTTATCAGGCTAACTAATTCTTCAAATCAAGATTTTTCAGTCGGCACGAGACTAGAGTTTGACCACGAAATACCAACATAGATTAGATTGATATAAATTTAAATCAATATTGAATCAACCGAGTTCTGGTTATTCAAAAGCTGGAAAACAAAAGCGGATTTGAAATTTCTTGAGGAGCAAGTACTTTTTTATTGAATAGAGGGAATGTAGTAGGGAATTATCAGTTTGTCATATTGGCTACTTTTATGCCACATAAAACACTACTTATACTATACTCGAAATAATAGAAATAATTTTTTTTTAAACAAATTAATAGATCATATATCACAAATGACTAAGATCATTTTATAAATCCTACAGACTTTTTGAGAAACTAAGAGACAATATTGAAATACTAAACATCAGGGTGTAAATGCGTTAGTTCCAACACTCTCCCTCAATGCATTTTCTTTAAAACTCCAATGCCTTATCGAAGATGACAAAAATTTTCACTTAGAAGTATTGTGGTAAAGATGTCAACAGTTTTTCTCCTATCTGCAATAATTAAAACTAAATTTTACCTTTCTCTTGTGTTTTTGAATATCTCCTTTTTGATTGAGTTTGGTTTTGCAAATTCACTTTAGACTTACAACATTTCTCTCTTTGGGTATACTCACACACTCCCAAGTATAATTTTTCTCAATCTTTTTTCTGCCAAGGCTTTTTTCCAAACATCATGCTTTATTTCCTCCTCATAATCTTCTTAACACTGACAAAGGTGCATCTTTGATAAATGTCACTCGACATTTATGTTCCTCTTGAAAGTTGTTCTTCATTATCTGAATATGAGATTATTCCTCGTTGTGGGACATCGTCCCCTTCCTCGTGACCTTCTTAATTTGATACATCTAAAGATATGATAGAAGTATAATCTACCTTATTGTTAGTATGTACCTCATAAACATCTGGCACCATGTCTTTTTGCTTGAGAAACTTCAAACCATAAAAACTCAAGTGACAAAAATTTTCGTGCCAAAGTCATAAATTATCTACAACTTCATTTTTGAATGCATTGTAATGAAATTATAAAGCAATTTGAGGTGAGCAGCTCTACCAACAAGACGGACTTTGGCGCAATTTGATCATAAAGGGTGCAAATACTTTCGCGCAACGAAGAGAAGATCAGGGCCCATGAATTGACCAATGCTAAGCTATTTTTTTCCAATTCAAGAACATAAAGCATATCATGAATTTGTTTACCGCTAAATTTTATGTTGATTAAAATGTTACTTTTATCTTTTGCATCAACTAAGGCCTATTCCTCATTCTCACTTTAGTAGTGATTCTACTATTAATTGAGAGGAAAATTTTTCATCTCCAGTCGTGTGATTGCTACAACCACTATCAATATATCATTCATTAGTTTTTGCTGAAAGATCACATTCACAAATTCAGAAAGGATTTTCTTCCATTTCTTCCTCCTGATCTTTACATAAATTTGTTTGCTCCTATTTATTGTGCCAACAATCATTCTCAATAAGGCCAATTTTTTTTCCAAAAAGTACATTGGTGCTTGCCTTTGTTTCGATATTTTATTGCATTGTGATTAGTCCTTTTTCAAATTTTACAAAAAGGACTAGTACTTTTCTCAACTTTTTGTTCAACCTTCTTAGAAGAATCATCATGATCCTGCTTCTTTTTTGGATTGTAATTCTTCTTTTGTTGATCTTTTGAGAAATTTTCAGAGTTCTCATTTTTTTTATCGGAAAGTCGTCTCTTTGGGTTGATCTTGACAAAAACCCTTTGCTTCTCATTTGCATGAAATGATCCTACTATCTCTTTGATTGAATGTTTAGGAAGATCTTTTTTATCCTCAGTGATAGTAACAATGTACACATAGTTTTCTGTAAGACTAATTAGAATCTTTTCCACAACTTGTTGGCTATAAATTGTATCACCGTGACATCACATTTTACTAATCAAACTAACGACCCTTGTGTAATATTCATCTATTTTTTTAGATTCTATCATTTTTAAATTTTGAAACTCTCCTCTAAGAGTTTGAAGATTTATAGTGCATACCTTTTCCTTGTCGTACACTTCGATTTCCAATGACTCCCTAGCCTAGTTTGCAGTCTCACTGGTAGAATTTTTTGCAAAACATGATCTTGAGACTCTTATTTTGATTCTTCTCAAGGCTTTTGCATCTTGACGGTACTTAGCCTCAAGATTTTTCATCTCTTCTACTTAAAGTTCACCATAATTTTTCGGTTCATCATAGCCATGTACAAAAAAAGTCCACAAACCTTCCGTATTTAGATGTGTTCTCATTCTTATCTTCTAGTATTCAAAATTGATTATATAAAAAATGGAGTAAGAACAATTGAAGAACCAACACCTTCATTTGTTTTGGATGCCATATTTTTTTTCTTCACCTAACCCCAGATTAAGAATGAAAACCTGCTCTTCACACCAATTTGTAGGAAATATAGAAGGAGAATATTATCTCTAGAGAATGCTCAAGTTTTATATAGGCTACTTAAGGCCACTTGATATGATTACAACCATCAACTACATCATTATTTATACTACTCAAAATAGAAAATAAAAAGTCTTGCACAATTAACTAGATACATATATCACAAATTACTAGTTACATATATAGCAAAATCCTTCAAGACTTCTTCAGAAACTAAGAGACTAAATTTAAATATTAAACATCAAGGTGTGAATGCATTAATTCCAACAAGGAATTCTTAATTTTTATACTTGAAGGATGCTTTCTTTATGTGTATACAAATTTTCCTTTACTCACCTCTTTTCCGAAATTCAAAACCGCCACTAAAGTTGATGAAGAAGCATGGCTGGAAGCCTATCTATCGATGATCATATTTTTGTGGATGAAGAAGCTCCAGCTTAGACATGAATGAACAGCCAAAAAAAAATTTCTCTATCAAAGGTTAGAGATGAGATTGGTCAAAGGGAATATAACCCTTTTTTGATTAAATATTAATTTAAAAATTCTAAAATTAAAATTTAAAATTACATGAATATTATATAGGATGGTTATTTAGACAAGAAAAAAATTATATTATCAAATAAAATTAATAAAAATATAATATTAAAGAGAGAGAAGAAATTCCTTTTTAGAGAGTAATAGAGACTTGGGTTGGAGTTGATTGTCTCAAAAAATACAATACTCAATATTTGGAGATTAAAATAGAGTCTACAGTTGAAGATGCCCTAAAGCCTCAGATCTCACTCGCGTGAGCAACATGAATTACCATCAGAATTGCCACCGGAAACACGTAAAAAACGGGTAAACTAATCCACCCAACACCCTTTTCCATCCCAGTTATAAGCCCATTTGTTTTTTCTTAACAAACTCTATTACTTTTTTAAGATTTCGTTCATCAGTGGCCCGAGTGACAACAGGAGGAAACACGTGGAGAAGATGAACAAAATCCCCACCCTTTCAGGTTCCATTAAGCCACCAATTTTTTTTTTAAAAAAAACAAACACCTTTTTCGATCTTGATTCAGAATTGTTGCTCAATTTCCCTTAACCAGTGTTTTATAATGGGGCCTGAAGAAAAAGGTTGTGTTTTGTATGGTAAATATGAGCTCAGCGATTTTTGGTTCAAGGTTCTTTTGCTAAAGTATACCATGATCTTAACGTGGTAACAGGGGAGAATATAACAATGAATGTTCTTAGAAAAGAGAGGGTGATAAAAGTAGGAATGCTGGAGCAAATCAAATGAGAAATCTCTGTAATGAAAATGGTAAAAAAATCAAATATAGTCGAGCTTCATGAAGTTATGGTAAGCAAAACAAATATTTACTTCACCATAGAGTACGTTAAAGGTGGTGAATTGCTTGAAAAAGTAGTTAAATGTAAGCTTAGAGAAAACAATTCTCGAGGTTATTTCCAGCAATTGATTTCCGCAATTGATTTTGGTCATAGCCGTTGTTCTTATCAAATGGATATAAAGCATGAGAATTTGTTGTTAGATGAAGAAGGTAATCCTAAGGTAACCGATTTTGGGCTTATTGCTTTACTGCATCTTAAGGCAGGATGGTGTATGGGCATAAACTTGTGTAAATATTGCTTATGTTACCCCTGAAAGTTACTGGTTAATCATGGATATAATGGTGCAACATAAGATATTTTGTCATGTGGAGTATTCTTTATGTGCTTTTAGCTGGATTTTTACCATTTCAAGATGATAATATTATGGTGTATGTTTTGGGTCATGGGTCGCCCATATGGACCAACCCGACCCGACCCAATATATTTTAATGTTTTATCCAAGTACCTAAATTAAATAATCAATTAGGATAAATCCTTTAAAGGATAAGACTGAACAATTACAATGTAACTGTTCAACTCCTCTTTAAAAGACTCCTAACGTGAGCAGTTTCGATGAGATAAGAGACGTGAGACGTCAGAAGAATGTTAAACGTGAAAAAAGAGAGGAAACCCTATGAAATAGAAAATCAAAAACTAAGCATTCAATCTAGAAACAAAAGTGTTGAGTTCCTCAGGCAGAATCATCAACACACAAAAACAGACTTCAAGTTTGTGAACAAAAATTTTTGATCCCTAGTGATTCAAATATGGACTTGACCAACCTGTCAAAGACGCAGATCGACGGCTTCCGCTGTGAATTACAAGGTATAGATCTTGTTGTATGATTCCTATTTATATTCCTACAAAGGTATCAAAGTCATTGTTATTAATCTCATTATGTGTTCCTTTCTTTGCTATTCACTTTGTACGTATATAAGAAAATAAATTGAGTATATTTCTTTTCAAAATTAGTGAATAGAAAGAAGAAGAAAAAATTTGGAAAAAGTTAAATTTTTATTTGACGTTTAATTGTGGATTAATAATTTAAAAATAGGATTCAGAATCCAATTTGATTGTAGGATTACTTGTCCTACTATGGAAATAGCTCTGCAATTATTTATTTTTTTAAAAAATGCTTCTGTTTAGTAGCAATTTGAAAATTGGTTGGAAGATATTTTTGGTCAAAACTGATTTGAACATAATATGTTTGTGCATGTCTTCTCAAAAAATATTATAATAGAGAAAAGAAATTAAAACGAGTTAGATACAAATTTTTGAAAAATTATCTGTTTTTTGACAGCTTTCCGAAAAACTGCATATGTCCGGAGCAATGTGGAAATTCGTCATGCAGTTTTTGGGTAGAAACTTAAATTTTTTATGATTTGCCCATTTTAAGCTTCCCTAAAATATATTATAATAGAGAAACATATTTAAAATGAGTAAGATATGAGTTTTTTAAGTTGGGTTAAAAAAAATAATTTTTTTTTTGGGATTGAGATTAGAGTCCTATTCAGGATCATTTTTATATGTGTCTTCTTTAGGATATTATTGGTCTTCTATATTCGTTAAGTCCTCATGTACCTGAAAAAATTGCTTGTCTTTTATGAGAAATAAGTGACATATGTTGTCATATTAAATGGATTAACTATATTTCTTTTTGTTCCAATTTCAGATGTGGCTGAAAAGGAACATGCTAAAATTACTCCAAGTGGAAGTTCTCAAAGTAGATTAAAAGGATGAGGTCGAAGAGCAACCTGCAGAAATGTGTTTCCGAGGTCGAGAAGTCGTACAGATTAATGTCCCAAAAGAGACACAAAGTATCTCAAGGAATGAAAGGATAATTCAAAGAAAAAGGGAAAAAGATCTAAGATAGTTTATGTCTTTAAACATTCGAAGAAAAGGAGAAAAATATCTAAGAGAGTTTATGTCTTTGAAGATATATCCCTTTGGTTGTTTAATAGAATTTCTCCAGTTTTTTGCCAAAAAAATTGAAAAACTTAATGAAATTGGCATTAAAGATTCAAAGAGATAAAGTATGATGTTTTGCATCATTCCTTGCCAGAATACTGGAAAAATAAACTAAATCAAGTATAAATTGAAATTAGGAATAATGAAGACTTATGGAAATACTATGTAAAAATAGAAGTTAAGTGGATAAAACTTAACCCACGCTGTATCCACATACTCCTTTTTTTATCAGAATAATTTTATTATTATTATTATTGTATTTTTTTTATTTAACTTTGAAGTGAACATCTTTAATTGTGCTTTAATATGAATTGTTTTCGTTTAATTCTCTTTTATTTTGGATGAGTGAATGATTATTATATTGCACAAAACTATATGGTGTTTAATAGTTAGACATGAAAATATGTGCGATTATAGTCTAAATGAGTTAGCATACACTTTAAAATGTTAATTTCAAATATTGATTAAATATTTAATTAGTAATGATGAATGGATTCTTAAGTGTCTTTTTGATTTTACATTCAAATGTGAAACCTTTATGAGAATTGATTTAATTGAATATGCATGTCACATGCCTAATTATATGTCAATAACAGACATGGAATGCTAGAATAGGTCACATAGGTAAAAAATTGAACGAAAAAGTTGGGAAAAGAAGGGCATTTAGGTTGTTTCATGAAAATTGAAATGTCAACTTATGAAAATTGTCTTGCTCGAAAGATTACGCGTAAACCATTTGACAGGCTAAGATGATTTTGAATTCTCACTGCAATTAATATTTGTGGGTCCAATGAAAGTGAAGGCAAGTTTGGGGCGTCATTACATCATTAAGCACTGAGGCTTTTAAAGATATATTAAATGAAGTTGAACCTCTGTACGAAATGTTGAATTCAAAAGATTCATTACAATGTTTTCAAACATACTTGATTAATTCAATGAACAAGAAATGCTTTCCTGGTCCAATTGGAGTTATGAATCCCCAAATACGTATGTAGAGGAATCTCACTTTAAATTGTAAGGTACAAAATAGGTGTCCCTAAAAACAATCTATGAAATTGAGGATTAGTTTTTCTTTGGTATATCTACAGAATGCGTGAAACATAATTATTATAGCAGAGGTTATCAAGCACTAAAGGATGATGGTTAAGCCGTTGATGAAAAAGAATAGAAGCCTACGAAATCAAACAAAGTCTTGAATTTAGTTAACCTTCCTAGCGAACATTAAGCTATTGGGA
Source organism: Solanum habrochaites (assembly GCA_027704765.1). NCBI lineage: Eukaryota > Viridiplantae > Streptophyta > Magnoliopsida > Solanales > Solanaceae > Solanum > Solanum habrochaites. The sequence goes on along the minus strand of JAKWJA010002499.1, from coordinate 35,125,035 downwards.
ATAAATGAATTCTTAAAGTTAAAGGTAATTCAAATAGGTGAATAGATAGACATGTCTCAAGTTCCTTATTTTAGTACTGTCGGGAGTTTGATGTATGCTATGATGTGTAATCGCCCAGAAATTTGTTATGCCGTGAGTCTAGAAAGGAAATATCAATCCTATATTAGAAAAGATCAGTGGAAAGTGGAAGGCAGTAAAGAGAATATTCTAATATCTAAGGAGAACTGCAGATCATATACTATGTTATAGTAGATCTGATTTATTCATTAAAAACTATAGAGATACTGATTGGGCTGGTGATTGGGTTGATATAAAATCAACATTCGTTTTTTCTTTCATACTAAATGGTGGTAATATTTCATGGAAAAGTAAGAAACAAATTTAGACAACTCTTTCAACCATGGAATCTGAATTTGTGGCATGTGTGTGCGCATTACAAAAAGTTATTTGTCCATAGAGATTCTTTGAACATTTTAATATTACAAAGAATTGTGAGGGTCAAAATAATTCGAACTTTTATGATAAGTCAAGCACTACTTGTACATAAAGGATCCTAAGTATCAGAAGAAACTAATCTCCTTTGATCATCAAGATAAACTTTGTGAGAGACATAGTGGAAAGCGGAGAAATAACTTTACAATAAACTTAAACACATGAAATGATAGTTGAACTTTTTTTGGAAGGCCATCTTTAGAACTTGTTTGAAAAACATGTTAAAGCTCTAGGTTTATATGAAGTATGATGATATTTCAGTATTGTAAACTAACTTGATTGTTATGATATCTTCTTTTATATAAAACTATTGAATTTATGTTCATATGTAGTATGCATGTGATAATATGTAAGATATATAAAGTGTAGAACATGACGCGATATTGGTTCTCTCATATGAGTAATCGTATCTTACGTCAGGGAACGTGAAGAAATGAATTTCACCATAATTTTATGACTTCTTTTATGATCATAGCAAAAGTTTCTCCAACAAATGAGTTTAAAGATGACTCTTTACAAAAATTTGAGGAGTTTAGGACAGGATGTACGATGTTCAAATCAATCGAATAAACAGGAGCCCCCCCCCCCCCCCAGACACATACACCCACTTTAAATGATAGGTACAATCGATAGGCAAGTGTATCATACCACGTGGTCTAGAGAAGACGCAATTTTCAAATGGAAAGAATCTCACTCTGCTCTTTCATTATTTTGAGACTAAGAAAAATAAAAACTTCAACTTTTTCACTGAAATACCATTTAACCTTTAAATTACTTTTGAAAGATTCAATCAGGTGGCTACTTTCGAATGTAATAATAGCCAGAGCGTTTAAACAATGTACGTACATGCGATTAGGAAAGCATTGTGTTGTAGGGAAACAGGATAGCATTTCAAAGTAGAAAGGGGAGTGATTAAAAATTTGACACAGAAAATTTTTCACTGTATGGTATAAGTCGTCTATTACACAAGTGTAATTTTGTGTATAAAGTTAAACATAAACTCAAGTTCACTTCTTTAAGAGGTTGAGGGATCGAATAAGTAACTATCAAAGAAGTGAATAATGTCTGGGGTATTGGGAGTAATAGTATTCTTTAATAGTAGTGAATTATTTTGACATGTGATTGAATTCATATATAGGGCTTGAAAAAACATAAAGATAAGCTCTTCATGCTCACAGGTCGTACGAACTATTTGTCATCTGAATTGTGTGTCATATTGATTTAACTTTGGACTTGGGTCTTGTCGACCATGTACAAAGTGGGACTTGTAAGTTTTGGGTCATGGGTCGCCAATTTTGACCGACGTGACCCGAGCCAATCTATTTTAATGTCTTATACAATTAATTAAATTAAATAATTAATTATTATAAATCCTTTAAAGGATAAGACTGAACAACTACAATCTCACATTTTAACTCTATTTAAAAACTCCTAGTGAGAGTAGTTTCGATGAGATAAGAGATATGAGACGTGAGAAGTGAAACGTTAAAAATGAAAAGAGAGAAGAAAACCTATGAAACAAAAAATCAAAAACGAAATGTTCAATATAGAAATAAAAGTGTTGAGTTTCTCAGGCAAAATCATCATCACACAAAGACAGACTTTAAGTTTATAAACAAAATCACTGTTTCCTAGTGATTCTAAGAAGGATTTGAGGACCAACCTGTCAAAGAAGCATATGGACGACTTCCGCTGTGAATTACAAGGTTCACATATTGTTGTTGATTCCTCTTAATATTCCTACATATGGATATGTATAGGAAAATTCACAAGGGTGATTTTAAGTGTCCACCTTGGGTTTCATCTAATGCAAGAAAGTTGATAGGAAAGATGTTGGATCCAAATCTGAGGACTCGGATTACTACTTAATGATTATGGAGTCTAATTGGTTCATGAATACTGTCCCCAGGACTTTGAGGATTAGGGAGGAGGAAGAGTTTTCTCATGTGGGAGATGAAGATAGTGTAGGAAAGGCGAAAAATATTTAGTCTTTGAATGCTTTTCATATAATTTCTTTGTAAGAGGGGTTTGATTTATCTCCGTTGTTTGAGGAAAACAAGAAAGAGAAGGAACAATTGCAATTTGCAATTACAAATCCATCTAGAAGTGTGATTTCAAAGCTTCGGGAAGTGGCTAAAATGTCGAAATCTGCAAATAAAGCGGCAGATGGTTCTAGTGTAGGTTGCAAGGGGCACAGGAAGAGGGGAAAGAAGAAGTTGGGAATTTCTTGATTGACAATTGTTGGACACCTTCATTTATAGTTGTGGAGGTGAAGAAAGCTTGTGGTTGCACATTGGAATATAATCTGTTCTGCACCAAAGAGCTTAGGCCATCACTCAAGGACATTGTTTGGAAATCAGCACCTGAGAATTCAACAATTGCTTGAGTAAATAAAAGCTACTATTACATTCATGTATTTGAGAAATATTTGAATTTGTTTAGTTTTGTTTTTGTTGTTACTTTTAGATGTGTTCTTGAAATTCATACTTAATCTCTCAAGTTTGTCGCTATAATTCATGTGTTAGAGCGATCGAATTTGATGGTCGTAGAATACCTAGTTCTCTCTAGTTCTATTTTCTTGATGTGTGTTAATCATTAGAGGTGCATAAACTTATTAAATAAGACATACCCCGTTGCTTGTACTTATCCCTATTGAGGATTTTTATAATTTTTATATTAATAAAACACCACCAGACAGAGTGTCTAGTTGTATATTAATAAAACAAAAAACAAGGTTTCTATCTTTGTGTCTTGAAAATTTAAGCTATGACACATGTACTATGTGATATATCTGAATGGTAGATGCTGCTATTGAGACGTTGAAAAAACGCAAAGAAAGGAAAAGAGGAGGAAAAAGAAGTTGAGATGTGAAATTTAGACCTTCAATTTTTATTAGAGAAAGCAATTGAGGAGTGAAAAATTATGGAACAAAGAAGGGTATATATAGTTGGTGGGAGATGTTCAGATAAGATTATATTAAATTTTAAAACCTTAGAAATGTCATTCAATATACATTGATTTATATTAGATTTTTGTCTTTGACCAATCGATTGAAGAAAGCCCTTTATGAACTAAAACAAGCTCCAGGATCTTGATACAACTGCGTTGAGGCCTATTTTCTGAAAATGGATTTTCAAAAGTGTCCATATGATCACATATTTTTTTGTGAAAATTGGGGAGAACAGAAGATTGCTCATTCTGTGCTTATATTTTGACGATCTTGTATTCACAGGGAATAGTAGCATCACATTTGATGAATTCAAGACGTGTAAGATGGTCCTCGATCTTGAAAACCATATTTGAATTGTTAGAAGTGTGCATTCTATCAAGGGTATTATTTCTCAGACAGAGAGGTATGAGAAATTTTAAATAGGTTTGAGATGCAGAATGGCAATCCAGCCAACATTCTAGTTGAGTTTGAGTAGAAACTTAACTAAGCTGGGAGCATAAATAAGGTGGATAATGCCTTTTACAAACAAATTATCGATAATTTAATGTATCTACCTGCTACAACATCATGTATGAAGTTAGTCTTTTATGTAGATATTTGGAATGGCCAACTAAACTGCATCTCCGAGTTGTAACGAGAATTCTGCTTTACATACAAAGAACCAAGGATTTTGAAATTTTCTATAGGAAAGGAAAAAAGTTAGATTGGTTGGTCTTATTGATGGTGATTATGCAGGAGATCAAGATGATACAAAGAATACTCCAGGTTATGTTCTGGTTATGTGTGGTCTTCTAAAAAACAAACTATTGTCACATTATCATGTGCAGGTAAGATAAATTTGTTGCTGCTACAACTTATGCTTGTCAAGCTATTTGGCTTAGGAGAATCATGTGAATCATGGAAGAAGAAAGCACATTTATGTGAATATTATTTTCTGCGAGATCTCAACAATGAATGAACAATAGAGTTGGAGTACTGGCAAAGTTAAGATCAGTAGGCCTACAATTTTAACAAACCTTTTAGATACCTCCCTTATCAAAATATGAGGAGGTTGATGGGTATCGTCATTATGGAAGATTTCAAGAAGCTGAAGGTGAATTGAAACTTCGATGCTTTTAGTTTAAGGGAAAGTGTCAGAGATATAGTCCGTTACTTAGAGTCCTATTATTAGCATATAAAGTCAAGCTATTTCAGTTTTGTCCTAGTCTTTAGAGGAGTATTTTACTTCCTAAATTTTAGGATTTGTTGTTCCAATTTTTACTCTTCAAACATTATACATTTTTTTAATAAAATTTGTACTTGTAGAACACAAATCAGAGCTGCAAAGTAGTTCCCTTTCTTCTCAACTTGTCGACTATTTTTCTATATTTGTTTACTGCACGTTTCATTCTCTTGCTTTTGTTTGCACGTTGTCTCATATCAGATTCCAGATTTAGACATGTATTATCCTTTAATTCCATCCTTGTTCTTTCTTTTTTCTTTTACTTGACAATAGGAAACTAGATAGTGTCAACCCAAATTCCGAAAGTAGTTACAAAAAAAAGAATAATAAATGTCAATAAATAAATAAATAATTGTATGTATTGGAATATTTTTTTCTAACAAAAGGAATTTTTTTTTTTTATTTAATTAAGAAGGTTTAACCATAAGGGAACTGAAATTAGATGATACAGTTCCCATAGCATCGTTTTTAAGGGAAATTTTTACACAGCAAAAGGAGATAGATGCGTCAAAATCCACTAAAAAAAAAAAGCACATAGGGCTTGTTGCAGCTCATGGCAGAGTTCCTCTCGTGTACTTATGTGACTGCTAATATAATAGTATGCTACATATTAGCCCTCCATCGGGGATGTGTGAATTCATGGTTTGTCCCCAGTAGCAACTGCTCTGGAGTATCGACCAGAAATCAGCATAAATGTGTGAGTATATGAGATTGTTACCATGCAAGGTTTCATGTGGTACTTGAGAGTAGGTTTCCACCCGTAGTTGATTAAAATTTCTACTTTGTGCTAAAGTTAATCCGTGCAGCAATGCTAGCATGAAGTGAGTTTTGGGATTTTACTTTTCAAGAGAAGCCTACAACCATGTTGCCTGAGTGGTCTTGAAATACTCCTCATGTTCCCCCGTTTGTAGAATTTAATTCATACGAGCAATCAAAGTTTAGTTTTAGGATGCCTTCAAGGGGTTTGTGCCAATATTATAGTGATTTAGTTGTTCGGGTTTTGTTTATTTTTGGAGGAGGGTAGGATAAGTGATAACATGCGATGGCCTGAAAGGAAATATTATAGAGGGTGCTAGGGAACTCACTAATATTCTTGTTCTAAAAAATTGTACTCTTCCAATTTTTCAAGACATTCCAAAGAATGATAGGCGTTAGACAGACGTGGTCACAATGTAGTGCTTGTTTAAGATCAAGTATTTTTTAGAGGTGAAAGGGAGAATTTGATATTTGAAGTTTGCCCCAGTATGGTTCACTTAGTGATCCCAGATGTGCTTAGCGTCTTGGCATTCTACAAAGATATGTTAAATATTTTCGATCATGCCAGGGCACGACAGGCAGTTCCTTGATTTAATGATGTTTCTAGGGTGAAGGATTGCCAAAGTAGGGAGTCTATTTGTGATGGGGATCCACATAAAGAAGAGGGTCTTATTATTGGCATTTATTTTCAAAACCCAATCATGATCGAAGCAAGTAGCAATATAATTATATCTAGTGTTTCATATATATGTACAACATATAGGCACTTTTAGTATTATAACTTCCATAAACACTTTGGTTCCAAAAGAAAGTATTAAGCTTATGAGTAGATTGTTGTGTGTAAGTATTGAGGATCGAATGTTTGATATCAATAGAGATGTCAGAGGACAGTCGAGAGAGATGTTGTCAATCTGTGTTACAAAAAACCAGAATTACTGATTTTAATAAATTTTGCTAAAACACAAAATAACCAAAATTTACTGAACCAATAAGAAAGATGAACAGAAATTTAATTCACAAAAACTAAAATTTGTAAAACGTACTAGAATCTTAAAATATTTTAACAGGAAAAAGATCAAGTCCAGTGAACTCGCAGTGTCCCCTTAAGGAAATTATTCCCCCTCTAGTTACTGAGGTTTGATTTTGAATATGTCCTACCTAGGGTAAAATGATCTCAATCACCAGCGTTATAGATAACGAATAAAACTCTAGGGTCAGCGATCAGTCAACAGCATTTAAAGTACCGAGAAAAATTTTGTGACAAGAAGAAGAAAGGAAGAAGAAAATCTGCAAAAATCTAGAAAAAACTACTTACTAGTGTATGGTATTTATAGGCAAGAGAGAGGTTTGATAGGTTGCAACCCTTTTAGAATCTACACGGAATATTTAATGAAAGTTTGCAACCTTTCAAATGGTATTGAATGTTCTGAAAAGTTTTTTTTAAACTTTCAAACTAGTATTTACGAAGGGCAGGAAATTAAATAGAAGGGAAAGTTTTAAAATAAAATGGGTTACGCACCGGGATCTGAGTTAAGTCGGGGTTAAATCAACATACAAGTTGTAAAGTTCGCAGTCCATTAAACTAAATAACGGAAAATTTTATGTTATTAACTAGAATGAAATGTTTGGACATTTAATTTAATAATTTTATTTATTTAATTAATAATTAAAACAAAACTTAAATCCAAAAATTTAATCTCTCCGATCATCATGTTTCCAAAGCAAAGCCAAGCGTAGCCGAAGCCGAGCGGTAAGTAAGTGACGGATGATGAATGTCGCAAAAAGGGGGGCTATCTCTTCCAACATTTTAATAATAATAGGAAATGTTTACTATAGTTTAAACTCTCCCAATTTTCTTCCACCACCGATGAGGGACAAAATGTTTTTCATTTAAAGCATAAGAATTACTTTTTTCAAGTTCTCAAGCTATTTTCAAGTTCTCACAAAATTTCAAGTTCCGTCTCTTCCCCCTATTTCCAATAAATCTAGCGACATACCCCAATAAATCACCGACATTGATGGGGAATCATTATAACATAGGAATGCACAGAAAAATATGTACTTCACAGGCAATGATTAATTGCATCTGGATAAGTAGGTTTTCCCTTGGACTTTCCATAGTAAACATATGTACGATATACTAGGTCAATTCGTAGATGCGATATTTTGAAGCGTCGAGCTTTTGGTGTATGCCTAGACAACCATATGTCACACAATTAACCCTTTACCGTTTATGGTTCTTACGGTTCTATTCGTTTCAGACATGAACACCTTTTGGTCTCATGAGCATATAGAGAATAGGCTTTTGACATTAAATTCTCTTTGAAGCGGCTTCCAATTAACACACAGATAGGTGATTTATAACCATGTCATCTCGTAGATACACTATTTTGTCAATCTACTAAACTTAGCAAATCATTAAAAACTTTAAGCTTTATTACCTCATTAACAAGTCCTAAAGTCTTAACCTTGTTCCTGAATATTTTCTTCATCACGAGAATTGATTAATTAATTGACAATGTCGAACCTGCAGCCACAACTTTTGTTTTTATCCTTGAATTTAGCCTTGGATCTCCAGTCTGTTAGATGAGTTACGTCATGCTGACTTGTCCCTAAGCTAAACTCATCCTTTAGATAATCTTTCAACTGCCTACTGGTCACTATAGCCCTTTCGTTAGTGGATCTATAATTATCGCTTAACTTTACATAGTCACTTGTGATATTCCACTAGAGAGCAGAGAGCCGTTGTTCTTGAGGTGTTATTCTTCGTGTATATGACGAGACGACCTGTTGTACTGACGCTAATGCCCTAGCTTATTGCTTCTTGACTATCACAATGTATGCAAATAGGTCCAACATGTTTGGGAAAGAATGGAATATCCTCTAAGAAATTCAGGAGACATTCCTTATCCAAAGCAATGAATTCAGATTTTATTTTGGAGCGAGAAATACGTGTGTGTTTTGATGATTTCTAAGAGACTGCTCCTCCACCAAGTATGAACACATAAACACTCGTGGATTTTACTTCATTGAACCCTATGATCAAATTTGCATCACTATATCCTTCAATAACAGCAGGATATTTATTATAATACAAAGCATAGTATTTTGTATATTTCAGATAACCCTACACAGTTTTCATTTCCATCCAATGAGTTTGATTTGGATTACTAGTGAACCGACTCAGTTTGCTAAGTGCACATGTTATATCTGGTCGCGTACAATTTGTAATATACACCAATACTCTGGCATATTTCATTTGAGAGTCACTTTGACCTTTATTCTTTTGAAATGTACAACTTAAATCAATAAGAGTTTTGACAACATTGAAATTCAAATACTTGAACTTATCCAATACTCTTTCAATATAATATGATTGACATAATGATAGTCCCTGGGGAGTTTTTGTCACAACCCGAAACCATACCCTAGAAGTTAGGTCAAAATCTTGGATTGTAACCGGCGTCGTCGACCTCTCGGAAGTCTAAGACAAGGCCTTCATATAATTCATTGTGTATACATAGTGAAAAGTAGTGCGGAATCAAAACTTTCACAAAATATAATATATTCTTCGAAATCTCTTTCATATAAAAGAAATAGGAAATACTAAGTTTCAATCTCATCATCTTAAGACAAAGAATACTTGGGACACGGGCCCACCCATACCTTCAAAATACGAATATGAAATACTTAGTATATTACAATACTTTGAATGGAAAATATAGTAAAAGACATATATTGCCATGAGTCAAGTGAGGAGTTAACATACTCTCTGAACGATATTTTAAGTTCAAGTCTTAACTTCTCAAAGCTCCTCACCTGCCAAGAATTATATAGATAGATAAAAGCATGGAGTTAGTACAAGCTCATGTACTATGGCATTATGCATAAAAATCATGAAAATGGACTTTATTGGGAATATGCATCTATTGATTTAAAAATCATATTATAATAATAATAACATCACTAATTAATTTAGAAACACATAAGATAATAACAAATCAACAATATCAAATTTAAAGATCACTTTACAGTAAATTATATTCACTATACAGTGAATTATTTCACTGTTACAGTGAATTGCTATGTACTCTTAAAACTCAACTTCTAGCATGTGATTCCTCACTTAAAGTACATCCTAAGATGCACTTAAGTCACAAAAGATAACCCCCCATAAAACCTCTCTAGATGTTGCCATAAATGACCTTTAAGATTAACTATTAATGAGTCACATACATATTTACAAGCATCATTAAATTCAAGTAAGAGTCTTCTATCAAAGGTGAACTCTGTGTCTCACTTGAGTGAGTTGTGAAGTTACAGCCCAAACAATCCCTTACACACACACTTAAGAGATCCTATAGACTCCCTAAGATAGAATCATGCTCACATAATACACCAACACATAGGTTATATGATATTCTCCTTCCAAAGGCTATCAAAAGTCCTACTAAAATAAATCAAGAAGATAAAGTCCATACTGATCTCTTCAAGATTACCTAAATAGTCCCTAAGACTACCTCAGTCTTAGATCATGTCCACAAAATCAAACAACTTCTTTAACTAGAGTCATCCTCAAGACGTCTAAAGATAATACATGAAGAGATCATCCCTTATGCCCTCTTCACACTTTAGCTAAGGCATCCTTAAGTCAATGTATATTAGGTACTCATTTATTTCATTTTACTCCTTAATATAAGCATTAGTTCAATTAAGACTCATAATACACAATATAAGGACATCAAATAATGGTCTTGGACAAGAACCTAAGAACTCCACATAAACTTCAAAGTCTATTGTGCAATATCTAGATAGCGTCCCATACCACCACCTAAACTCCATAAACTCCTCTGATTCTAATAGGCATTCCATATGATGAGAATAAGCAATAACCGACATAGAACATGATAGAAAGAGATGGAATCCGGAGTTCAATCCTACTCCAATGAGGTTGTTCTACTTGACAATGGTAAAGCTTGGACACATCCTACGTAGACACATGATTAACGAATATGAAGGTCATACTTCGTAATCTAGTCTCATACTTAACTAGAACTACTTTCCCTTACCACACTCACTAGCTTCTATCCTTAGTTCTCATAAATCAATTCTTATTAAGGTTCATATAAATGGGTCCTATATTTAGTTCATAACCTAATTTTTTTCAACGAACCAAAGCAAGGTCCACTAAGGCATATCTCACTATGGCGACAAGAAGCTCATGATGACTTTACTTAGGATTATTATGATGTTTTCAAGCAAACTAAGCTTAAGTACATCATTCCTTTACTTTTAAAGATACCATTACGGTTTATGCTTCAACAATCTTAAACTTACCTTTAAGTCAAGGTTTTTGCCATAAGAATTTAAATAATTATTAATAGTCACAGGCATTGATAAATTGAAATACCAAAAGTTCTAAATTTCCGAAATAAAGAAACGACATATTCCTAATGAATATATACATAAAGCAAGGGAAACAAGTCACCCCACACAAAGAGAATAAAGATACCAACCACTACTTTATTTCGAACTCTACAAATGCAAGTCATTATGAAACAATTAGAAAACAATTATATACTTCAAGTCATCTTAATACATTCATAGACGTCATTGTTACAATGCCACTGCCATATAGACTCATCAAATCAAAGTAGGATTATCAACAAGAACAGTTAACCCTAACATTATAATCATAATGTCAAAGGTCATAGTCTTCTATGATACTTAAGGAACAATACGTAGAAAGAAACACACATCACGACTTAACAGTACATATATAGTAAGGCTTCAAATCAAGTAAAACTATCCAATTTACTTAAGTATGTCTTGCCAATAAGGCCCTGCTCATCATATTGCATAAAGTAACGCAAGTGCAAGCTAAAACAATAAACACCAGCAACCATAAGTTAGAAACACATACCAATCACAATAGAAATCGAATAATTAATAAATAGTCATGTATCTAAGAAATTAAGACAATGGGGAGCATTACCTTCATCCCCTCTTCCACACTTCAATTCAAGGCACTCATCCTATTCAACATCACAGGCCCTTACCCCTGGCAAATGAAACAATACAGTCACAAGCCATGAACCTCACCTCCAGGCCTTCTCCATCGTATTCACTCTCGGCTCTTACCAATGAATATCAATCTATATCTATAATTGATACAAAATGTCTTATTTCATTAGAAATCCCATTCAGAAACTCCATAAACCAATTCCCCACTATGTAGCTTCCCATAAAACTAACTGAGCGCTATCACTCGAAAGAAATCGGGTTCCATCAATTTCCATGGGTTACATCGGTAATTTAGAATTGAGATCATCAATAAAATATCAATTAGTATCATAAGTCAAATGTTGGAGAAATCCACATTTATGCAAGAAACCCATGTCGAACATGAATTGGACCAATCACATTTTAGAAAACTTTGAAAAATATCTTGAGATTGGATCCTTGATGAAACGAGTTTCACGGATCAAATGCCATATTTCAAGGATGATAATTCATCACTTTGATGAAAAATTTCCACTCAAAACCCTTCACAAAGCTTCCTTTTCAAGTAGGACTTCAATGGAGGTTTTGGGATATTTACTAAGTGTTTAGGATTTATGATTTTGAAGAATGAAGTCTTCCATGTTATTAAACTTTATATACATAATCAAAGTACCCAAATACCCCTTAATAAACCGTCCAAAACTTAATTTAGAAGTGGGGTTAATTCACCAATTCACCCCTTAATTGGCAGCAGACCTGCGCAAGAGAATAGGTAGCGCGACGACTTGCCCTTGACGAGGCGTCACCACCTCGATGGGCCGTCACAGGCCTCCGTCGGTGGCAACAGTGGCTGCCCAAAGCTTCCAATGATCATACAAGGCTAATTCCCTCACGATGGGACCCTTTGACGGGGCGTAACAGCCACGACGGGCCGTTGACTGTTCCGTCGCCAGGGTCTGCCTGGGACAGCCTGCACACTGATTTTGGGTCCTTCCTGAAGGACCCTTTGGTGGTCCTTGGATAATTTCCCGGATGTTTCCAACACTATTATGATTGTTTATAAGTTTAAAACCTCTCACATGAATTACATCCAAATCTAACACGTTAAACTCAACGAAACTTGCCTAGACGTACAAGGTCGACTCAAGGCATATCTTTCGAACGCCTTGGATGTTCTTGGTCATATGACCTCAAAAATTCTTGAAACTATAAAAGAAATGCCTATACATGATAATATTAACTTAATTAAGAACCTTAAAATATTATGAAACACACATAAACACATAGAACCACATAAGAGACATTTAGGTGACTTAGTCGTTGAACGTCTTAGTCGTCCCTTGACGTTTCACTTCCAATGCCTCTAATATTTTAGTTACTGACACTATACGATATATTAGACATATTTCGGACCTTATAACATCAATACCAACATGTTAGGACCTAGTCAACCTAGGTCATCTTCGGGGTCTTACAATCTCCCCCACTTGGACAACATTCGTCCTCGAATGTCACTTGCCACTCTCCAAACACTTCCAAGATTAGAGACTCAACTAACAACTAATAACCATTCCATACAACACATAATCACAACAAAATATCAATTTCATGTAGTCAAGATATTCTCAACACAACAAGAAACTAGAAGACAATTCTATAACTCATTATACTACAAAACTCACATGCTTTATTCCAAATTGTAGAAAGTCATTTTATACTCATTACCCTACTAATATACATCAGTTGTAAACACATCACAACATTTTTTGGCAAAAGAATTAATTAATCATTTTCTCAAAAATTTACAGCATTTAGTCTTAAAGAAACAGTGGGTTTTAATTTTTTTTTGAAAAATCCACATTTTAAGAAATTCATGATATAAATATGCTAATATGCAAAACAACATCATACAAACACATCTTAAAACATAATCATGGCTTCATAAAACGCACAATCCAAGAAGTTAATGAAATTCAATTTCAATCAAACTTCTAAACATCATGCAGAAGCAACAATTTCAAGGAGTTCTATCCCATCTACAAACCATACTCCCCCACTTAAAAGGTACTCATATCTTAACAAAAGAAAGAGAACTTACCAACATCATCATCACTCTCCTTCTCATCCGGCTTCTCCACCCTAGAACTTAGTGCATAGAAACGCCTCTTTGTTGAAGCATCATCTTTTGGAACACTACGAGCAACTTTCTTAGCCTCTCTACCTCTAGAAGCAATCATAGGAAAATCTCTCACTTTGTGCCTATCTTTACCACAAGGAAAGAAACTCCTGGTACCCAATAAACACTCACCATAATGTTTCTTGCCACAATTTTCACAAGTAGGCTTTGAACCAACTCCTTTCTCAACCTTGAACTTAGCACTCCTAGATTATCCTTGGGATTGAACCTTCTTCATAAACCTAGTTTGCTCTTGATCACTAGCACCTCTCCTTTTCAAAATTCTGGTCATCCTCCTAAGTTTAGACTCTTCAATTGATTGTGCATACACCATGAGTCTAGTTAGGGCCATATTATCATGCAACACAGCGGTATGTCATTCTTCCACCACTAAGTCGGCTATCCCCATCACAAAATGACTCACTTAATATCTTGAATTGGACACAAGAAAAGGGGCATACCTAGACAAAGTTGAGAATTTCAAAGAGTACTCCTCAACACTCATATTTCCTTACTCTCCTCTCTCGGGGAAAATACGTACCAATAAAAGTTTCCTTAAATTCTTCCCATTTAATAGGACCTGATCCTTCCGGCCTATTATCCTTCCATTGATTGTACCAAATTTTGAAAAACATCCTTCAATTGGTACGAAGCCAACTCTGCCTTCTCCCTAGATGTAAGCCCCATAGCACTCAAAACTTTGTACACTCGATGAAGAAACTCTTGGGGATCCTGATTTACCTTAAAGCCAAGAAAGATAGGAGGATTCATCCTCACAAAATCTATCAACCTATATGTCATAGTGCTCTCCACAACGCTAGGCATCATATTCAACTTAGCTTGCATAGTCACGGCTGGGTTATAGCAATCAAAGACTCTCTAATCTCACTATTAGACATCTCTGGAACCTTAATACCTCCTTCCACATCAGGAATAGGATCACCTTAGGGAGGCACTTAGGCATCTTGAACTCCTTTTTCACCTTGAGCAACTTGATTGCTCAACTTGAAGGGGAACCTCCTCATTCACCTTCTCCTCTTCCAACCTTCTAGAAAACACAAGGAAACTCCTAGAAGGATCATCATAACATTTACTCTACCTCACGACGTAGGAGTATAAAAGAGGGGAAACACTTTATTCCTATAGACTCTCGCCCATAGATGTGTCATGACTCACACCGATGGTCAAGACTCTACTAGACGTTACTTGATGAGACGTCTTGATTCCAAATACTACTTTAGCCATCCTATGCTCAGATACCAAGCTTATCACAACCCGAAATCATACCCTAGAAGTTAAAGTACAATCTGGGATTGTAACCGGCATCGTTGACCTCTAGGAGGTCTAACACAATCCCTTTCATATCATTCATTGCATATACATAGTTAAAAGTAGTGCGAAATTAAAACTTTTCACAAAACATAATATAGTCTTCGAATCTCTTTCATATAAAAGTAATAAGAAATAGTAAGTCTCAATCCTGATCTCTAGACAACAAAATACTTGGACAAAACGCCCATACTTCAAAATCCGATATATATATATAGTCTATTATCAACTGTTAATCAAACATAAAAAGACAATATAGCCCTATATGCCCTCGAGTAAAGTGAGTATATACATCCAATTCTCTTGGACTATATTCTAAGTTCAAGTCTTAACTTTTCAAAGCGCCTCACCTGCCAAGATTTATATAGATAGATAAAAGCATGGAGTTAGTACAAGCACATGTACTAAGTATGACATTATGCATAAAAATCATGAAAATGGTCTTTATTGGAAATTTGCATCTTTTCATTTAAAAACGATATTATAATCATAATGACATCATTAATTAATTTAGAAACACATAACTATCAAATTTAAATACCATTTTACAATGAAATATATTCACTGTAAAGTGTATTAATTCACTGTTAGATTGAATTGCTAAATCCTCTTAAAACTGAACTTCTAGCGTGTGATTCCCTCCCTTAAAGTAATCCTAAGATTCACTTAAGTCACACAACGAGAGACCGCCCTTAAACCCTCTCTAGATATCCCTAAAAACCCCTTAATATTACCTATATGAGTCCATAATACTCCTAAAACCAATCACATAAAACATCACGGATGAGATTCGCCACCAAAGGTGAACTCTCAAGAGTCTCACTTTAGTGAGTTGTGAAGCGACCGCCCATACAATACCTTACACACACACTTAAGAGATCCTATAGACTCCCTAAGACAGAATCATGCTCACATAATACATCAACACATAGGTGATATGATATTCTCCTTCCAAAGTCTATCAAAAGACTTACTAAAACAAATCAAGAAGATAAAGTCCATAGTGATCTCTTTAAGATTGCCTAAATAGTCCTTAAGACTACCTCAGGCTTAGATCATGTCCACAAAGATAACACTTCTTAAACAAGAGTCAATCCTTAATACATCCCAACAATAAGAATTAGAGATCCATCCCTTATGCCATCTTCAACTTTAGGCTAAGGATCCTTAAGTCCTTTATATTAGGTACCCTTTATTACATACTCCTTAACAATAAGTCATTAGTTCATTAGTTGTCCTTAAGACTCATTACATCAACATAAAGGACATTCAAATAATGTCTTGGACAGACCTAGATACCTACATAAAACCTTCAATTCTATTGTGCAATGTCTAGTGTGGCAATGTCTATATAGTGGTCCAATACCTCACCCGAACTCTGTAAACTCTTCTAATGCTATACATGTATTCTATTGACTGGATAGCATAACCGACAGAGACCGCATGATGCAAGAACAAATTATCAAATCCCGAGTTCTAACCTACTTCCGATGAGTTTGTTCGACTTGCCAATGGATAACTTGGACATATCCCATGTAGGCACAAGGAATATGATGCATACTTTGTAATCTAGTCTCCAAACTTAACTATAACATTTTCGTTACCCTTACTCACTCGGTGCTAGTCTTATTCTCATAGCTCAATACTCATAAAGGTTCATATAATGTGTCCCATATCTATTCAGACCAAGTATAATTCAACCACCAAAGCAAGGTCCACTAGGCACTCTCCCTATGGTGACAAGAAGCTCATGATGACTTTCCTAAGGATTAATATGATTTTGTTCCATCCAACTACCTTAAGTTCATCAATTCCTATACTTTGAAGGATACCATTACTGCTTACGCTTCAGACTAAGATTCTAAACATCCAAAATAGAAACATCGCATATCATAATCTATATACATCAACAATGGATACAAGTCATCCACACAAGATACCACATACTTTCCCTTTTAACTCATAATGCAAAGTCCTTCTAGAACAACCTTAGAAAATCTAATAATATTTAAAGTCATCCTATATAACATCCTAACTCATAATGTACCCACATAGACTCACAAAGTCAAGTAGGATAACCAATATTTAACCCTAACACTAAATAATAATGTCAAAGTCATAGTCTAACATGGATCACTAAGACAACATCCAAGTAGAACAACACACTAGACTTCACATGTTAGAATAGACAATGTCATGATTCACATAATCCACTCATAGATATCCAAATTACTTTAAGTAGTTCCCAATAATGCCATTGCTCATGATATTCAGAAAGTTAAACGCCGACAAGGCCACGTCAATTGCAGTAAACAACATACACCGCCACTATAAGTGGAAAATTACCAATCACAAATAGAAATCGAACATAATTAATATCAAAATTAAAGAAAATGTTGAGCATAGCTTCAATCCCTTTTCCACCTTCATTCAATGCCTAATCAACCCATTCACAGCACAAAGGCCTCACCCTGGCCATGAACAATAATTCAAAGCAATAACCATAAAACTCATGAATCTCTTTATTCATTCAGGTATTAGAATCTTCTATGATCAATTTGATATCATGGATACAATTATTAATCGTTAGAAAGCCCATAAGAAATACATAAACAATTCAACAATATTAACTTAATTATCAATTAACTCGATGCAGTATCAAACTAAGGGTTCTCTCAATTTGCATCGTTTCTGAGGTATTTAATATTGAAATAATCATACAATATCAATTAATATCAGAATTCATTTAAGAAATATTTAAATTATGCCAGAACCCATGGTAGAATAATGAAATTGACAATTCACTTTAGAAAACTTGTAAAAATATCTCTGAGAGTTGGCTCCTTGATGAAACAAGTTTCCACGAATAAAAGGACATACTCAAGGATAATACTTCTTCACTTTGATGATACTTTTACACTCAAACACCTAAAACAAATGGCCTCTTAAAGTAGGACTTCCACTGGAGGTTTTGGGATCTTTTCCAACTGTTTGGGTTTTATATTTTGAAGAATGAAGTCCTTCCCATGTGATTACCCTTTCTATACTTAATAAAAATGCCCAAATAACCCTCATTACACCGTCCACCAACACTAATTAGAAGTGTGTTAATTACAAATTAACCCCTTATTGGCATAGACCTTGCTCAGGAAACCGGTTCGCGATGACTTGACCGTGACGGGGTGGACGGAGAGGGAAGGGAGGTGGAGGGTAGGAAAAACGACGGAAGGAGATAGTAAGCGAGCAATTAGTAATGAAAGAAAAGATGATTACAAGAAAACTGAAAAGCAGGCGCGGCAGGAAGAACGGAAGAGTAGAGCGGGGGCACGATTCGATGAATGGGGAGAAGGGGGGGGAAGGAGCGAAGGCACCTAATTGCAACGAGTAGGGAAAGATATGATTGGGAGGGAGGCGACAGATCATAGAAGGCGAGAGGTACAAGTATAAGATGTAAATAAATAGAAACACTAGAACTAGGGAAAGGGTGAAAGCTAGTTGCAATAAGTGAATCGAAAACAAGAAAGAATTGCAAGCAGAGTCGTACTGGTGTAATAAACGGTTTGGAGTTTGATTACAAAGGAGAGTTAAAAGAGGGGAAAGAACAGGGCTAAAGCGGTATAGAAAAAGGATGGTTGGTCTGGCGCGGGCGTTTTTGGGACCACCCGAGGAATGGGTTTAGAGGCAGGGAGGAAGTAGGGTCCGCCGTGATGCTAAACCTGATCTATGAAGAATCACGGGAGGAAGGCGTCATCACTCGATGGGCCTTCCACATGCTTCTGTCGGTGTCAATAGTGGATTACCAAAGCTTACATTCTTCACACAAGTCTAAGTACCTCAGGAAGGGACCCTTTGACGAGGCATCACATCCACGATGGGCGTTGACTTCTCCATCGCACAACCTGCACACTGATTTTTGGTCCCTCCTCAAGAACCCTTTGGTGGTTCTTGGGGATAATTTCCCAGAAGTTTATGACCCAAATATTATATTCTATAAGTTTAACACCTATCACATGAATAACATCCAATACGAACATGTAAAACTCAACGAAACTCGCCTAGATGTACAAGGTCGACTCAAGGCATATCTTTTGAACGCCTTGGACGTTCTTGGTATTTGACCTTCAAAGTTCTCAAAACTTTAAAAACTGCCTATACATGCTATGTGAACTCAATTAAAAACCTTAAAACATCATGAAACAAACATAAACACATAGAACCACATAAGAGACATTTAGGTGACTTAGTCGTCGAACGTCTTAGTCGTCCCTTGACGTTTGACTTCCAACACCTCTAATATTTTCGCTACTGCTTCTATACCATATATTAGAAATATTTAGGACCTTAGAACATAAATACAAAAATGTTAGTCTCTATTTAACCTAGGTCATCTTCGGGGTCTTACAGTTTTGATAGTCCTTGCCCCTAAGATCAAATCAGCAACTCCTAAGTCCTTCATTTCGAACTTGCTGGATAACATGTGCTTAGTAGCATTTATATCGTCAATGGCTTTACTCATTATTAACATGTCATCAACATACAAACAAAAACAATGAATTTTTATTAATGATTCATATCATTTAATGTAAAACCCATTTTATCACATTTGTTATCTTGAGTTTTATTTTCCAACATTGTTTGTCAAATTTCCATCCATTGTTTGGGTTTCTTCGCTTGATTCCATAAAGTGACGTCATAGTCTCACACTTTTTATTTTTAACCAATAACTACGCATCCTTCAGGTTTGTTCCATTAAATTTCTTCCTCCAGCTCTCCATTTCAGAAGGTTGTCTTTACATCCATTTGGAGATTTTAAGATCATGTACTGCTGCTAGTGCTATTAACATCCTAATTGATGTTATCCTTGTTGTTGGGGAGTATGTGTCAAAGTAGTCCAGACCTTCCTTTTTTTCTGTACTTTTTGATTACCAGTCTAACCTTATATTTGTCAATAGTCCCATCTGGTTTCATTTTCCTATTAAAGATCAACTTTGATCCTTAAGGTTTATTTCCTGGAGGAAGATCAGCTAATTTCCAAATGTGATTACTTAAAATTGATTCGATCTCACTATTGACTACTTCTTTCCAATAAGTGGACTCAGAGAAATACATAGCTGCTTTAAATGTTTAAGGCTCATTCTCAAGCAATAGTTCCACAAAAATAGAGTCCGAACGAAGCAGGTTTCTGTTGGCGAGTACTTCCTGTGCTGTATAGGGTGAAGTAGTTTGATGAAATACCATATTCCAAACATACCTTTACAAAAGGAGATTAATATTTTCTATCCCTATCACTCCGAATCATTTTTATTTTTAGATTCAATTGGTTCTCCACTTCATTTGTGTAGTGCTTAAATGCATCAATTGCTTCATCCTTACTATTAATCAAATTAACATAACAAAATCGAGTGTAGTCGTCAATAAAATTTATAAAATACTTTTTTCCACCACAAGATGTTGTCGACTTCATATCGCATATATCTGTGTGAAATAAGTCTAAAGTTTTGAAATTTTTTTCAACAGACGTATAAGGATGTTTAAAAAACATAGTTTCCACACAAATTTTGCATTTTGATTCATCACATTTAAAATTAGATAATACTTCTCGAGTAACCAATTTTCACAAGGCTTTGTAATTTACAGGTCCTAAATAGGAATGCCATAAATCATTTTACTCCAATGATTAGACAGAAGCTAAATTTTTATTAATAATATCAACAACCATTACAATCAGCTGGAAAAGACCCTCATTGAGGTAAACTCTTCCTATGACCTTCCTCATTCTGTACTTGTACAACTTTATCCTATCTAGGACACACTTAATATAACCCCGTTCCTTTAACAAGTAGTGCAATCATAAAATAAATTCTTCTAAGTAGGTACATGCCAGAACACTGTTCAAAAACACACCTTGTCGGATGTCATTTTCAACATTACTTTTCATTTTCTTGGGGCAATCCCCTGGCGGTTTTGCTTTTGTTTCCTCCCAGAACAAATCTTCATCGTACCAGAAGAGTTACGTTGCAAAGGCTTCTTTCACAGATAAATATTTGAGTGACACCTGGTCGAGAATTACTTACTCCTGGGATTTTTCGACTAAGTTACACTCTGATATTATTGTATACAAGTAATGTGCATCTTCCGTCTCTCCATGATGTTTTTTTGACTTTTGCCTTTGCCTTTGTCTTTGCCCTTTCTGGATCAGAACAATTAGAGGACCTACGACAAAGCTTTCGGCCAAGTTTGTTAACGTTCCTTTGAATATTTCTTTCTTGGCCTGTTCTTACTACTTCTGGCCCATTGGACTTCTTTCTTTTTGTCTTTGGTAGGAAGGAGTTTCTTCACCAAAACTAAATCCAATGATTTTTGATCTCTTATGAGAGTTCTTTTCGGCATTTTGTGATATTCTTCAATCTTGAGCCGAATCACAAGATCTTAAAGCTTAATTTCTTTACGGTTGTGCTTTAGCTAATTCTTGAAGTCGTTCCATGAAAGAGACAACTTCTCGATCATTGCTGCCACTTGAAAAGCTTCATTTACTACCATATCTTCAGCAATTAAATTATGGAGTATAAGTTTAAGTTCATGCACTTGTGATCCAACAGTTTTACTATCTACCTCTTTATAGTCTAAAAGCATTGCGACCACAATCTTTTTCAAGCATGCATATTCTATCTTATATTTCTTCTCAAGTGCATCCCACAACTCTTTCAAAGTTTTATTGCACTATAGACATTATAAAAGTCATCCTCTAAATGACTCAAAATGTAGTATTTACATATGAAGTATACATGTTTCCATTCTTCAATAATTATGAATTTTTTTGTCTGGCATATCAACAGCAGCCACTGGAGTTTCTTCACCGGTTAGTTTCTGCAAACCAAGAGTGGTAAGACAGAAAAATACATGTTGATGCCATCCTTTGAAATTGACACCAATGAATTTACCTAGTTTCTCTTCTTGTGGTACAACAGTTCAGGTTGGTGCAGCAACAACCATTGTAACATCGTTGTTTGTCATTTACTATAAACAAAAGATAATATAATCTTAGTAAGCAATAACTTATAATCGCAGACTTCAAGGAGTATAAAATCATGAAGATTTTTGTCTCCACCTGACACAGAGATTAATAATAATAACTAATTCCCTTAAAATTGTTGTCAATCTGTGTTAGAGAAAACAAGAATTACCAATTCTAATAAATTTTGCAGAAGCACGGAGTAATCAAAATTTATTGAACAAGTAAGAAAGATGAACAAAAATTTAATTCACAAAAACTAAAATCTGTAGAACGTACCAGAATATGAATATATTTTAACAGGAAAAGATCACAAGTCCACTGACCTCACAGTGTCCCATTAAGGAATTCTTCCCCTCTATTATCCAGGTTTGATTTGTAAAATATGTCCTCCAGAATAAAATAATCTTCAATCCAGCAGCGTATCGTAACCAAAAATCTGGTGTCCGCTAAGAATACTCAACGCAGTTAAGTCCAAAAGAAATTTTTTTGTGCAGAAGAAGAAGAGGAAGAAAATAAGTAAATTTGTTTGGAAAATTTTTGAAGAGTGAATGGTATTTGTAGGCAAGAGGACAAATTTCAAAAGGTTGTAACCCTTTAAATCTAAAGGACCATTAATGAAATTTTGCAACCTTTCAAATGGTACCGACTCTTTCTGAATGTTACAACCTTTCAGAACAGTCATTTTCAAAATTGCGGGAAATTTAAATAAAATGGGAAAGTTTTAAAATCAAACGGGTTGCGTGCGGATCCGAGTCGGGGTTAATCAACTAAAAAATTGAAACATTTCGATTAATCTCAACTAAATAACTGAAAATGTTTCTTTTATCAACTAATTAATTGAAAACATTTTGGCTATTTAATTTAATTAATTAATTAAATAATTAAAACAAACTTTGTCCAAAAAATAATCTCTCGATCATTTTCCAAAGTCATAGCCGTAGCCGAGCTGAGTGACGACGATGACGGCCCGAGGGGTCCCTCTTTCGAATCCTTTTAACAATTAATAGGATTGTCTCTATATTTAAACACTCCTATTTTTCTTTCCACCACTGGTGAGGGACAAATTTCTTTTCATTAAATCATAAGAGGACTTTTCAATTTCTCAACTCTTCAAGTTCTCAACTTTTCATGTTCCTCTCTTTCCCTCTATTTTCCATCAATTCTTGCTATATACCCAACAAGATATCCCAAGTATTATTATAAAAGAGGAAATTAACTAATAGGTTTCTTGCAGATTCATGTATAGGTCCGTTAATTACTAACCAAAGTGATTGAGATTCTTCTGTTTATTTGTCCTCCCAAAGGTGAATCTTGTTGCCATCACCAATGTTCCAAGAGATGCCTTTTCGAAATATGGAATAGGATCTTACAATGCTTTTCCAAATATATGAATCATATGAATAGGATTTAATATGAGATTGATTTTTGGCTTCGATATATGTATTTCAATTCAAGAACCTTAGCCCAAAGTTGTTCTTCATTGTTTTTTGAAATCTCCAGTACAAACTTGCTAGTAAACAAAAGTTTTTCCCTAAATCCCAATTTATAGCGGGAGTTTTTCTTTGTTCGGTGTGGACCCCCAAAGAAAATTCTTTTGGATGCAGTTTATATGGTTGCAAGTAGACTAGGGTAGGATATTGCATCTCATAGCGTAAGTAGAAATGAAGGCTAAGAAAGACTTGACGAGGGTGGTTCTTCCTGCTAATGATAAGAATTTATTTTCCAGCCACTCAATTTGTTGTTCATATGGTCAATAATATATTAATAATCCGAGCTTATTGGATGGTGATTGAAGATTGGGAGACCTAGGTATTTCCTCTTTTTTTTCGTCTAATATTCATCGTAGCAGAAAATTCAATTCAAATCTCATGACTTACATTAGAAGAAAACATGATTGGTGATTTGTCATAATTTACGTTTTGTCTTATTTGCGCCGACGGAGTATTAAATATATGGATGATAATACTTCCTTTGGTAAGGTCAGCCTTTCCAATAGAATAATATCATTGGCAAAGAGTAAATGGGATATCGGGGTACATATTTTATAAACTCTAACTTTTGTCAAGAGTATTTCTTTATAAAATAGTAAATTAGTATTGAAAGGGGTGGCTTTCTTTAATAGAGTAGTTAAGTAGTCTTGAAAGGAATTTCATACAAATGATGAATATGTAAGGCGATAAAGGGTCCCTGTGTGTGATACACTTAGAGGGTAGGAAGTAGTTTGTAGGCTTACCATTTACTAATATTCATATGGAAGAAGTAAAGATACAAGGCATGATTAGGTCGATTATGCTGTTTGGGAAGTTTAGGATAACTAGTTATTGTTTAACAAACGACCATTCAAGTCTATCAAAAACCTTCTTTAAATCAATTATAAGGAGAATTTTCCTAAATTTTCCTATAGATTTTTTGAATGAGTGGATATCTTCTTAAATGATAATGGCGTTGACAATAGCTCTTCTTCCCTATGTGAAACTACATTGATTAGGACTAATGATTTTGTCCAGGAAGGGTCTAATTCTATTCACAATAGTTTGTAGTGATTGTTTTGTATATAGTATTGCAATGTCTAATGGATCTAAAGTGAGAAATTTGTTCAGGATTTTATATTTTTGGGATAAGACAAATGAGAGTCTTGTTTAATTCAGGCGGGATGATTTTTGAATTAAAATCCCTCATACATGTGTCAACAACAGATTCTTCAGTGTCATTCCAATATTTCTTGAAAAATATGAGGTGTACACCGTAAGGACCTGGAGTTTTTTTAGATTTAAAGGAGAAAATGGCATTGTTAACTTCCTCTGTAGTAAGCGGGCAACCAATGGATTATTTGGCTTAATAAGAAAGGGCCATATGACAAGGAGGAGTATTTGGGAGATTACTTTTGGTCAAATCTATACAATAAATGTCATTAAAGTGGGTTGTAATTATGTTATTTATGGAGGATGGATCAAAGATCCAGTTTCCTACTTTATCATTTAGGCCTATAATCCTATTTCTACAACATCAATTAGTCGTAGAAATATGTAGAAATATGGAAGAATTTAGTGTTAGTTTCTCCAATGTTTAGCCATTGTACTCTAGATTTCAACATCCAAAAGTCTTCCTCTCATTTAAGGATCTTATTATAATCCATTATGAGGGTGAAAATAATTCTTAAACTGAGCATTTTTACTTTGAAGACCATTTAGGCTTTCAAGAATTCTCTTTTTGCTTGAAAATGTTCCCGAAGGTTTCTTTTTTCCATATTTTAATGGCTTTAAGGAAATTTTCTAGGGCACCAATATAATTTGCATTGTTTTTCAAGGATCTCCTTACTATATTTTGGAAGTCAGGGGGCCTAATCCATATAGATTCAAGTATAAATATTTGTTTGAGTGGGCAAGACTTCTTATACAGTTCAATAAGATTATACATTGATCCAAGTGAGTATGTGTGAGGCGGTGGACACAAGAATGAGGAAAAAGGTTTAGCCAAGCATGGTTTCTAAGATATCTATCAATCCTTTCCATATTAAGTGTTCTATTATTTTTGTGTTTGCTTGACCAAGTATATTGTTGCCCTATGAAGCCTAGATCAATCATTTTTCCGTATCATATAAACAATCTACAGAGCATTTATAATTATTAATTGGTCTTTCTCCTAATTCTTTGAGGATTTGGTGATTTCATTTAAGTCTATGCACCCCAACCAAGCTTCTTTAATTTTTGTTGACATATTTTGTAAATTTTCCCATAATGTTTTTCTCAGTTTGTTATTATTTTTTGGCATAAACTACTGAAAGGAAGGATCTTGGAGAAGTAAAGCTTACCTCAATAGTGGCATGGATATCTTGTTTAGTCAACACAAATGGTTCGATAGTGATTTTTGGTTCCCCCAGAATAATTCAATTCCTCTCGAGTAGCCTGTTGCAGGAACTTTATTACCTTAGTGTAATCCGGTACTTCCAGTATTCCATTGTGATATTCCATTCTTGTTTATGTTAGTGTCAGCATAGTTGGGTTGTGATACTCCATTAGCACTCTCACATTACTCATAAAATGCCCATTGTGCGCACCCCTACAGTTCCATAGTAGGATCTTCATTGATGGGACTTCTTGTGTGTTGGAGCTCCCCCTCCCCCTCCCCGCGCTAGAGCCATTTCCATATTTACCGTTTTGTGATATGTTGATCATTCTCTCCATATCCAAGGTTTTCTTTCCCTTTATTGTTGGGATGATTAGCATCACATATTTCATTGAGATCTGTGAGTTGAAGCATATTAATCTTGTTGAGTTCTTGAGGGACTTTGATCAGGAATTTCCTTTCTATATTTGGGAGCATGTCCATTTTAAGCGGGTTCTTCAAGTAGAGAGTTTGAACAAAGGGATCGAGACTGCTTTAATTTGTACTTTATCCCAATGTATGTGTTATTTTAGAGGAGGATGGTTCCCTCATTTCCATCTACGGGACTACTTGATCCTCCATGTTCTCGTCTTCCTCGCTGCTTGTTTGTTTCTCATTTGGTTGTCTTGGGACGTACATGTACAGAATTTCTTGCAAGGTAGAGATTGCAAAGTTTCTCAAATGGCGTATAAGGGAGAGATGTTGCATGTTCAGTTGTATAAAAGCTATTGGAAAGTGTAATATGTGGTAGAACTCCAAGGTTGTCATCTCTTTTGTTAGTTCTAGTTGAGTTGAGGCTAACCTTATCAGACTGCTTGTTAGTCTCTCCTATATCATAATTGGTAGTGGGGTGGGATTGTTTTGATGATGGGAAATATCAAGCATTCCCTCCCCATTCCCATATTGAGTTACTTGAACTGCATGGGGGTAGGCTGCTAGCAAGTGAAGGTCTGAGGTCGTGTAGTTCCGGTCGAATGGTGTAACGGGGTTTGTTAAGTTTTGATTAGCTTTGGCATGATATTTATGATGGCTGAAAGGGTGGTTGGAATTGGAAAACTGGAGCTGCACTACAAAAAAAGCAGCTTTTACCGACGGACGAAATCCGTCACTAATCTATGATATTCCGTCGCTAAACAACATTAGCAACGGATTAGCGATGGATTATCTTCTCTTGCTATATTGCTCGTTAGTCATCTCTTAGTGTGAAAAATGTTTTCCGTCACAAATTTAGCGATGGAATATACATCACTATATTTATAAATTCGTTGCTAATTTCACAATTCATTACATCATTTTTAATAAATTCGTGAAAAAATTTTCATTGCTAATCTGTCGTAACATAATCTGTTGTTTGAGCCAGCACATTTTGCACAAAACAAGTTCGTTGCTGGTCCGTCGCCATATTTGTTGCTAATTTTTTTCTTGTAAATTTTATTTGTTTCAATATGCTGCTAATATAATTCAAATTAAATTTCCAAATAACCCAAAAATAATAAACATATCAAGTAATATTATAGATGGTTTAAAATACATAATACGAATCTCATATTTTGATTCAAAACATCCCAAACAAGAGTATATCATTGGTCTCAAAGGACCTCTTCATTAATATTGTTACTACAGAGTTTGTAACTTTCAAAAAGACGATATATACAAGGGATAACGATTTTCACATGAACAATTAAGTCATCAACCTCGCCTTATTAGAGAGACTGAATGAGACCAAAGTTTGTACCTGTTGATTGTTTTCAATGGAGTACTCCGCTTTTGTGTTCTCCCATAATACGGCAGAATGATTAATAGTCAACATGCATTTGCTTTTAAGAACTCATCCATATTTGTTATCGCTATTGATCGAGAAATTGAAGGAAGTACTGATGATGAGGCAGAAAGTTTCTTTTAGTAGTAACTTTTTGCTTCAAAAACGAGACCGTACCATTATTCTTCTCTTCTTTTGTCCCCCACAGCTTGATAAAATACTTCACATTAATCAATATCAGCTTGAGATACTGTTTTTTTTCTGTAATATTTCTTCATATTTTTCTAGTATTAAATGTAGAGGAAAAAATGAAAGCACTACACATTGGGAATAAAATATATTTTGAAGGAAAATACAAAAACATGCCTAACCTTTAAAACATTAGCATTAATATAGAAACTGAGGCTTCAAATTTTAATCTATCAAATTTAACAAACTATGAGATCGAATATATTTCAAAGGGATCAAGTGAGCATATTGTGATAGATCATGAGGGCACTTAATTGCTAACCATGACAACAGCTAGACAGTCGGAAAAAAAATCATCTATAAAGTGCAAGATCCTAATAGGAATGTGTTTGCCTTGCCTAGTGTCAAGAAATGGATTAGCACCCCAATTTGGAGAACAAAATATCATCTAGTGATCATAAACAGATGCATTATCCACAGAGAATGATCAATTTTCCTAAGAATACCAACATTTCTTCAAATAAGAAACATATGGAATATAGAAAACAAAACTCCGTAGAAGTTCGCATTTCTGCTATGAACATAGATCCAACTAAGAATACCACTCATTCATACTTAAAAAAAGTATAACACTATAGATATCAATATTTTATTTTTCATCTTCCTGCTCATTCTTAATAGATTTGAACAAATTCTTAAAACTTCCAATTTCACTAAAGAACTGGAGTTTTTCAAAAGCTCTGTAGAAGTTGTCCCTGTCTCTGGATGCTATCTAAGACACGGACACAACACTCTCCTCACTACCCCACCGCGAAACAACCTTGTCTTTCATTTATAAGCCAAATCCATCACTTCGTGAGTTTCTATCCCTCTTGATCCATCGTCTTTTAAAGTGATTTAGGAAAGTTCTGCTTACTATATATGAAGCCTTACAATATAATACTAGAGTTTTGAGCTAAAAAATCCTTACCCTACTCCAGATCATTTCATGTGAACCTTAAATATTTTTGTTTAACACAACATCCTTAAAGTGTAAAAAAATGGTAGTTTTCATCATGTAAAGCTCTGGCAAAAAACTAACACCTACCCTTTGGATGCAATTCACTTGAATTCTCTATCTTAAAATCCCCAATTACATAGAAATAATGTCAATATGAGAATACTAAATAAGAAAGAACACACCCCTATATAGAATTGAAGACCAAAATACACCCCTATATAGAATTAAAGACCAAAATACAAGTTGACGATCAAGTAGGAACGACAACAATAGAATGTGTATCCTGTTCAGCTAACACATCAAGTTTAATAGAGGAACAAATAAAATTGAGTCTTATTGCAAATATTTTGGTAACTAACTGTTTTAATGGATTGATTTATAAATAATACATTTATTACATTTTCTAAACTAACTTATTATTAAAAGTTATACCTTGAATTCTTAGAAATAACCATCTCTTGTATTGTTTGAGACACTTTTCCAATTGATTCCATTGGAATTGACATCATTTCTAAAAGACTTAGATATGAAACTCGAGCATGTGTTAAAAGGTTCAAATTTGCATACATTTGAAGACATTGTTTGAATAGTTATCATTATATCAAAAGTAATATAGGTATCAGAGAAGAAAACTGGAACCTCAAGCACTGCATAAAAGCATTGATTTTTTTCTTACAAAACCCTACTTCCAGTACACCCAAACTTCTAAACTCCTATTTTTAAAAATATTCAACCTTAATTCCCCAAAAATGGAACCTCACAAAACCCCATTTGCCCAAAACTGAAACCTCAAATACTGCACATAAATAGGCTTGATTTTGCACAACAACTGTTGTCCTCAAAACAAAATACAATACTCAACTAAACAATTAGTTGATTGAACTAAAAGAGTACTTACTTGTTAATGGAAGATTTGATTTAAACTTCAAATGAAGATTGAGATGAAGAGAGAGAAAAAAAGGTTAAAAAGATTATTCATCGATTGAAGATGGAAATATGAAGAAGAATGTGTTCACTACATTGATCGCAGATGGAGAGGTTAAGAGCCACTTTCTTTAGCTGAGAGTTCACTCGGAGAGGTTGAAAGTTCACTTTCTTCATATGAGAGAGTAAATGTTGAAATGAAATTTTGACCTAGAATATATGACATAAATAAATTTTGCAACGGACTTAGCAACAAGTATCATTCGTGGCTACGAAATAAAGATATTTATGAAGATTAAATTCTAGCGATGAAATTTTCCATCGCCATATAATATAATTTTATAAAAGATATATTTAAAAATTTAGCGACGGATTTTCCGTCAATAATTTTGTCGTTACATATTAATTAAATTTCTCACGACGAATTTGTTGCTAAATCGTAGGAAATTTTAGGCGCCAAACTTTCGCGCTCATATTTGGTGACGTAAAAAATATTCCATCGCTAATCCTTCACTATATCATAAGTCCAAAAAATATTTTTTATTTTAGCAACAAAATTGTAATTTCATTGTTAATCCGTCGTTATTTAGTGATGGAATATAATTCGTTGCTAAAATCTATAGCTAAAATGCTATTTTTTTTAGTAGTGGTGGTGTTTGATGGTTGCTGATATTTCTCCTTCCCATTGGATGAGGAAGAGAGTTGTTTGATCTTAGACTTTGGTGTTGATATTGGTTGGGGTTATGGCGTAGGTGGTGCTAAGAATAATTGTTGAATTATGACATGTTCACTGGTAGATTGATGGCTTTTTGAAAGTGATAGTGAGGATGAATTGTGATATGTCAAGTTAAATTTTTTACAGATGGTTTTTGAAGAGTCCATACTATGTGGTACTATTAAATTTTCTTGTACCTTTTCAATGTTGACTCTGCGTGGATCCTTGTAAGTCATTGATGAGGATATAGGAATGGATTTGGGTTGTACGGATTCAACTGCTATTTTTTCATTACTAGTATACGGGAATTTGAGTAACTCCTTTCCTATTTTCATTTTAAGAGGATTAGTGTCTTTTTGATTTTGAGGTTATTTATTTTGTTTCGGGTTAATGGACTGGAGTAGTTTGGGATGAGGTCACTAAGGTATACTAGTTATCCTTGGAAATGTGTGATCCGGTTGGTAGTTTTTGTTTGCTTTTTCGTTGGGGCTATTGGGAGCGGTTAATTTGCAGCTAATGACTGGATATCTCTTACTTGTGCTGACATTATTTTAGTAGGCGTGGTGAAATTTTTATTTTCCATGTTTTTTTGTTTGGAAGCTTACTTAGATACTAGACTTTTGACGTGGCTTTTGTTTTCGGTTGATGGTGACGTATAAGATTTCCTTCCTCAGAGATTGGATCACGATTTTTCAAATCCATTTTGGTTTCTGTTCGAGAGAATCTAAGCTGGGATTGGATATCTAGTGGGGCTATTGTATCTTTGGCTTTATTAACCTGATTTTGGTCACTTTTGAGGTCATTTAATGCATCTATTTGATCATAAACTGGGCTATTATTTTCAGGTGTCGGTGTCTTATAAGTTGGTTTTTTTCTTTCGATTTGGATGTATTGGGTTGTCCATTCCTGTATCTCGCAGTTGCTTGCTTGGTTGTAGGGTTGTGATGATTTTGTTTGGTTAGGACTTGTGGAGGTGGACGGAATATCGTTTGGTTTGTTTGGGCATGAGTGGATGAGGTGTCCAACTCATCCACATATAGTGCATAAAGGAGTGGATGGTTCATAGTGGATTTTTTATAGATGTATTTTTATTAGTATGTCTTTTGGTACCGGTTTTTTTAGAGTTGTTGGGATATATAGGCGGGCATACCTTCCTCTAGAGGTATTTATTGTCCTGTATCAATCTTAAGAATTGATCCTATTTTGTTTCTTTTTTTCTGGAGGATGTTGAGATCGTAGAATTCAGTAGGGAGTTCCCGGGGTCTTATCGAAACTGTTGAGAAATTTATTTGAGAGGAGAATTAAATTTTTGTTCCCATTTTCGAATAGATACAAACTGTGAACCTATGAATCAAGGACCCCTATGAAGGACTTTCTCATAGTTTATGGATTTGTAAGTTTTATAAGGCAGTAGTGTTCACTAAGGTTGATAACGTTTATTTTTCGGTGAGTTGCCAAAGGACTTGCAATCTGTTCTGCGGGTATGAATAGCCAATTTTTTCCTGATTATAATGATTAGAGACTGCTTCCAAGGCGTACTATATAGTATGTGTTTGTCACTGGTTGTTATTGGTATGAAGTTAGGATGGTTTTGGGGGTTTTCTTGTTCATCGAGGAAGCTTATGTTGTCGTAGACCTTGTGTAACATAGTTTATATCTGGTTCCATTAAGTTTGATTTAAGAGACTCTAGACACTTACTTTACGTTTTGATTCTGTTGGCAGTTCTTCCTAATCTTTGTACTTCGAAGGATTAAATCTGATTCTTGCTCACTCATGTCATGATCTTCCTTGTCCATTCTTTGTTGTCTCTTGTACTCAGCCTTTTTAGAGAGAAAGTAGAAGTGCGTGAACTTTCAATATATTATTGGAAAGTTGGAGTGTGTTCGCCTTTTCCTATTCTTTGCAACAATAATGTAGAGCTCATAATTGAAGACTCAAATCATTGACAAACCCCAAATAGAGTCATCGATTAAGCTGATAACTGAAAATGGAGAATAATTATCCTTAACATAAAGCAAGCTTGCCTTGCAAATACACATTTTTAAAATGTGAAATTCAGGCTCATCCACCAAATTTGAAAAAAAATAATGTGAGATATAACTCCATATTTCTAATAAAAAAACACGGAAGAAGAGAACAAAATGAAATGTTTATAGCTACTTAACGCTAGATTTCAGTAAAAGAGGATTGGCACGACCTACCTTTGTGATACTATAATAAAAATATAATTTTTAACAATAATAAATATTCGCATTAGCAAAGAATTTTAATGTCTTTATCTGCATTATTTAATAATCATTGAATTCAATGTCAATATAGGCTTTAAATACATTTATAAAGAAAATCAATTGACGCTAAAAATATATAATTAATGACAATTAAATATTGTCTTTCGTCAATTGCTACTAAAGATCTATATATTATTCATAATTCTCTCAAAATTTTCACGTCAAAAGAATTGAACTTTAATTACACAAAATTTCAGGCAATGCATGTTTGAAATTATTCCGAAGTGGATAAACATGTAAATTGTACGCACTACGTGTATGACTTAAATAAGGATCCCAAAATAGATATTTGTTCATTTCAACCGCTATTTTTAACCATTTGAAATACAAAAAAAAAAATTGTTTTTTGCCTATTGCAAAAGTACTCAGAATTTACTTAGAAAATAGAGTTTTGATGACCTCCCGACTATTTTTAAGTAATCGGCATATTGAACGTCAGAAGATATTAATTTGCTTATTACTCGAACTTTGCCGATTATCTTAGTTAGAATATATAAACAAAACACAAACCATTAAAATACTCAAATGAACACTATGGTAGTCGAAACACTATTAAAATAGTAATTTATTAGGTTTATCTTGATACTCTCTAACAGCTAATTATGTTTTTAAACATTTAATTTCCTTAAAAATTTACGAATGATCTATTACATGTTGATAACTAAAAAAGAAATTACACAACTTCTCTTCTGCTTGAAAAAATAGAAATCCCATCGTTCAAAAAATCTATACCACCCAACTCTTTACTGACTCGACAATAAGCATTATTCTTTTAACGTCATCAATGAAGGAAGAACTTTGTTCAAGTAATTCATCAAGTCATCGTGGGCAAGACAACACATTCTATTACAACAGGCCACAATACTAAGGGAACCGTCGCTATACTCAAATAATAATACTAAGTAAATGTTGTTGTTATTGATTTTCCATGAAAGAGAAGTCTTAATAGAACAAATTACAATAGATAAATTTCTTAAACAACATAAATGACCATCTACTATTCAAGAGATGAAATACGTGGTATTATGCCACTATCCATTAGCTTCTTGCTACCCTTATGTGTATCAATTGAACTTGATTTAACCTACTTAGGTAACAGAATATCCATATCTTTTATACAATCGGGATTGTACTTATCTATTTATGCAAGAGAAAATATATATCTCATTGGAAACTAGAATACATAATTGTTATTTTACCAATTTTTCATTGTATCGGCAAATTAAACAACATAACAATTTGTATATAAAAGCGGAATTCAGAAGAAGAGAGAGTTGATTGGAAAAAGGATTATTTTATTATGAGGGAAACCCCTCCTTTTATACAAGGAAGAAAACTTACTGTTTTGGTGCCAGTACCACCACTCCCTTTACCCATGGCCTTTTTTATTTTTGTCCGCCCTAGAAATAAAAACTTGTTTTCATAATGACCGCTTACTATTTACACATGATTTCTATTGAAATATAACCTTCATGAACCCTTTTTGTTCTGAATGACTCTTACTGTTTATTTTACGACTTTTTCTTCTATGTCCTCTTTTTCTACTTCCACGTATCTTCATCATTTGGACATCTGGATGAAATTATCCTTCTCCGTGACATTTTGAACTATATGGTCTGGTATTTTTTCCATAATTTTGCAAATATCGGTTAATAATTCGTTCGAAATAACTTTTCCTTAATGCTCTTGTGTTGGTTTTGCTCCGTGCTCCGGCTTGAGTAAACTGAGTAACCATTGGCCGTATCACCTCCATATCGTTGTGGTGTTCAACGTCCCTAGAATGGGAACTGTATCAGCAGTTGCTCCTCCCGTACAGAAGATCTTCAGACTGAATTACCGTTGAAAAAAGGAGTGGGGTAGGGCCTTTAGATAGTTTACGCTTCCCAATAACTCTCGTGTGGCGTAGAATTATGGTATCTCAATTCGGTGTAGGTCTTTGCGGTGTCCCGATGTCTTCGGAATTAGCAGATCCTGGGCAAACCAATCTTTTCTAAACTTTTATAATGGGCTTTATCTCATCAATATATCTCTCTGGTGCGCGAAGAGAATTTTATAGAATATGTTCTTAGTAATTCTTTAATAAGGTTCATAAAGTCCTGTTGTATAGCTCCGGTATGATCGATATGTCTTCTTTCTTCTCCAGTTTGGGTATAAACTGGGTTGAGTAATCATAACTATACACGTTTTTACGATTTGCTTGGTGCCCTATTGCGCTATTACTTATTATATCTTTGAGCTTTTGGGGTTATAAAAAATCAGTAATGAGGTCTTTGGCATTGGAGTCTTGGTGTTGAGTTTAAATAATTTGGATTATAAGGTTTTCCATATATGATCGCTTATGTGGTTGTGAGGGCTTTTTATCATGTTGTAAACTTTTCGAGTAATGTATTTTTTTGGGTGGTATAGAATAATGGTCGTATTTTTGTTTTTCGGAATAATGTTTTATCGCAGATTTTGTTCATATTTGAAATTCGTTTATCTCTCTTCCACTGACTCCTTTTGTTGTGATGTGCTGGCTGTAGCTTCATTTAAACAAACATTGTCAATGAGTTTTTATGGGATTTCCACGTCTCCTTGTAGCTATGTAAATTTTAGTCCTTTCTTTTCCGCTCGACATAGCTCTGCATTTAGTCATGCTGTACTTATTTTTTTCATTTTTATTGTAACTCTTTACCTACTGTCCACTTTGTACAAAGTGTCTAAATGGCTTTTGATATTTCTTTCCATTGTATCTTTTTCTGCTATTTTGGGTTCCTTTTGTCTTGATAAGGTGTCAGCCAAGAACATTTTCGTCAGTTTTTTATTACCTACCCTCAATTGGTAAATTTGAAATTTTTTGTATAATTTTAATCAACCTCTTATGTCCTTTGTTATGTACACCGAGTCTGTATTTTTCGCGTTAATCCAACGCAGTTTACTTGCGTATTGATCTGTTCCTACCTAAATTTTGTATAAAACAATATGTTGCTCAAAAGCGAATCCACCTTTATATCTTCAAATAGTTCTTTTTTATTTATTTCCATGTAATTGTGCTTTCTGTAATGCATCCTGATTATATCTGCAATGGTGGTTCCATTTTTTCTTTGTCATATTTATATTTTAATACTCCTCCATAACTGTGGTGCTCGAATCTGTGTCAACAATATAAGTAATAATTTTAATGTTCAGTGGGAAATATAGATTTTGGGTAGTTGTTTCATAAGTTTTAATATGTCTATCGTTCTTTAATTCTTCTATTTCAAAAGAATATTCAACAAATTCTTCTTAATTTTTTGTGTAATGGTTTTAAATGTTCTGCTAACTTAGTATTTTCCCTACTTGTTACTAATCCTAGAAGGATTGTAATTTCTATTCTTCTTTGTCTATATTTTCCATCTAAGGGTAATTATTTTCTGTCCTATGTGGGTTGCTCTTTATCCCATTTTGTATCTATTTGTGATTCCTAGAAATTCGATCTGAGGTTTTCATAATTTTCTGCTTTCTTTTTACTTGGCTTTACCAAAATGTTTACTTATGTGGTATCATTTTTCTAACTAACACTGATTGTTCATCTTGTGTTTTTGAGTATAATAATAATCATCTTATAGACACATCGAATTTTCTAATGTGTTACAATATTTGTCCATAACCTGTTGGTCTCTTCCTGTGGCATTTTTATATCCAATGTAGAACATTCCATTCATAAAATCCTTGTGGGTACAGTAAATGTTTTTAGCTGTTTAATTCTTCTTCTATTTTCAAGTGATAAATCCTGATTAACATTGAATTTACTACAATACTTATATCTGTATCTGTCTTTTTTATATCTTATGTGGTATGGGTAATTATATGTTGTAGTTTTAGGCATTTAAGTTTGCGATAATCTATACCATTTCTCACTTTTCCCTCGTTTTTTGTTCACTATGTTATTACTATAACTGCTGTACTTGTAGGTTTCCTATTGCTTCTTTTATATCATTGATGCTTTATTAGTTCAATCTATATCATTTTGAATTCTTCTCATCATCACAATTATTGTTTCTAATTATTTTTTTGTGTTTATTATACTATATTCATTTATTAATCAATTTTTACTTTCATCTTATGCTTTTCCCATCCTTGTAATGGGTTTTCACTATGTAATAATTCTAAGTTGTTCGTTAATGATTTTATTTATCTATGTAAATATGATAATTTCTAATTGTGTATTTGATTTTGTACTTTATTTTCATTTCTTGTTTATTTTTTCACTTCTTTTATCCCATTCTGTGGGTTAACGTTGCTTGTTTTTACTGTTTTGCTCTTATTGTACTTCGCATGGTGTAGTATCACCATGTGTTTTTTTTATAATGTGGGTAAATCTTTCTAAAAAGGCATTCCTAATTAACAGATCTTTTGTTGTAAGTCAAATGTAAATTTTCTTTTCTTCTATTTTACGTATTTTATCCCATATTGTATTTTTAATATTTTTGCTTTATATGATAATTATACTACTATTTCATTATTACATTTAATCCTTCACTACCATAAGGGTTTTTAATTTTCCCATTTATCTTTGGTAAATAGTCTCTTATACATTATTTTGCCTTCTGCTCCTGTATCGATCATGGGGATATAATATGTGTTGTGTTTATCCTTCTAACCTAATTTTGAAGTCCTATCTATTTTCTTATTCAGTTTTGTTCTTTTATAATTATTTTCTTATTTGTGGTAGTTATTATTCATTGTTCAGTCTCTATTTATTAGGTTTAACTTTTTCTAACAATTTATTCCTAGGGTTATTCTGGCTTCCTTGGTAGATTTTAAATGGTATTACTAATGGTCTTCCCTCCTATAATTAATTTCTTTTTCTGTTATTTTTCTTTGTGGTTACGATCTACTATATCGGGCATAAGTGTCTTATTTTTTATAATTTCTGTTTCTAACTACTAATCTCTCGGTATATAATTCCTCTTCTTGTCGCGGTGTTTATAAATTGTATATCTTCTTTGGTGCTTAGTCTATACTAATTGGGGGTTGTAAGCGAAATTTTAGAAGTAGTAGAGAAGAGAGAGTGAGAGGAGAGTTCTTAGAAGTAGTCTGTTATAATGAGGGGAAACCCGCCATTTTACACAATTTTACAAACGGGCCCATAGAAATGGCCGACATACTTTAAAATGGGTCTTATATTATGTGAACCGACACAAATGACAATAACTTTACTAATATTGCTTTTAACTTTATTTATGGCAGACACTTACTTTTTACATATGCTTCCTTATCTTTGGCCAGCCCACAATCACCCAGCGAAAAAATACTTTATAATTGCCTTTCTTCATGCGACACTCTATTCATCAGAACACACACTGACAAGTTGGGGTGGAAACGACATTTTTAGAGTATAAATAAGATGTGAGGAGGGATTCTATAGTGCGCCTGTTTTATACTGAGGAGACCCCCTATTTATACCAATATTTTATAACTTGGCCAATAGAAGATGGCCGCATACTTATACAATTGGCCTTATATTATGTGGCCGACACAAACATGATAAAATCTTTATTTAATAATGGCCTTTTCTTTATTTATTGGCCGACACTACGTTTTACTATGGGCCACCCTTTCTTTGCCGACACACCGCGACAAGACTTTAATAATGGCCCTTTATTCATTGCCGACACCTATTTTCACAACACACACTATTCACAACTTTTTTTAATGTGTGGCTTCAAAATATAGCTTAGGGGTTTATTATGCTAATCTTTACACGTATCTTTATTTCGATTTGAACATCTGGTATGACTATCTTCTCCTTGACTTTGACATATATGGTGGGGGAATTTTTTTCCAATATTTTTGCAAGATTTGGTCAATGTTTCTTCGAATAAACCCTGTCCTAAATGCTCTTGATTGTTGGTTTTTTTTGCCCTCTGGCCTGAGTAGACGTAAGTATCAAATTGTCGGGATCCTCCCCTATCTTGTTTCTCATGATTTCTTTAGAATTTGAATATATCATAACTTGCTCTCGTACATAATAAGCGCATACTACTGAATTTCCGTTTAAATAATTGTTAGTTAGTTCATTTAGGATAGGTGTATTCCTATACTCCTTTTGTTGGCGTATAATTCTGGTATCTGAATCCTTTGTATTTCTTGCCTGTATTCCCATATCTTCCGGATTATCATTCTCTAGTCCGAACCAATCTTTATAACTTTGTATATTTGTTTTTATCTATCAAATCATTCTGTGCTTGGTGATGAATAAAACTTATGTAAAATAATGTATCCTTAGTACTATTTTATAGTTTCATAAAGGCATATGTAATAGCTCTGGTATGTCAGATATTTCTCTCCTGTTTTGGTAGACAACTTACTAAGTAATCCATAAACTATAACTGTTTTTACTAGATTTGCATGGTGCCTGTTGTGCTATTAACTATTATATCCTTGTAGCTTTTGAGTTATAAATCAGTATTAGGGTCTTTGGCAGTTGGAGATCTAGGTGTTGATTTTAATAACTTTTGGGATTATTAAAAAGGTTTTCAAATATCGGAGAGGGTTCTGTGGTTGTAGGCTTTTTATCTTGGCGTTAAACTTATCGGAGTACGTATTTTATTTGTGGGTGGTATAAATAATAGTCTTTTGGTTCTCTTCGGAATAAACGGTTTACTCGAAGCTTTTTGTCATATTTGAATTTGTATGTCTATCCACTGACTCCCTGTTGTTGTAGATTGCTGGCTGTAGCTGCATTTAAACAACATTGTCATGGTTTTATGGACGTTTCCCAAGGGGGGGCGTCTCCTTGTAGCGCTGGAATTTTCTGTCTTCCGATCGACATAGCTACCGCATTTTTATAGTCATCGCTGCTTGACTTATGTTTTTTCAAGCTTTTGTAACTCTTATCCATACTGTCCACTTTCGTGAAATTTAGTAATTAATTTTACGTATCCTCTTCCATTGTCCTCTTTTCTGGTTTCGTTTGGGGTTTCCTTTTTCTATGAATATAGTCTGCACACTATTCTTTTCAGTCTTAATTACTTAAATTGTGAAGTTACATTTAATATAATTTATAACTACTAATCTCCTTATTTCTCTTTGTTGTAACATGAATCTCACCTTTTTTGTTATCCACCCTTTTAACCTGTGTATTATCTGTTCTACACAATAATTTTTGTAAAACAATATATAGCATTCCAATGCTAATAAACATTTATATATGCGAATCATTCTTTTTCTATTTAGTTCCCTTTCATTTGTGTCTCTGCATAAGATCCCTGACTAGATCTACAATGTCGTTCATTTTTCTTTTCATATTTGATTTAAACACTCCTC
Organism: Solanum habrochaites; assembly: GCA_027704765.1. Lineage (NCBI taxonomy): Eukaryota > Viridiplantae > Streptophyta > Magnoliopsida > Solanales > Solanaceae > Solanum > Solanum habrochaites. The sequence continues at coordinate 35,085,041 of JAKWJA010002499.1, read as the reverse complement.
CATAACTAATGAGCCACTTGAATCTGTTTCCAATATAAGGAATGATTTTTTTCATCATTGAAATATAATTTTTGTAATTTTATTACATAATTTTTCATTTTCTTATATATTCTATATCTTTATTGTTGAAATAGTATTCAACATCTTTTTAAATAAATTTTATGAATGTTTTAAAATGGTACTGCTTAATTTTGGTATATATTCTCTTACTTGATTTCCTAATCCTAGAAAGGATTGTAATTTCTTTTTTTGTATCTATATTTTCATCAAGGGTGATTACTTTTTGTACTATGTGTTTTTTACATTTTTATCTATTTCTATCTATTTGTATGTCTAACATATTAATTTTCTTTTATATAATATTTTCACAATAGTTCATCTATGTGTATTTGATTCTTTTAAATCATCTACATTGATCTTTAATGTTTCTGTGTTATTATACCTATTTCCTATTCCTCTATTATTCAAATTTTTATTTTTGTTTTTATGCTTTTCCCCTCCTTGTAATGGGATTTTCATTATATAGTAATTCTAGTTGTTCGTTTAATATTTTTCACTTTCTATTGGTAAATATATAGATTTTCTATTGTTGTTATTGGTTTTTATTTATTTTTCCATTTTCTTGATTTATTTTTTTCACTTCCGTTTATCCATTCTTAGTTTGCTTTGTTTATTATTACTCTTTTTGTTTTGCTCCTATTTTGGTTTCTGCATGTTGTAGTAAGCAACCAATGTTTTTTGTTATTATATTTGTGTGTAAAATTTCTCTAGAAATGGCATTCCTAATAACAATATCTTTCGTTTCAACTAAAAATATACATTTCTTCTATGGTTACGTATTTTGTAATTCCCTATTTGTATTTTTTATATTTTTGCTTTATATGTGCATACTTCCTTCATTATTAATCTGTTAATACCATAGTGTTTTTAATTTTTTTCCATTTATCTTCTGGTAACAATTATTATTTACCTATTTTTCTTCTGCTCCTATATCTTCATAGGGGTATAGTCTCTGTTTTTGTATCCTTCTACATAATTTTTGCAAGTATATATATTTTTCATATTCATTCGTCCTTTTAATGATTATTAGTCCTTTTTGACATTATTGTTTAGTTTTACCAGTTCTATAGTGTATGATTTAATAACTTTTGGCTAACCATTTTTTTCCTAGAGTATGTTCGGTTTCCTTGAATAAATTTTAAATGTATTATTACACGGTATTCCTCCTATAGTTTTTTTTTCTGTTATCTCTTCATTTGTATTTACTATCTCACTGTAGTCCGGGGCTAAATATGTCCTGTTTTTAATAATTTCTGGTTCCTAACACTATTCTCTTATTACTGTAAATTTTCTTCTGTCCTGTATTTATTAACATTTTATATCTCTTCTGGTCGATTATTTTCTTGTATAAACTACGGATTATGGTGTTATATCTTCTAAATAATTTTGTGGCTTTCGGTTTCTTCTAGATGGCTCATTCTTGATCGCGGAATTTCTTGTTAATGTATTGGTACGCATTGAAGGGCTTAGGTCCTTTCTTTACAATTTCTAGTTTCTTCTATGTACAATTCCCTTATAGCTATAAGTCATTAATTGTCAATTACAGTAATTATTTTTCAAAGGGATTTTTTCTCTACTTTTAATTTTATCAATTTTGTTTCTCTCGCGTTCCTTTGTGTTTTGATCGTAATATATCTGGGTTTTTACATCTATGCTGTAATCTTTACTTCCAGGTGCTAACTTATCCCAGACAATCTTTTCTTCATATAATACTAATGATTTATCTCTTGTACTATCTGTTAGAAGCGACTGAATTATTGGCACTTATTATACCTTTAAATTTTGGTAATTAGTGTGTCACACCCAACAACGTGTCGCGAGTGGCACCCCACACTTTCTACTATGTAGCCGAACCAACCATCGAAACCCAACATTTCACCATATAAATAAAAAAAGCAGAAGAACTTAAAACTCATTAACGAAATCAATTAATATACTTCTAAAATTTAATACGTATCATCCCCACAATCTGGAAAGTCATCCCACAGAACATCTATCCTCAAATACTAATCTAAGAATTCTCTAGAGGCTAAAATAAGTATAAATCTAGTCCATGTCCGAACTTCAGGCATCAAGACAGAAGAAGTATCCACCTCCAAGCTAGAAGCATTAGCTCATCCTGAGATCCGACGTGATGAAGAACTCGGCTTAGAGTTGCGTTTGAGTTAAGATGATGGTACGTTTGCTGCCTCACACAAATAAAAACAAAAAAAAACATTACACGTAGGGTCAGTACAAAACACGTAGTACTAAGTAGGATCATCACCAGCAACTCGAATAAAAGCATATATTTTCAGATAGTATCAATAAAATCAACTAATATTCTTAACAGGTGATAGCACAAGGATAAACCTCATTTATAACAACACCACCATCCATGAGAACTCAAAGCCTCCATACATACTCTTTGGGAAAACGGTTCATTAATTTGAGAATCTTATCATAGTTTCAGATTCATTCTCTTTCTATACCTGGGTGTCGGAATGTGACACCCGATCCTCATCATACTAATCTTGTTCCCGTCACTTGACACTCGATCCTCACATCATAACTATCCTGGTGTAGGAACGTACACTCTAATCCTCATCATACTATCCTGGTGTCGGAACGTGACACCAGTCCATATTCCTATCTGGTGCCGGAACGTGGCACTAACCGATCTCATTCTAATCATCCTGGGAGCGGAACGTGACACCCGATCATATACTATCCTAGTGCCGGAACCGTACACCACCCGATCCTCTATTACTTCTATCCTGTGTCGGGACGTGACACCCCGATCCTGCATCTCAATTACTTTAGTTCATCAAGCCATTCTTTTATAATACCAGGCATCATCATTGATCAAATGGTAATTTTAGATTTAAGATTCACACAGCCTCATCATGCTAAGGTTCACATCACAATTTTCTATAAACTCATCATGGCATACACACAATTTTCCCTCTTCCTCTCGTTCTTTCTCCCTTCTCTCTGCCGTTCTTTATTTCTTAGTCAAACCCTCTTTCTTTTCTTTTACCTAATTATCATAAATTAAGTATGCAGAATGATAAAAGTAAATCATTATTTATTCCCGGTGTCCTCCTTTAACCCCCGATTTGATTATTAACAGTAAAACCACTACTAATAATTATAACTACAGTAGATTCAATGCCCCTTAAAGATTTAACGAAAATCCGACCCAGCAGGTACACAGCCTGTGACGCCCGTCATGGCCTGCGACGGTCCGTCTGCTGCTCCCCACACAGCTCTAGAAAAATTCATTAAATAGTCTGTGACGGCATGCCCGCCTGACTGCGACGGTCGCGTCGCATCCCGCGTGACGTTCAAGGGTCGATCTCATACTCAATTTTCTAAATTCTAAGTGTTTTGGACGAGATTTCCCTCGACGGGCACGATCGTCCTATGACGTTCCATTCGTGGGATCCTTCGACCCATCCAGTTTTCAGAATTAAATCTGCTGGCTAAAACGACTAAACAGGTCCGTTACATAGATTCCAATTTACCCCATCGTTCGTCCTCGAACGATCATAAGAATAAAAAACAAGGCAAAGGGAGTTCCTGAATCTGTAACAGGGTGTTGGTAGCGTTCTTTCTGCATATAGCCTCCGTCTCACCAGTGGACTCTCACTGGTCGTTTCTTCCATTGACTTTGTGGATGTCAATTCTCCCTTTATCCTCAACTTGCGAATTTATCTATCCGGAATGGTCAACATATCTCCTCCCATAAGTCAAATTTTCATCAAGCAGAACGAATCCCAACGAATGTGTGTTTTCCATCCCCATGGTATCATTTTCCAACATAGTCACATAAAATACCGGATGCACTCGACAGTCCTGGGGTAAGCGCTAATTCATAAAGCTACCCCCCCCTACTCCTTAAGTACTTTAAATGGTCCAATATACCTTGGTTTAGCTTACCCCTCTTTACCAAACCCACCGCATCACCCCTTTCATGGGAACAACCTTCAGCAAACTTGGTTCACCCCGCCTGACTCCAAGTCCCTAACCTTTCGCTCCGCATACTCTTTGCCTACTTTGACGCGAAAAGCTTTTCTTGAATAGATTTCCACCTGCCTCTAATGAGCCCTCAAAGGTCAGTACTCATACCAAAGTCTAACCTCGGAATACTCAAACCAACCAAAGGGAGACTACATCTCCCTCCCATACAAGCTTCGAAGAGCCATATCAATACTTGTAGTGATTAGCTATTATTTATAAAACTCTGCTAGGGTAAAGAAGTATCCCAATGACCCCCAATTCTATCACCTATGCGCGAGGCATATCGTTCACTTCACACTTGAATTGTTCGCCCAGGAGCCTTCAACTAGACCATCGTGTTCTGAGGGTGAATGCATACGAAGTTCACCTAGTCCTAATTCGCATGACATGTTCTCCAAAACTTAGAAGTAAACTTCGTACCTCTATCAGATATTGGAAAGTGGAAATCCATCGCCATCGAACATTTCTGTCTGAGTGTAGATCTTGGCCATTCTCTGCCTGGTAAGTCACTTATAACCGGAATAGTGAGCAGACTTAGTTAATCTGATCCACCATTCCCAATATAATCAACTTGCCAATTCTTTGGAAGAACCAACCACTAAGTCCTTGCAATTCTTCTTCCTCTTCCAATCAGGAATGGGCATTCTCTGAAGTGTATCCTCCAGACCTCTGGTGTTCATATTTACTTGCTGCATTTTGGAATTTGGCAACAAAACTCACAATGTCCGCCTTCATTCTACTCTCACCAAATTGTTTTTGCCTTAAGGTCGCGGTACTTTCTTGGTTTTACCAGGATTTAGAATATCCGGAACTTGAGCCTCCGTAAGATAGATGGATCAAAATCACTCAACAACGGGGCCACATACACTTCCCATTCATCTCAAAAACCTTCCTCATCCATTATATCGCTTCTGTATCCGCTCCGCCACAAAAAAAACACCATATCCCAAATTCGGCTTATTTCTCATCTCAAACGTTTCACCTGATCTGGTCAAAAAATAAGATCTTAGCCTCCACACTGGCCAACATCCTCCCTTCTCAATTTACTTCTAACCTATAAGCTTAGTCCAGAGTCTGAACCTCTCTAGACTAGGCGTCTAGAAACTTGAAGTTTGGGCCCCCTAGAATACCCATATCCCGCCTTTTTCTACTTAGCGTCTTCCACAACTTACCTTTCCTGGTGATCAAGATGGTAACATCATAATCTTCAGTAGTTTTCCATCCACCTCCTCTGTCTCAATTCAATCTTTCCGAGTAAAGACATACTGGTAGGGCTACGATGATCCGTATAGACTTTCACACTTAACCCAATATCGATTTATGGTTTCCCTAACTGCTTTCATGCAAACACAGATGCAGCCAAGTTCCAATCATGGTCGGATATGTTACGTTCATAGCACCTTTCCTTGCCTCGAAAGCATAAGCAATTACATTCTTCTCTTGCTTAGCACTGCACCCAAACCAGATAGGGATGCATCACAAGTAAAGCAATGAAGTTTTTTTACCCCTCTACTGGCAGCGTAAGGATAGGTGCAGTAGTCAGCAAGGTCTTGAGTTTTCCTGAAAGCTTTCCTCACATTCATCCGACCATACAAAGGACATTCTGGCTTAGTCAAGTTCGTCAGTTTTGGGAGGCGATAGAGAGAAATCCCCTTGACAATCGACGTATAGCTAGCTAAACCAACGAAAAGCTCCTTATTTCTTACACAGTAGTAGGTCTTACCCAATTTCTCATGTTTTAATCTAGAAGGATCCACCATCACTCACGATACTTGAACCACGTGCCCCAAGAAGGACACTGAATCTAGCCATAACTCACACTTGGAGATTTGGCATAAAGACTTTTCTCCCTTAATACTAAATACTTCCAACACGATTCTCAAATGCTAAAATGCTCCGCATGTTCCTTCGACTCTTGGATATCTCAGTATGTCTCAATAAATGCGATTACAAAGAGAATCCCTATCTGGCTTAAAAATCCCGTTCATCAAGCTCATGAAGCATCAGGGCATTCGTAGAGCCCAAAGACTTACTAGACCCATATGCCCCATAACCTGGTCCGAAAATTATCTTTGCACATCCGTTGTCCCGTCTTTTTCAGTTGATATACCAGATCTCATCAATTTTCGAGAAGGTGCAAGCACCTTGGTAACTGATCGACAATCACATCAAGGGCAGAGTATACTTGTTCGTTAACAGTTACTTTTATTTAGTTGCATGTAGTCTATGCTACATCCTAATACTCCCATCTTTCTTCTTCACAATAAAACCAAAACGGAAGCACCCCAAGTGGATGCACTGGGTAGTATGAAACCTTTACACTTAAACTCTTGAAGTTGGGCCGTTAACTAACTCTCCCTTAACTCCGCTGGAGCCATGCTTATAAGGAGGGACTGTAAATGGGACTAAGTACCCGGCTCCAGATCAATGCAGAAGTCATATCTATAATGCTGTGGCATACCATTAAGGTCTTCAGTGAACACATCCGAACTCACGACTACTTAAACCGGCTAATTGAAGGTCTTGGGTAGTATCATCCCGGAGGTGTCCAGGAAGAGCTAAACCCATTTACTACCAGTCTCTTAGTCAGAAAAAGAGATGAATCGAACTGGGTGGAAGTTGGGGGTAGTCAACCTCCCACACTAACAACGTCCATGCTTGGCCAACGTTACAAGTTTTTGCATTACAATCTAAGATTGCAGTTGGAGCAGCCATTCTACCAGGAATTAGCAATCCAAACACCATTTCTAAAGATCACCAGTCTAACATGATGTATGGCTCCCCATAAAAGTCCACAAGACAGACCTAACACCTTTTCACTATCACATAGCTCACCCCCCCGGAGTATAAACAACGAACAGCAGTCAACAATTCACAATAATTAAGGCCATATCAAAGGCGGAAGATACTTTAAAAGTGGAGTCCAGGATCAATATACAGAATCCATGCATCACAAACAAAAGATTACCTATGATAACAGCAATCTGATTGTCTCCGCGTTCCGACCGCCCAGTGAAACCTAGACATGGGCCCTACACCTTGCCATTGCCCCTCCATTGTTTGTTTGTAGTAGCTACATTTTTCCCGTCAACCCATCCACCACGACCATTGCGGTGACAACCATTACCTCGGCACCACGCCTCCAGAATGACGGCCTCTTCTGACCACCTCTACCTCTACTATTTGAGTCTTAACTTGTTTTTTTGGACATAACCGTCTTGATGTGGCCCAATCTCCCACATCCTCACACTCTCTGGATTCACGCATAGGTCTCTGGGAAAATGACAGTCTGGGGAGAACCTCCAAACTCAGGTAATGTTTGATCGGTCTGCGGTGGACCCCCAACTACCGTCTGCAGTGAAGACTGAATAGCGTTGGCTGGATAACCTCCTGAACCTGCCTCTATTGAGTAAGAACCATGAAACTCACCTCCCGTAATGGCGACAACCTTTTCGAGGTCGATGCAATGTGTGAAGTCATCGGCTTCAATCCCTCCACCTCTTATTACGAAGTCTACCACTTCCTGAACGGATTTCGCTGTAGGCCCCGCTACCCTGTAAAGTGCATGACATCCTGCAAATTTGACCTCAAACCACCCTTCACAACAGACGCGAATCCGCTTGTGTACTAAACAGCTGGATTGGCATAACCTGGATAATTCACGGCACTTAGCCTCATACTCAGTGCCGACATCTTGCCTTGCTCTCCAGTCTCAAGACTGCATCTCTCCCTCCTATCTCTCAAGGTCGGGGATATACTTGCTCCCTAAATAAGCTAGAGAATGACGCCCAGTCATAGGTGGTGCCTGTCGGGTTTGCACTCAATATGTGACCACGCCACCACATTTGGCATTTCCCCCTGCAACGATAGTGTAAAAACTCCACGCCAAATCGTTCACTATTCCCCATTTTTAATAGTAGTAACTCATACAATCAACCAGAAAATCGTAGCATCCTCAGATTCATCACCCTTGAAGAACGGGAGGTTTCAATTTTCAGAAATTACTGAAAATCATGCTATCACTTTTCATTATGGGCCTGTAGTCAAACGAGGAAACGTGCCTATTTCCAATGAGGTATCATGCGGCGAGGCCTCAGCGCGCCTGTCGATTTTCTGAACCTGAGGTGCTGGTGCAAAACATGAGTGCCATGGCCCTTAGGGAGCAGATAACCCGCTAAGATACACGAACCTGATTAATCATCTCCGGGGGGTAGGTTGGGGTGGTAATCCTCATTCCTGCAACGTGCTCACTTTTCCCCCTTCCTCAACCCTCAGCTGACTACTTCCTAGTCGGTGGAGGAGTCACCGCCTAGTACCAGATGGGACGTGCTTGTCCTCTTCCTCTAGAGGCACGTCCTTCCACGACCTCTACCACGGCCCCTTGCCCATTGCTCCTCTTCCGAGCTACATCACACTGCTGGCCCAGACGCACCTGTCCTGAGTGCTGGTGTTGCGCATTCGTTGCTCTTTCTTACCATCTGCGAAATAGAGTGAAGCCTGGTCAGATACAACTTTTGTTATCACCTAGCTACCAATTGGGATCTCATAATGCCGGAAAGCACGAAATCAAGGAAGAATGGAATTTTCCTAAGTCTTATAGCCTCTCAAGACCCAGTTCAAAGGCGTCCCCCTACCCGTTTCTTAACCTCTACTAGCATGTTCTTTGTGTGATGAAGACCAACAAACCTAATGCTCTAATACCATTTGGTCACGACCCAAAACGTGTCGCGAGTGGCACCCACACTTATCTATGTAGAAGACCAACCAATCTAAACCCAACATTTCAACCATATACAGCAACGACGGAAGCCATTAAACCATTAACGGACATCAATTAAATAACTTCTACAAATGTAATAACTGGATCATCCCCAAAATCTTGAGTCATCACACAAGACCATCTATCCACAAATTACTAAGCTAAGATGTATCTAAAGATAAAATAAGTAAAAAGCTAGTCCATGGTGGCGGGACTTCAAGGCATCAGACATGAAGAAGATGATCCATTCCAGCTAGAGAAGCATTATCTCACCCTAGATCTGCCGTGATGAAGATACTATCTAGAGTTGCGGTTGGTTGAAGACATGTACTTTGCTGGCACCCACAAATAACAAGAAAAAACAATACAGTAGGGTCTCAAAACACGAGTCACTGATAGGTTGGGCATCTGGCCAACTGAAATAGAAAGCATATATTTCAGATAATATCAAAAATCAACAAATATTCTTAATATGTGATAGCAACAATAACATAAAACTCTCATTTATACCAATCACAAATCACCCACATCCATGGGACTCAGCTCCATACCATACTCTTTTTGGAAAAATGGTTCTTAATGTGAGATATTAATCATATTTCAAGACTTTTTCTCTTTCTATCCTGGTCCGAGCGTGACCTCTGATCCTCATCATACTATCCTGGTGTCAACGTGACACTCCGCTCCCATCATACTATTCTATCCTCCTGGGTGGTCGGACACGGACGCTTCATTCCTCATCATACTATCCTGGTGTCGGACCCATGACACCCGATCCTTATTTATCCCTAGTGACGGAACGTGGCACTCCGATCCTCATTCTATCCTGTGCTGCAACGTGCACCCGAATCCATATACTATCCCTGGTGCCGGAACGTGACACCCGATCCTCTATTACTATCCGGTGTCGTAACGGGACACCCGACCCTCTAATCTCATTAGTTTAGTTCTTAATCCTTCTTTTTACCAAGGCATCATCTATTACAGTTAAGTTAGGATTTAATATCACAGCCTCATCATGCTAGTTCATCACATATTATAGATAACACTCATCATGCATACAACAAATTTTATTACATTAGTGAAGGGGTTACAATACTCCCATACATACATTCGCTACTAAGAGTGTTACTATGAATGACATAACCAATAACCTTACCTCCACGAGAATCGCGATACGACAAGCATCTTCCAAACCTTTGCTTTCCTCTGCGGTCTCTCTTCCTATTTAATTCCAAGGTTGTTCTCCTTTAACCATATTAATATTAACGGTCACACTAAGTTTATAATTATAAGCAGGAATACGTCCGAAATCCCCTTAATATTTAACAAAATCCGCCTCACGCCAGTCAGGTCACGCAGCCTTTGTAACGGCCTTCGTGCCTGCGACGGTCCCGTCCTCTGTCTTCCGTTACAAAGCTCAGAGACTAATTCATTAGAGTCTGTGACGGCCCGTCCTGACTGCGACGTTCCGTCTACATCCCCGTCGTAAGTTCGATAGTCGATCTCAGCACTCATTTTATAAATTCTAAGTGTTTTGGAGCGAGAACCCCCCCTCGACGGTCCGTCGTGCCTATGTACGGTCCGTCGTGATCCGTCGCTAGCAGTTTTTTCTAGAATTAAATCTGCTGCTCAAAACGACTAAACGGTCGTTCATTAGTTTTCCTTTAGCTAGCACCAATTACCCTTGTTTCTATAGGAATGTATATTCCTACTCATCTGCTAAGTATATTTCAATATGTGTATCTTTCTTCTCTAAACAAGTTTTATCAATATTTCTGTTCTGCCTAAGTGTACGTATTTTTTATGGTTGTTTAGCTTTCTATATCTGTAGTTCCTTATTAGGATCCTCTTATTTAGTAAGTAGTGTGCTTTTCCTCTTGTATATGTACTCTATGATGTGTTCTTTCTTTCTTGCTAACTACATAGTATTATCTTTTTGTCTTTAAAAACCATTTCTTATATCAATCTTCAAAAGTAATTTTTTCAAACACTTAAGTTCTAATTCTTTTCCTTTAGTGTTCAAGAAATTGAATTATCATATAATTTTGTTTTTGTTCTGATGATTCTTCTTGATAATCTTCTTTAGATGTTTATTTTTTTATCATCTCAGACATTATATGTCTCATCTAATTCATATTATCTAAGATTAATATTTTCTTCTTCATTTCAGTTTCTATATTCTGATAACTTATATATACTATCGTTTTCACATTAATTCATAGTCTATATATTCTATTTGCAATATTGCATCATTATCTAGTATTATGTCTGCAATCTGTTTTTCTTTTGGTCTTTGGTATTGACAATCTCTAGCTAAGTCCTATCTTCCGCAATTATACCCACGTGCATTGGGATATTTTTCTTTTTGGGTCGAAGACCTTTTTAGTTTAATAATTTTTTACATATATCTTTGTCTTGGTTTTTTTTATATTATACCTAATTTTAGTTTTTTCTATAATTTTTATATCTCTTAGGTCTTTGCTTTTTATAAATATTTTTTGTACAACCAAATGTGTTGGTGTTTTATTTTTGCAACAATCTCAAATTTTTAATTAGTAACTTTTTCCATTTTTTTTTTTTTTTTTTTTTTTCTTTTTAATTTTTTTTTTCTTTTTTTTTTTCATCATAGTGTATAAACCATTGGGTATGAATTTTATTCTAGCTCCTAAAGTATCTGTTATCCTTCATTATTCCCAGTCTTTAATTATTTTTGTACTAAATGGTTTTCTGGAAATTTTTGTCGAATATTGTTGTCTTACTTCTTTTGCTTCTTTTTTATCATATCTTGATTGTAATAATATTCTTTGAATGTACATGTGTATTCTTCTATTAACAACATTTTACCTATACTAATTTGTCATAGGTTGTCTATTATGTTTTTTTCTCTATTTTGTTCTTTATTTTCTGTGGTCATACCTCTAAATTCATTTTTTAATTGGGCTAGTTACGTTAGTCTGTTATCTATAATTTGTTGTTGATGGAGATCCATCATTTTCTTTATCACTTCTAAGTGTTTTCTAGACTTCTGGGGGTAAATTTTCTATCCTAATTTTTTGTTCACCATGTTCTTTCAATAGATGGCAGGATTTTATTTTGTGTTATGGTGGAGTAATCAGTAGATTCTATTTAAGAACTGCTCGCCCTAGCAATAGTAGATATGGATCTTAGTTATATCTCTCTCCCGGGCACACCTGTGTCGATAAATTATTGTTCAGTTACTTAGTTTAGGTGTACTTTTTTTTATTATTCGACTTCCTAGTGGCCATATTGTTTCTAACTGAGTGTTCAATAATTTAGTAAGTAGAGCTGGGCTGTGTACATTTAGGACTCTTCTGGACTATTCTGGGACTATTTGTCTGGGTTTTGAACTATTTTTTACTGTCGAGTTCATATCTCCTGTATTTATTCTAATTTTTTTCGACTTATTTAAATGTGTCGAGAATTATGTGTATGTGTTCACATATATACTTATCTCCGATTTTTGATCGCGTGTTTGTATCTAGTCATTTTATTTATCTATTTCATTTATCTTCAAGGTTTTTTCTTTAATTTTTGTGTCATTCATCTAGTTTTGTCAGACCCACATCGATCGCTACTGCACCCCACACTTATCCTTCTAGTGAGCGAACCAACCATCTTAAACCTTAACATTTCAATGGTAGAGTCAAACAAAGTTGCGGAAGACTTACACTCTTATAAAAACCCATTCAATAACTCTATTCAACATCTATTATTATCCCCCAAAATCTGATAAGTCATCACCTACAAGAACATCTATGATCAATTACTAAAAACTAGAGTATTTCTAAAAGCTAATAAAACAAAGCTAGTCCCATGCGGAACTTCAAATCTTCAAGACATGAAATGAAGAAGATCCAGTCCAAGCTAGAAGAATTTCTCACACCTGAATAATCCGGTGTAAATGAAGACTGCTAGAGTTGACGGTTATTGAAGAGACGTATGTTTGCTGCACTCCCAAAATAACAAAAGAAAAATAATAGTAGGGGGTCGTACAACCATAGTACTGAGTAGTTACATCGCCCAACTCAAAATAGAAGGCAGTATACTCAGACTAACATCATAAAATCAACTAATATTCTTAACAGGTGATAGCAACAGGTATAACATCATTTAAAATCACCGATCATATCTATGAGGACTCCAAGCCTCCACACAAGCCTATACATACTCTTTGGGACAATTTCTTAGATTGAGTATATTGCAGCTTTCAAGATTCTTATCTATACATTTCATCTTGTGTACGTACGTGATCACTTCGTCCCTCGTAGTCCTTTATTCCTCTTGTGTCGACGTGACACTCCGATCGATCCCCTACTACTATGTGTCGGATGTACCTCCCGATCCCGAATCTACGTGTCGGTTGTGCACCCCTTCCCACTATTCTACTGTCGTTCCGTACCCTTCCCCTAATTCTATCTATACGTGTCGGTATCTATGGACACTTGTCCCCTAATCTACGTGTCGGTTCGTGACAACACTTGCCCCACTAATTCTACGTGTCGGTTCGTGACACCGCCCACTAATCTCATTCTTTAAGTAATCAATGCCTTCTTTTATAATACAAGGCCTCATCAGCTCATTAACTTTAGTTCATCAAATCCCTTCTTTTTTATACCAAGGCCATCATCATTTAACAAGAGATTAGGTTTTTTTTATCAAGATTTGTGATTCAAATATCTCATCATGGCTTGTTCATCACAATCATATAATTAAAATCACATCATGCTATCCCCACCTAATCGTTCAGAAGACGTTTATACTACCAACACTATCATTCGCTAGTGAGTTTACTTGAGTAAACTGCCTGCCGTTGTGTCCCTTCCCTGGAGCTCCCTGCTACCTATCTCTACTGGCCGGTTCGCCGTGGGCGCGTTCTGTTCCGGGTCCCTACCGCCTCGTCGCCCGCGACCTGTACCCGCCTAAGTGGGATTCATCACACATCAGTGTCCATGGCCGCCGGATCAACACTAAATTACATTTCATATTTATTTATTATTATTCAGGAAGCAATTTAGGTGAAAAAATATTAATAAGAGAGAGGAAAAAAAAGGGAAGGAAAAAAAAGGAAGTTAAATAGGTAAACCTTTCAAGCACCGTTCAATACAAGGGTCAACAATAAACGCCTAGAATAGTCCAAACGACGACGAAACTCCGTGAACCGCTATCTATAAATTATCAAAACTCCCCTAAAATGTCTGTAAAGAAAAATCAGACCCCACGACTGATGACCAAACTGTGATCGTCACCACTGTAGTACTATGAAAAGGTATCTACTGTAATCGTCACGTCGCAGGTCTTCTAGACCTTTCAGACATCAATCCTTTTCAAAAAAGATATTTTAAGGTAAGGCTAACCGAATCTATTGAGTAACAGTCATCACCTGGCAAGTCTTAAGGACTTGAATATTCTTCTCAGATGTCCGTCGCTACTCTGCGTACACTGCCCCTTTACCGCCTTGTATTTCGCTGTTACAATTTGTATCAACTTTCTGATCCGTAAAAGCTTTGGGGCCTAAAAATGCCAACTACCACCACTTTCTCCACTGGATTCCTCGTCCAACATTTCGCGTCCGTGAACAAATCTGAACTGTGTAATTGGACTGCGGGTAACGGCGTCCATAAACAATGTTTCAACAGAGCAAAATGAAAATTGCTGATAAAAAAGAAAGTAATCAACGCTAGTAAATTAAAGTAATAACATATACAATTCGGGTTCCTGTAGTCTCCCTCTAACACCGACCTCATGATGCAACATGCTCAATAAACATATAGTTGAAAGAAAATGTACCTACATTAGGGTATAACTCGTTCGTCGTCATAGGTCTTACTTGGAATATCGCCATTCTCTTACTTCATGCCCATGTTGGCCTGTGCTTTTAATCGACCTTTAAACTGTCTTCGCTTTCGATCTGAGTAATTGCAACCTTATCGGATAAACTCCTAGGTGACATCAATGGGAATGATACTCTCATCTTTAAATAGTCCTACCTTACTAGCGCTCCTCTCTCCTATATACGTACTTATCCATATCTGCTATACATCCAAGCAATAAGTATCATATACTCCAAAAGGATAGGTAGTTCCATTCCATGTATCGTTTCAAACATAACCATGGAATACCGGATGTACTCAGGAAGAGTGCTGGAGCAAAGCGCTTTCATAGACACCTCCCCTACCCCTAACACCTCTTCAGAACTTCAAATGACTAATATCCCGTGGACTAGCTTACCTCTTTCCAAACCGCTCACACCATTCAGTGTAAACCTTCAGCAAACCTGTTCACCTTCCCTGAACGCCAAATCCCTACCCTTTCGATCTGCTACTCCTTTTGCCTACTTTGAGCCGTAAAAAGCTTGCTTGAATGGATTTCATCTTTGCTAAACGATCCTCAAAAGGTCCAGTACCCCAGGGGCTAACCTCGAATGTGCTCAACACCACTGGAAGATGCGACATCTCCTCCCATACATCTTGGAAAGGAGCCATATACATACGTGAGTGATAGCTATATTGTATGAAACCCCGCTAAGGCAAGAAGGTATCCAATGACGCACCAAATTTCTATCGACACAACGCTCGAAGCATATCTTCCAACCCTTAATTGTTCGATATCAGACTGACCAACGTCTGAGGTGAAATGCATACTAAGGTCCAACCTTTACCTAATTCGCATGCAATGTTCCTCCAAAACTGAGAAGTAAACTGCGGACCACTCTATCTGATTGGATGGACAGTGGAACCCAATGCAATCGAACCACTTCCTGAAGATGTAAAGTTTTGGCGAACTTCTCTGCATTGTAAGTCACCTGACCGAATGAAAAGGACCGAACCGTAGTTAACCTATCACACTCACCCACATAGAGTCAGACTATACCCATGTCTTATGGACGACCAACCACGAAATCCATTGCATTCTCTCACCCACTTCCATTCAGGGATAGGCATTCTCTGAAGTGTTCCTCTGGGCCTCTGGGTTCATACTTTACTTTTTGGCAATTTGGACTTGGGCAACAAATCCACAACATCACGCTGCATTCTAATCACCAAAATTGTTGCTTTAAGGTCACGTACATCTTGGTTGCACCAGGATGTATAGAATAATCCGAAACATGAGCCTCTCTAGAATATGTGGATCAAATCGTCCAACGGGGTACCATACCTTCCCTTAATTCTCAAACACACCT
Organism: Solanum habrochaites; assembly: GCA_027704765.1. Taxonomy (NCBI): domain Eukaryota; kingdom Viridiplantae; phylum Streptophyta; class Magnoliopsida; order Solanales; family Solanaceae; genus Solanum; species Solanum habrochaites. The sequence continues at coordinate 35,069,016 of JAKWJA010002499.1, read as the reverse complement.
TCCTCATCGAGTGGCTCTTTAGCCTCTCCTTCGCAAACGCATTATCCCAGAATTCGGCTAGTTTCTCATCATCCTGTTCCCTTGATCTGTCAATAAAGAATCCTCGCCTCCACACTGGACCAAGAATCCTCTTTCTCATTTACTTCTAACCTCATAAAGTCTTAGCAAGAAGTCTAACCCTCTCTAGCCATGGGCTGTCTAGAACTTGTAAGTGGGGCTAAAACTCCCATTCTCCCTGCTTTTCTACTTAAGCATCTGCTACCACATTCGCCTCCTCCCACGGATGATACAAATGATGCTGTCGTCAGTCCTTTCAGTAGTTCCCTCATCTCTCTGTCTCAAGTTCAAATATGGTCTGAGTAAACTACTGTAAGGCCTACGATGATCCGTATCGACCTCACACTGACCCCATATAAATGTGTCTCCATTGCTTTAATGCAGACATACGTGCCAATTCCCAAATCATGTTGGATAGTTACTCTTCATAGCACTTTTAATTTGTCCTTGAGCCATAACATCAGCATTCTTCTCTGCATTACACGGCACCCCCAAACCCGAATAGAATGCATCACAATACCATGAAATTCTTACCTTCCACTGGCAAAGGTGAAATTGGTGCAATAGTCAACAGAGTCTTGAGCTTCTGGAAAGCTTTCCTCAACAATCCATCCGACCATACAAATGGAACTTTTGCGTCAGTCGTTTTCGTCAGTTGGGAAGTAATAGAACGAGAAAATACCTTGAACAAATCGACGGTATAAAAACCCCTGGCTAAACCCAAAGCTTCTATTTCTACACATTAGTAGTCTTACCCAAATTCTTCTCACTACTTCGATCTAGAAGGTCCACCACCATCACTCCTCTTAGAAACCACTGCCCCAAGAAGACACGAATCTTAACCAAAACTCACACTTGGAGATTGGCATTAAGTCTTTTTTCTCCCCAACAGTTTCCAACACATTCTCAAATGTTCCATCATGTTCCTCTTACTCTAGAGTATCAGTATATCATCGATAACACGATCACACAGAGATCCATATATTCTTAAGTCCCGTTCATCGCGATCGGAAAGCATGCCGGGCATTCGTTTAGTCCAAGGAACATACAATAATTCATACTGGCCCAATACTGGTTCGAAAAAGAAGCGTCTCGTCCCTCTCCTGCCCATCTATTCATTGATGAGTAACCAACCTCCAGTCTATCTTGAAAAACGCAAGCACCTTGTAACTGGTCGAACAAGTCATCATGAAGGAAGAGATACCTGTTCTTGATAGCTTACTTTATTTAGTTGCCGGGAATCTATGCACATCAGACTCCCATCCTTCTTCTTCCAAACAAAATGGAGACCGCCAAGGAGATGCCTTGGTCTATGAAGCCTTTGCTCAAACAACTCTTTAATTTGGGCTTAACTCGCTTAACTCCGCGGGACCCATTTCTATACGGGGGTAAGAATGGGGCGAGTATCCGGCTCTCAAGATAATACAAAGTACAATATCCCTATACTAGGTGGCATACCAGGAGATGCGCGGGGATACATACGAAGCCATGCATCACACACCGGAAGTAAACCTTGATACAGCATCAGATTTCTCACCCGCCTCAATCGCCCGGGGAAAGAGTACATGGGGCCCCATTATTTGTCTGTCTTTTGCCGCCTACCATGTTGGTTTAGTGGCTCAGTTTGGCCCATCACCCGGCCGTTTGGTGACCACATTACCTCACCACTACGTCCTCCGTCCGCCAGAATAGACGCCTCTAACCATGACCAACCTCTCCCTCTAGCTATTGGGGGTCTATAACTTCTGTTTGGGACAGTTTCCTCCTACTGTTTCCATCCGCCCCACATGCATAACACTCTTATAGTCAACTAGTCACTCAGAAAGTTTGACCGTCTGAGGTGGACCCCCCGAACTACAGTCTGTAGTGAAGACTGAATGCGGATCTAACTGGTAACCTCCGAACCGACCCTGTCCTCTAGAGTAATAACATTAAAACACCTCCCTTCGAAACTCGCTTAATTCGATGCTCCATGGTAGATTCATCTGGCTTCACTCCTTCAACCTCTACTACGAGTCTACTATAGCTTCTTGAAAAGATTGTCGCTGTGGCGCTACTGTAAAGTGAATTCGCAACTCTGATCTCACCCTTCCAAACGGCGACTCCCTCTGGCTGAACAATGTTGGGTTGGCATATCTGGATAGTGCACGAAACTTAGCCTCATATCCTTGACGACATCCTACCTTGCTCTGGCTTCAAGACTCTCCCTTTCCTTTCTATCCTCAAAGTCCGGGGATTACTTCTCTCCATAAAACGGTAGAGACGATGCCGCAATCATAGGTAGGTGCCATCTGTTGTACACTACAGACATGTACCGCCACCACATTTTGGCGTCTTCCTGAACTGTTACCTTCACGGCCTCAACACAAACCTTTCTACTATACACATCTTGTGAGTAGCTCATGACATCAACAAAAAATCATAATCATCCTCAGATGCTCTCCTGGCAACCCTGACTGGAGGTTTCAATTTCAAGCACTTAATGAAAAGTTCAATGCTGAATCATTTGTCATTATAGGCACATTGCTCAGGGGCTTGACACGTTCCTGATGAGTCCAATTAGCATCCATACGAGGAGCCATAGTGCTGCATTTTTGTACTTACTTGAAACCGGAGGTGTTGGTGCAGAAACACTGGAGTGCCTGACCCTGATCAGACAACCCACTAAGATAACCGAAACTTTATTGATCTCTTCTGGGGTGGTTGGGTGGCAATTCCTCATTCTCTGCACTTGTTCATCTCCCCATCCTCCCCTTCCTATACTCTCCTCAAGTCGTGGTAGGATCACCGCCTAGTACCAGATGGGCTAGGTGCTTGTCCTCGTCTCCTATGGAACGTCCCCACGACCCCTCTTTCCGGGCGGAGCTCTTGCCACTGCTCCTATTTGAAGCTACGTCTCACGGCTGGCTCAGATGATCTTGTCTTGCCGTATTTGATGTTGGCGTAGTCTTTTGCTCTAGTTCTCTCACCATCCTCTGCGAATAAGGACGAGCTCAGTACATTTGTATCACCTATGATACCAATTGGATCCACGTAATAGGGCACGACGAAATAAAGAACTGATGGAGTTTTTCCTCAAAGTCTATAGCCTCTCAAAGAAAAAGTAAAGGCGTCCCCTACCGTTCCTTAGAGACTTACTAAGACCTCGTTCTTTTGTTAATGAGCCACGAACATACATGCTCTGATACCATTGTTTTGGTCACGACCCAATCGGGATCGCGACTGGCACCCCCATTTATCCTTCATGTGCGAACCAACCAATCTAAACCTTAACAGTTCAATGTAATACAACAGAAATAATGCGGAGACTTAACCTCAGTTAATAAAACCATTCAATAACTTCTAATTCATCATCTATTATTATCCACCAAATCTGGGTCATCACAACAATAACTCGTCTTATCAAATTACTAACTAAGAGTAATTCAAAAAGCTAAAATAACAAAGTAGTCGCCGGACTTCAAGGCATCAAGACATGGAGGAAGAAGATCCAGTCCAAGCTCAGAAGCGTTCGCTTCACACTGAAATCTGGGTAATGAAGACTGGCTAGAGTTGTGTTGGAGTTGGACGACGCGGGTTGCTCGCCTCCACAAATAACCGACAAACATAAAGAGGGTCATACACCCCCAGTACTGATAGGTATCATCGCCAACTCAAAATACGAAACAAATATATCTCACGATAACATCATAAAATCAGCTATATTCCTTACCAGGTGATAGCACAGTATAACATCATTTATTAATATCACCGTCATATCTTTGAGGACTCAAGCCTCCAGCCTATACTCTTTTGAACAGGTTCTTAGTATTGAGTATATTATCATCTTTCACGAATGCATTATCTAATATTTCTCTGGTGTCGGTACGGGATGACACTCCCAGCCACTCGTTAGTCTTTATTCTCTTGTGTCGGTACGTGCCTCCATCCCCTACTACTATGTGTCGGAACGGACCCTCCGATCCCCTAAATATATGTGTCGTTTGTACACCGATCCCCTAATCCTACTGTCCGGTTCGTGACACCCCGTCCCCATAATTCTACGTGTCGGTTCGTGACACCCGTCCCTACTAATTCTAGCGTGTCGGTTTTTCGTGACACCGTCCCACTATCTCGACGTGTCGGTTCGATGACACCGCACCCTAGCTCATTCATTAGTAATCAAAAGCTTCTTATACAAAGGCTCAATCATCTCATTGCCTTAGTTTTCATCAGCCTTCTTTTCAACCAGGCATTATCATTACGAGATTAGGTTTTTTATCAAGATGTTGGATTCAATAGCTTCATCATGCTGTTTCATCCCATCATTATATAAAATCAATCACATCATGCATACCCATAAGCATATAGAAAGACTTATAATCTAAACCCACACATATCATTCGCTATTGAATTTACCTACGAGTGCATAAAACCATAACCTACCTCACCGAAGATTCGGATCAAGCAGAATTTCCCAAAGCCTTGTGTTTTCCTCGTACTGTGCGATTCTCCCTCCTTTCTTTTGTTCTTTCTATTTTTCTTTTCAAACCCTCTTTCGTTTACCCTACGTAGTATAATATTAAGATGAAAATGGGCTATAATAACCCACTAATTTAACTTAAGCGTTAACCGTCTTTTAACCCCCATAATAGCCTATTAACCTTACACCATCTCAACTTTATAATTTAAAGTAGGAATATCAACTGTCCCTTAACACTGTAAAGAATCCGACACAGACTGGATTAACGCAACCTGTGACGCCCGTCGTGCCCCTGTCGCTGTCCGTGTCGTGCAGTCGTCGCAAGGTTCAGAGACTCAATTTCCACCAAAATTCTGTGACGGTCCCGTCACGCCTTGTACGGCTCCTCATGCCATTCCCCGTCTGTCGTTCAGAAGTCCCTCTCAGTGCCACATTTTTCTATTTTTAAGTGTTTTGGAACGAGAAACCCTCACGGTCCCCGTCGTGCCATGACGGTCCGTCGTGGGGTCCCGTCGCCCCTCAGACCGTTTTTCAGAATAATCTTTGCTCAATAACACTAGACAGTCGTTACAATTCATTAGTTAATCTCAATTTTTCTTTTCTTTTGGTTTTTCCTTTTGTGATTATGTCTATAATAATTTTAACTTAGCTAATTCTGTTCTAATTCACTTATTCTTTGTCTTTTTTTATTTATTCAAATGTTGTCCTTCTTGGCTTTGCTTGTATTTTTTCTTTTTTCATCTCGCTTGATTTTATATTTCTTTCTTCCTTTTCTTTGCTCTTCTTACCAAGCTGTCAAACTATCTTCTAATTTTGCTGTTCTTTGCTTCTAACATTAAATATATGTGCTTTCCTATTTTTTTATATCTTCTTCCCTAAGTTGTGGGGAAAATATTATTTTTTATGTTAAGTATCCCATCTTGGTTTTCATAATGTCGTATCGTCTATTGAACTTCTTCTTATATTCTTATAAACCTATGGGTAATTATATTATGTTTGTTAACCTATATCAAGCAATCTATTGTGGGGTAGTTCCCACATACATATAACTTTCATTGTGTCAATATTGATTTTTACATACTCCTGCTAACATAATGTTCTTTTAATCTTCTTCCTTTCACGATGTTGTAGTTTACTTCATTCTTCGCCTTTTTTTTCACACTATTTTTTTCTTCAGTTGTTGCTTATATATTATCTTGTTCATACTTTTTCAATACAAACATATTTATCATTTGTTTTCTGAATTATGTTTAACAAATGATTTTCCTATTTTACTTGTTTAAGTTGTGATGGTCTATTCTATGTATAGGGTTTTTTTTAACTTTTTCCTATTTTGCGCACTTTTCTTCTATTTTAGTTTTGGTCATCTTAGTTGTTTACTGATGTTGAATTATCCTTCATGAAATATTTTTTTTATATATTCTTCTTTAGTGGTTCTAGTTTTTGGACTGTCCTTAAGCGTATTTCAATAATATATTCTAATATTCTATTCTTTAGTCTTTAGTTCTACAAATAATCGGATTAAATTTTCAATTAATCAAGTTTTAATATTCATGTTTTCCTTATTTTTTTCCAATACTGTAAGTACATGTAATCGATCATTGATCTTATGANCGCAGACCCGCTGCAACACTTTCGCTAGTGTTGGAGTTATCCCCAGCCTCGTCTGCTCAACAGAGACCTACTGCTTGAAATCCAGACGTGTTTTAGGAGTGGGACTGGGCACATCAAGAGGTATTGTCCAAAACAAAGTTACACCTCAAATCGTCACAGGTAGAGGTGGTCATCGGGAGAAGGCCTCTTCTGGATGGCGTGGTGGCCAGGTCATGTGGCGCCACAACGGACGTGTGACGGAAACACTGGGCTACTACAACAACACATGGTAGGGCAATGGCAACAGGTGATAGGGGCCCACTATTACGCTTTCCCTGGTAGTCGAAGCTGAGCCATCATATATGCTTCACAGTACTCTTTTGGTTTGTGATTGCTGGCTTTCTGTATTCTTTGATCCTGTCTCCACCTTTTCCTATGTATATTCCTCTATTTGCGTGACCACGGTCTTAATATACGATTGTGAATTGCTTGACATGCCTATTCGTGTTTCTACTGCCGGTTGGATGTTCTGTATAGTGAAAAGGTGATAGGTCTTGCCTGGTGAACTTTTTAATGGGGAGCCACATCAATTTACACTTTGTTACTTAGCAATGTTGAGTTCTATGTATTCTGGTAGACTGGCATTCTCCCCAATTTTGCACTCTTAGATTTTGATGGCTCAACTGTAACGTTGGCCAAGCCTGGTACGAGCCGTTAGTGTGGGAGGTGACTACACTTCCCACTCCCTTCGTCTTATCTCCTTTCTTTCTTCGTGCTAATAAGGCATTGTTAGTAAAGGGTGTTTATTTCCTTGGCACATCACCTCAGGGAGTATCTACTAAGACTAATACCCAAGTACCTTCTATTGATCCGGTTTCGTTAGTTCCGGAGTTTTCTGGATGTGTTTCCGCAGACCTTCCTGGTAGCACCGATGAGAGATTGGACTTTGCAATTGATCTGGTATCCGGGTATTCACACCCCATTTCCATCCCCCTTATAAATGGCTCCACACGAGTTGGGAGTTCAAGGCCCAACTTCAATAGTTGTTAAGTAAAGGTTCATTATACCCAGTTTTTTGGGCCCCCAAAAAAAAAAATACCCTGTGGGGTGCTCTGGTGTGTATTTTGTGATGAAGAAGGATGGGAGTTTTTCGGATTTACATCGACTACCGGCAATGAATAAAGTATGTTAGAACAAGTACCCTCTTCCCCTCATTTTGATGCTTTGTTCATCAGTTACAAGGTGCTTGTACCTTCTCAAAAATTTGATTTGAGAGTGGTTCTCATCACTTTAAAATAGACGTGCAACGGTTGCCCAATACTGCTTTTCGTACCAGGTATTGGATTATGAGTTCGTAGTATGTATTTCTTGCTTACGAATGCCCCTCTGCTTTCAATTAGCGGATAATGGGCTTTTTAAGCCATATTTGGATCTTTTTGTCTTGTATTTGTTGAATGATATACTGTATACTCAAAGAGCGGAAAGAACATGAGGAGCACTTGAGATTGTATTGAAATGTTGAGAGAAAAAGCTTTAGCCAAATTCTCCAAGTGTGAGTTTTTTGCTAGATTTCAGTGTCCTTCTTGGGGCACGTAGTTTCTAAGGATTTATTGATGGTGGATCTTCCAAGATCAATGCGAAAAAAAAAAAAATAAGAAATTGGGTTAAACCGGTACCATGTTACCGAGGCATAAGTAGCTCTTCGTTGGTTTAGCTACTACTACCGTTTATTTTGTTCAAGGGATTTTCCTCTGTTGCTGTCCCGATTGAAAAATTGACTACACAAGTGTTTTCCATTTGTATTGTCGAGAAATGATTGCGAAAAAGCTTTCATCAGAAGCTCAAGACCTTGTTGACTACTGAGCCAACCTTACCTTGCCAATGAAGTACGAAAGTTATTGTGCTGTCCTCCTATTCCTGTTTTGGGTCAGTGCTAAGCAGATAAAAATGTATGCTTATTGCTTCGAGCAATTAAAGTGCATGAACGTAATTAATCCCGCCCACATTAGGAGTTGGCTGCGGTGTGTTTGCCTTAAGCATTGGACACTATCTATCATGGGGTTAGTGTGAAGTCTATACGGATCATCGTAGCTTAAAGTATGTCTTACTCAGAAAGATTTGAATTTGAGACAGAGGAGATGGATTGGAACTACTGAAGGACTAACGATATCACTATCCTTTACCATCCGGGAAAAGCCTTATGTTGTGCAGATGCTTTAGAGAAAGGCAGGAAAGCATGGGAAAGTCTAGGCTCACTTGCAAGTTTCTAGAAACGCCCCTCTTGGCTAGAGAGGTTCAGACTCCTGGCTAATTGACTGTTATGAGGTTTTGAAGTAAATGCGAAGGGAGGATTGGTGGCCTGTGTGGAGACATGATCTTCCTTTCTTGACAAGAGTCAGGGAAAACAGTTTACTGACGAGAAACTGATCGGATCCGGATAAGGTGTTTGCGAGGAGATGCTAAGATCAAACATCGATAATGGAAGAGTGTTTAGAATTAAGGGAGGGTATGTGTACCCCGTGTCGATGATTTGATTCACACTATTCTTATAGAGGCTCATAGTTCAACAGGATTCGATACATCCTGGTACACCAAGATGGATCGTGATCTAAAAGCAACATTTTTGGGTGGAGTCGGATGAGCATGACATTTGTTTGTCTTTGTTGGCTCATTGCCTGAATTGTCAGCAGGTAAAGTAGAACACCAGAGCCCTAGGGGGACACTTCAGAGAAATGTCCTCATTACTGAATGAAGTGGGAGAGATTGCAATGGACTTTCGGGTTGTCTTCCAAAGACATGGGCAAGTTTGATCTACTTTGGTTAATTGTGGCACATATTCAAACTAAGTCGCTTCACTTTCATTCCGGTTAAGGTGACTTACAATGCGAAAAGTTTTAGCCAGACTCTACATCTCGAGAAAATTGTGTGATTGCATGGAGTTCCACTTTCCAATATTGGATAGAGGTACCAGTTACTTCTAAGTTTGGAGAACTTGCATGCGGAATAGGTACTAGGTTGACCTTAGTACTGCATTTCACCCTCAGACCGTGGTCAGTTTTGTAAGAAAATTCAGTGTTGGAGGATAATGCTTCGTGCATGTGTGGATAGAATGGTGGTGGTCATTGGGATAACTTCTTCCCTTAGCAGAGGTTCTCATACAATATAGCTATCACTCAAGTACTTGTAATGGGCCCCATTCGAAGCTTGTATGTAGGGGGCTGTGGTCTCGCCATTGGTTTGTTTGATGCATTTGAGGTTAGACCTTGGGGTATGGACTCTTTGGGGATTCATTAAGAAAGAGTGAAATCCTTCAAAAAAGCCTTTAGCAGCTCAATAGGCGAAGATAGCCCATCGAAGGTGAGAGACTTGGATTTCCATGGAGGGTGAACAAGTTTTGCTTAAGGTTTTAACCATGAAAGGTGTGATGCGGTTTTGGTAAAGAGTTAAGCTAAGTGCCCCACAGGTAATATTGGAACCATTCATACTTAATCGAGTCGGGGAGGTGGCTTATGAATTGCCTGCCTCCATCCGCTCCTGAGTTCACCCGGTATTTCTGTGTCCCTATTTGACAGTACCATGTGGGGATGAAACTACACCATTCTTTGGATTCAGTTCTGCTTGAATTAATTTGACTTTGAGGAGGTAGCCTATTGCCCATTCTAGATAAGAAATTTGCAAGTTTAGATCAAGAATAGTTTGCATCCATCAAAGTTCAATGGAAGCATCGACCAGTGAAGAGTCCACTTGGGAGAAGAGGCTGATATCACTAAGATACCCCACTTTGTTCCAGATTCAGGTACTCCCTTTTGCCCTTGTTTTTCTTCGTATGATCGTGTCGAGGACAACGATGGGTAAATTGGTATCTATTGTAAACGACTGTTTAGTCTTTTGATCAGAAGAATTTAACTTCTGGAAAACTGGCTGAGGCGACGGATCCCAGGACGGGACCGTCATAGGCACAACGGACCGTCTAGGGGGTGATTCAAAAACACTTAGAATTTAGAAATTGGGTAACAAGATCGACTCTCTGGACTTCGCCACGAAATGGAAGGACGGACCGGCGCAGACATGATGGGGGCCTTCACATACTCTTTAATGAATGGAGTCTCTGAACTTTGTGATGGAAGCAACAGGACGGACCGTCACAGGGCACGAAGGGCCTTCACAGGCATGCTTGACCCCTGACTGGGTCAGATTTCTGTAAATGTTTTAAGTGGCGTTTTGGACTATTCAATGCTTATAACTTATAAAGTTCGTGGTTAAGGTAATAATTCATTACTTGGGGTTAAAGGAGATAACCTTGGAATAAATAGTGGGTTATTTTTATCTTCTTTTATAACTTAATTATATGCTAATTTAGGGGTAAAAAGAAAAAGGTTTGATAAGAAAAATAGAAAGAACTTATAGAGGATAATACCGATCGAAGAGAGAGGAGAAAACGAAGAGGGAAAACAAAGCTTGTAAAAGAGATTGCTTGATCATAATTCTTCGGTGGAGTAGGTATGGTTTAATGCTATGTCATAGTAAACTCTTATAGCGATGATATGTATCGGGTAGTAATCGTAAACCCTTCTATATGCTTATTGTATGCTTGCAACGAATGTGATGATATAATTGTGGATAATATAAACCTGATGAGGCCATTGGAATCCTAATCTGGAAACCTCTTGTTAGTGAATGATCGCCTTAAGTACTCAAAGAAGGCTTGAGAACTAAAAGAATGAGGTTAGAGGATCGGTGTCCCACGTTCCGGCACCAGTGACGTAATAGAGGATCGGGTGTCACGTTCCGACACCAGGATAAAATATGGATCGTAGTGTCACTAACGTGCGACACCAGGATTGTAATGAAATGAGGATCGGATGTCACTTCTTACACAGGATAGTAGATAAGGATCGGATGTCAACGTCCGGCCCAGGATAGAATATGGATCGGGTGTCCCCGTTCCGACACTAGGATCGTATGCTGATGATCAAGTGGTCACGTTCCGACACCTGATAGTATGATGAGGATCTGAGTGTCACGTTCCGACACCAGGATAGAAAGAGAATGAATTTGAAAGATAATATTGTCAAATTAATGAGCCTATTTTTCCCCAAATGAGTATGTATAGGCTTGAGTCCTCATGGTGTAACTTGGCGTACTTTATTAAATGATTACGTGACTTGTTTGTTGCTACATGTTAGTGTTGTATTGATTTGTCTGATATTACTGGTATATACTGTTTTTTCTAGCTGAGTTGGCCGAGATACCTACTCATTACTCGTGTTTTACTGACCCCTATTGTAAGTTGTTTTTCTTTGTTTATTGTTGGAGTGTCAAAGAAACGTGCCATCGACTTTCAATATCATCCGCAACTGTAGCCAGTCTTCATCACGTCGATCTCAGGGTGATCTAATGCTTTCTAGCTTGGACTGGATCTTCTTCTTCATGTCTTGGAATGCCTTGAAGTTCCCTGGCATGGACTAGCTGTTATTATTTTAGCTCCTAGATATGCTTAGATGTAGTTTTTAGGATAGATGTTCTTGTGGTGATGCTTTCCATTTTTGGGAATAATTAATAGTTGAGTTTTTAGAGTTTATTTGAATCGAATTTTCATTAATGAGTTTTAGTATTCCGCATTATATTACTGTTATTTATGGTTTAACTGTTGGGGTTTAGATGGTTGGTTCGCTCACATAGAGGAAAATTTTTTTGTGGGCGCGCCCTTGCGACCCGTTTTTGGGTCGTGACAATAATTATAAACATACCATGTACATAATATTGAAATCCCTAAAATATACTTTCAAAATATAAATAATAAGAAAACTTAAAACCCAAACATATAAATAAATGCCTATTAAGATGTTCAAGTAGAAAATAAAAACACTTTGTTGATCATGTATATATATATAGTATATATAGTATATATATATATATATATATATAATATATCTCTTATATATATATATATATATATATATATATATATATATATAATATATATATAAATTCCAAACCAAAAAAGTAATTTTCTTAATCCAAAACAAATTCCAAAAAACCAATTGAACTAAATTTGGTTTGATTATTCGGTTTAAACTCCAAATAGTTCATACCTCTACTCCTAATTCCTCCCACACTAACAAATTTAGCTTCTCGATTGGAAATAAATAAACTGGGGAAAAAACTACTTTCGAAAAAGTCAACCAAATAATCTATTTAATATCTCCTAATACAGAGATACAAAGTTTATATAAAACAAAACTATGGAGCTTGGAGATGAATTTTCTTCCTTCTTAGTGCTTCTTACATTTTTGAGATCTTATTAGGAAATCCTACTTTTTGACAGATTTGGTTCAATTGATGAGGACTCATATATTAACGGTAACTTGTACAAGGCTGAGATGTAGCTGTCATTACAATATATTTGAATATAGAGATTCAGTACAATGAATTATGCTCCTTATAAGAATTAATAAACTTAATATAGCGGTCTCATTATTATATTGTGTTTGGCTCAAAAATCAAATATTATGTTGAAGTAGAAGTTAATGAATATTAGTTGTGGGAAAAGGTGGTTGTAGGACTTGATTGAAATGTACAAATTTGCATAAGAAAATAAAAAAGTTTCATAGCACAAGATCTTGCGCGAAATAATAAAAAGTTTCATATTATTTTTATTAGATTCTATTTTCATGATTAAAATTTAATAAAGTATATATTTAGACATTCTGGTATTTTTATTTCTTTTTTGCTCTTCACTTCTTGTTTTACAAGACTGCAGTCCTCTTTTATTCCTTCATAAATATAATTATCATATTTTAAGATTTTTTCCTATTGTTTCTTGTTCTCGTTTTGGTATGAGTGTCGCCTCAAATTTTGAAAATTATATTCACTATTTTATTTGTTCTTGTGGTATTTGTTTATAGCAATGATTACTTTTCTTCACCTTTGTTTGGTTCTTTTTGTCTTTCACTTGTTTTTACACGTCATTGATTGTGCGACATATCATTGACAGATGATTTTTCTCAACTTATTGTTGTTTTCTCAATGTCACTGGTGTTAGGCAATGCTAGCTTTTTTGAAAGGGAGAGTTATGGCGATATGTCAAATGTATTTAACTTGTCCAAAGAAAATAGAGACTGAAACAAATAAAAAGTTTCGTGTTTAGATCGTTTTTAAAGATTGCTATAGCTAAATGTATGATTTTCGTACAACGTTTATTTAAGAGAATAAAAACTTTGAGAATTGTCCCGCCAGTATGGGACAAATGCTGCTAGGAGGTGGTCCCAGGGAAGGGTAAGTGCGCCAGAGCGGGATATGCGAACAAATATAAATAACTGAATCCTAGTTCTCCTTAATTAAAATTTTATTTACTTCGTAAAGCACTAGAAAACCCCGGAAAAATTTGTTCTTGTCTTTGGAAAAGGTGAGAGATATTTCTTGCGTGAGGAGCACGACGAAGGGTGGATTTCCATTCAAGATTGCCATAATGAAACTCGGATACAAAAATCCAAGTCAAACTAATGAATTGAGTAGTTATAAATTTGTGCTCACTATTTAATGTATGTAAATAAATGGTAGTATTTGAGTAGGACTTGAAGCACCAGATGAATTAAAAGTAAAACCTAGGACAAAGCATGGTAGAATTAACGTTAACCTAATATATCTCGAGAAATAATTTTTTGGGACGATTGTGATCCTATGATTTTGTGAGGTATGATCATTCTTGTTTAGTTTATGTTACATGTATGAATGTGAAAGTTGAATTATTGATTACATTAATTGTAAACGAGAATATAGGAATGATCAATGTCTTGAATCATGAATTGGTTGTATGATTTTGAGTATGTACCATGTACTTGTAATAGTGGTTTGATGAATGGATTGACTTCCATGCTCTAACATAATTAACTTGGATCGATTGCCATGTTTGACATACCTATGGGATCGGTTACCACGTCATGGCATACTTATTGAATTGGGTACCAGGTTTTGGTATGCTAACAATTTGGGTTTGGGTCCCTTGAGAAGACCAATGACTTGACATACTTGTGTTTCTTGAAATGAAAAAGTGTGTGTTGTTCGTAAGTTATATTTGATGATTGTCCTACCCGGTTGTAAGTGATTATGATGACCTAATTATATTGGGAGGGCTAGCATGGAGTAGTGTCCAGTGTAATATATTTATTAAATCCGTTGGGGGGGGGGTGAGTAATAAGGTGGGTGAGGGTTTGACTTGGCTAGATAGATTTAAACTCAAAGATGAAAAAAAAAAAAAAAAAAAAGGGAGAGGGTGGGGGGGGGGGAGGCTAGTGGTAAATAGTTAGCCAGCTTTATACAATGTACCATGTGATTAAAGAGGAGTAATATAAAAGATAAAATAAGGGTATGCCATAGGTGGTTAGTCTAAATATGTTTAGTCGTATTCGTGGTCTCTTCTATGTGTTCAAATTACTAGGCTATGACCGAAACTAGTGAGTGGGTTATACGAAAAGATGGTTAGTACTAAGAGGTACTAGTGCAATTTCTGAGGTGAAGAAGCGAATGGTATATGGTATATTCTTATTGATTGATTTCTTATGTTATGTGGTGGGCATCGGGTTGACCAATGATGCCTACCAGTACATGTGGTTGAACTGATACTACTCTTGCTATGTCTTTTGAGATAGTCTAGATGCATGTTGGTGATGTTTCATTAGGAGAAGACAAAGAAAGTCTCCAACAACTTCAACTTTTGTTCCGCATGGTGGGAGTTGTATCTTTTATTATTATTTTGAGTTGTTATTCTTAGTAGATCTTATACATGTTTAGACTTGATCTATGGGAGGTGTTAATTAGTTAAAAGGTTTAACCAAAATTGTGTCTGAGTTCTTATTTATTAAACTGTTGCTATTCCATTTATCTCTGTTTTCTTTAATTTCCGCATGATGTAACTATTGGGATAAGAGAATTCTCCTACTTAAGTGATAATATGTAAGTGCCGGCACGACTTGGTGGGTTGGGTCGTGACACAAAATCATCAGATCATTACATTGCTTTGAAATACTTTTGTTCCAAGTATTTACCTAAATTTTTATAATTTGACACTGCAAAAGAGGTATGAGATCATCTCTCTCAACGATATACTACTTTTGGTCTTTATCATAGCTTACAATTGATAAAAGAGATAACCATCTTCATACAAGAAAAGGGGGAACATGTCTATGATTTTCTCGCGAAGATGGATTCCATCTAGAATCAATTAATCTTGACTGAACCAGCTCTTAAATTTTTTGATGTATCTACCAAATATTAGCTTACTGCAACAATGACATATTGACTTAATTCTTGATGGCTCGAACTGATGATTGTGAACCAATACGGGTAGTATACTTACCAACAACCTTTGCCAACTCTTCAAGATGCCCTTTCTTGCCTAAAATATGAAAAAACTCATTTGAAATTTACGCGTCTAGTGAATAATTCAATTTTTGCACTCACTAACTTATGTTGTCAAATTTTATTGCAATTATTATCAAACTGGGCATGTCTTACAGGATTTCCTAGTAATTGAATACAACAGATATAAGAAAAAGGGTCATATATCTAGAAATATTCCTCCAATTTGCAGGTATTACAAAAAGGACTAGTTGATTAAGAATTTTCCTACTCTCTCTCAGAACAAAAATTTGTAACATCCCAAAAATTTTCAAGTCACGACTCGAACTATTCTTCATTTATGAATAAGATCATATGGGGTGATTAATAAATTATCTGTGTGTGTAAAGGTTAATTCTTTAGTGTGAGAATGATTTTGGAAATCAATTAAGGTCACTAGAAACTCCTAGCACAAAGTTGAGTTGTTTCGTTACCGATAAAGTTTTGATGTAAGATTCTTCTTTGGTAAATATCAACAACCATATCTCTTAGAATATAAAGAGTTATGTGACACTTAACCTATCAAACTAAAGGTATTTGAGTTTTCATTCCAACGCCACAAGTTTTGTGTCAATCCAAGTTTTGAGTAAAAAGTTATGACCATTTTATTAACAAGATACAATAAAGTGACAAATTAGCCGAGGAGAAAACATTAAAAATGATCATTTTTGTCTTTTTACCTCTAAGAAAACTCTAAAATAATTTCTTGATTAATTAAAGACCAAAACCAATAGATTTTGATCTCTTCCCATTCTCTTCTCTCTCAAATCATAAGTCAAAATCCTAAGGAAAAATCCAAGTAGAAGACTTTCATTCAAGATTCTTTCATTCTTTTCAATATTATTCTTCAAGGTGAGTTTTTATCGAAGAATTTGATAGTTTAAATTAAATTTATTCATATATTATATTTATGAATCATTTATGAAAATCATAATTCTTGGTTGTTTAGATTGCAGGAAACTAATTCAAGAAATCAAGATTTTTAAAAATATTTTTCTCCTTCAAGCTAGGGTTTCAAGGATTTTAATCAGGTTATTCTTCAAGAACCTTGTTCTTCTAGGTATATAACACTATCATACTGTTAGAATAGTTCGTCCCCACACCCTACACAGAGTAATCTAGGAACCTATCCCTAGATTTGAGTATTCTTAAGATTAGTTGATTTTTAGTTCTTGAGTTTCAGATTCTTTCTGAAATTATATTCCTAATTATTGAATTGTTATATGTTATGCATTAAGATTATTGAGTAATTTTTAGGTGAGATGTATCTTGAGTTCTTAGTACTGAGTTTCCATATGATACAGATCCTGATTTGATATTTCTGTCATAATTCGCATCAAGCCTATGAATTGAGTTATGAATTGAGTGAGCGTATAAGGGAAATAAGTATCCTCAAAGGTATTAGTTTTTACATTGATAATAAAGAAACTTTTATTTCTAATGAGTAATAAGTTCAAAGATATTTCAAGAGTAGTTACCTCTTTTAAGAGGATAAATAATTTAAGAAATTATCTCAAACCATTGGAAGAGTATGTTTTAAAATATTGAGCGTGAAATATATTATTTGGAGTAATATAGAGCACCAATATGAAGATGATTTCAGACAACTCACCTTCCTGATGTACCGTGGTTTCACGGTACATTCAATGCTTTTTCCTTAAGTTTCGTGTGTGTCTAAAGCCTTTTTGTATTAGTTTTAATGTATTTTTCTATTTATTTGCAGGAAATCTACCCTTAATGAAAATAAAGAAGAACTATGCTGAAACTGCAAAAGTTACTACCTACTGAGCCATCAACGGTCCGTCGACCCCTCGAAGATTCGTAGGTGGCCACCGTCGTATGAAGGAAAAGAGGCTGAATGAAGATTAGGAAATTCTGACTAAGTGTGGGGCTAAGGAGGCTCTCGACAGACCGTCATCTCCACGATGGACCTCATGCACATCCGTCATCTCCACGACAAACTATCCTGCACACCCGTCATCGTCAACAGAAAGTAGCCATAGTACCCATCTTGAAAAGAAGCTAAGTGTGGAACGACGGAGGATCACAATGGTCCTTCGTGGCCTCGACGATCCGTCATCTAGATCGTCGACTCATACGTAGTTTTTGGGAAGATCTTCCTTAAATAGATTTCCATCTTTTGTTAGGACTCTATTAATATAAATACTTGAAAAAACCTCATTTTAAAGGTTAGACTGTTGGGGTATTTTTCAAATTTTATTATTGTAGTTGTGAACTTGTGATTTTGGGAAATTATTCTTATTTTCCAAAAATTGTTTATTGCAATCTTATCCATTAATTCAAGTAATTTTTTTGGTTTTCTTCAATCTCATCAAAGTAAGTACATGAAGTCTTATCAAACTTATATGAATTGTGTGATTATTGACATGGGTAACTAAATCCATAGCTAGGGTTGTGGAAACCATGTGTAATTAACTAGGTAAAAACTATCTAAATAACAATTCTAGAATAGTGTCATGTATGTATTGATAATTCTTTTATTTAGAAGTCTTTTTAACGAGTGCTCGCGTTAGAACTCGCCTTGTTGCTACTTGCCGGAACAAGGAGGTAGATAATAGAAAAGAATTATCAACGTAGATTTTAGTATTTACTACTAATAGGCCTAGTGTCGATTGGTGCGAAAGTAAAAACTAAGTCATACATCGATTTGATGTTTACTATGAGGTAAGGTAAGGTTTTTACAACATACACACGTGCCAACCAAGGGTGTGGAGTGAAATTTTTAAATTCCTATCTGCTGACCAGAATGAGGTAATACATAACTTTAAACCTAGTTACTCTCATTACTTTATAATAATTAGATCTTTAAACCTGTCTCTTGTTTATTTATAGATAGCTAATTACATTTATTGTTTAAGAACCCCCTGTTTTTTACTTGTTAGCCAAAAGGACCTGACTAAATGGAAGTAATAATAGGTTAAAGTTAAGTCTAAATCATTTTCCTTGTGGGATCGACCCCAACCTGATAGTTCGGTTCTCTAGTTAATACGACTTCTTATATTTCTCTTCGAAAAGTAAATTTTCGCTTATCAAATTTTGGTGCCACTGCCGGGGAAAGTGGCTATTAGATTAACTTTAAACTTATTAACTAAGTTTAGTCAACATTTTCCTAATTTTTCTTTTTCTTTTTATTTTTGTGTCTTGCAGATCTAACTTCCGTGAATGCCAAGTACGCGAAGTAGAGGAGAACCCATACTCTTAACCGACCCTGAACTGGAGCATATAATGCACAGAATGAACTGAAATTTATGTAATGTCGATGATGATATCAACGTGGAAATTCCACCACCGGTTGATGCTCATGATAATTTATTACCTGAAAATCGTAAGGAAGGTGAAATACATAGGCAACCTCCCACTCCATGTCCTCAAGAGTATTATAGGGGATATAATAATATAACTTACTCTGATCGGCCACTTGTATTGCCTCCCCTACCACACGACCATACTTTCATGGTAACCAGTAGTCTGATGCAAATGCTCACCACTAGAGGTTTGTTTGGGGCTACACTCTGAGGATCCACATGCTCACATTGCCAAGGTGAGGTAGGTGTGTAAGAGTTGTGTAGGAAGTCCTGATTTAAATATGGACATAATTGGGTTGAGAGTGTTTCCTCTCTCACTGATGGGAGAGGCTGATACATGGTTCACTGAGCTCCCTTATAACTTAATCTTCACTTGAAATCAGTTATGGGATGTGTTGTTAGCACGTTGCTAACCGGTGTCTAAGAAGCTAAACACAAAGATAGGGTGAACAACTTTGTGGCACTACCGAGAGAATCAGTCAGTAGTTCTTGGGAAAGGTTCACTTCGTTCTTGAGAAGTGTTCCTAATCACCGCATCAATGATGAGTCACTGAAAGAGTACTTCTATCGGGGACAAGATGATAATAATAAAGCAGTACTGGATACTATAGCTGGTGGTTTTTATGCGAGTGTCTTTCTGCTGAGATTGTTGAGAAGTTGGAGAAAATCTCCCAAAATAATAAAGCTTGGAGCACTAGGAAGTCAGATGCTGGGTGAAACACTTATGTAGTACAATACGCACACAACCCAGCCACATATGAGATTCGTGAAGAAATGGCTCAAATGAGAACTGAGATTGGTCTGGTGTTGAATCACGTTACTAGGGGTGTAAAAAAGGTAAATAGTGGTGAACTACTTGTCTAAACCACCACCGCCGACTGATGAGTATTACTATGTGGAGGACTCTTATATGGTAAATAAAAAAAGAGGGGTTTTCGACCAAACGCCCAAGGCTCCAATCAGGAGAATTGGCGCACACGTCAAGGAAATCAAGGTTGGAACTATGGAAATTACAACTGAGAGGGTCATTATGTCCGAGATAGTTATTACAACCATGACAACAACTTCAATCAGGGTAACTACGGTAAGATAAATGATAGGAGTGGGCCCTATGTTCCACCTAAAAATCGTGAATTTCTCTTAGAGATGGTGGAGGTAGTATGACGCGAGTTGAGGATATGCTGTAGAAAATGATGAGGAGGTTTGATGATAGTTTGAGCATAATAAAGAGTTGAGGAGTGACTTAGCGAGTATTGGGCAAACAGTTGATGCACATGCAATCTCGATCAAACATCTTGAGTGGCAAATGGGCCAATTGTCTTTGACTGTGAAACCACTCTAACCGGCCACTATTTCTAGCAATACTATCCAAAATATAAAAAATGATGGACATTGTATGGAAGTCACATTATGAGGTGGTAAGCAAAACAATTTACCCACTGATGCCCTCTAGTGTATAAAATATGATAAGAGGTGATCATAAGGTAGTGGAGGTTAGTGGTGAGTTAGAAGACAAAATGGGGAAAGAAGTTGAGTTACCCTAAAAGGTGACCCCCATGCCTAGACAACTACCTCCATTCCCACAAAGGTTAGTGAAAAAGACCGAGGATGGTAAATATCGACGTTTTATCACTATGCTTTAAAAGCTTTCCATCAATGTCCTCTTGAACAAATGCCCGATTATGCCAAGTTCATGAATGATATAGTCACTAAGAAAAGATCAGTAAGTTTTAAGGATGTTGATAGAATGCAACATTGTAGTGCTATTGCTACACGGTCTCTTGTGCAAAAGAAAGAAGATCCAGGTGACTTCACTATTCCATTTACAATCGGGTTATTACACTTTGCGAAAGCATTATGTGATCTTGGGGCAAGGATAAATCTCATGCCTCTCTCTGTTTACAAGAAATTGGATTTGGGTGACCCAAAGCCCACGACGATGCGACTACTTATGGCTGTTCGAACGGTGAAAAAGCCTATTGGGGGAATACTCCTATTTATTTTATTAAGGTGTGGGCTTCAATTCATATTTCGACTATTGTTGTTATTAGGGATTATGAGGTTGATTTTGAGGTGCCTTTATTTCTTAGGAGGGCCATCCTGCTTTGCTACGGGTAGAGCCTTGGATGATATGGAGAAAGGGCAAATGAAATTTTGGTTTAATAATGAAGAAGTGACATTTCACATTTGTTGGTCCATGAGGCAGAGTGGTGAGAACCAATCGGTGTCTGCCATATCTTATAAGGTTGAAAATTCATCATAGGTACAAATAGAAGAGCGTCTGGGTGTAGAAGCACTAGTGGGAGTGATCATAAATTTTTACAGTGATTGCATTGAAGAGTATGGGTCATTGGTCGCGGCTCTTGATTGAGGTATGTTCAGTTTAGCCAAAGAAGTTGGAGTTAGATATGAAGCATCGCGAGTCTCCACCCCCAAAACCATCTATAGGGGAGGCTCGAAAAGTAGAACTTAAGGCTCTACCACCTCTTCTGAGGTATGTATTCTTGAAAAAGGTGACACTTTACCGGAATTATTGCATCAATTTGAATGTGCATCAAGTGTAGAGTTTGATGGAGTGTTAAAAACTTGTCAAAAGAGCATTGGCTACACAATTGCGACATTAATTAGGAGCCCCCTCTCGTGATTTGTTCACCTAAAATCCAACTCATGCCAATTATACGCCAATTATTGAGCCCAGAGACATGTCAATCCACCACCTATATAGGTGGGAAGAAGGAAATCATGCGTGGTTGGTGATGCTGGAGTGGATTATCCAATCGCTGATAGTAGTTTGGTATGGCATGTTCAGTGTGTACCTAAGAAAGAGGGAATGACTGTGGTCCCCAATGAAAAAAATGAGCTTGTTCCGATGAGGCCGGTAACTGATAGAGGGTATGTATGGATTACCAAAAATTAACTTCATTGATCGAGAAAGACCATTTTCCTATGCCCTTCATGGATAAAATGTTTGATAGACATGCAGGAAAGGGGTGGTACTATTTTATTGATGGCTATTCGGGTTATAATTAGATTTCTACTGCATCAGAAGATCAAGAGAAAATCACCTTTACATGTCCTTATGGGACCTTTGCATTCAAGAGAATGTCGTTTGGGTTATGTATTGCACCAGCAACATTTCGGAGATGTATGATGTCAATATTCTCCGATATGGTGGAGGACACTATTGAGGTGTTTATGGATTATTTTTCATTGGTTGGTGACTTTTTTGAGCGGCGTTTGAGCCATTTTTTCGACTTTCTTAAGAGGTGTGAAGATTGAAAGCTGTGTTAAATTGGGAAAATTGTCACTTCATGGTGAAATAAGGTATTGTATTGGGTCATTGCATTTCAGAGAAGATTAGAGGTGAATCGAGCTAAAGGGAGGTGATGAGAGACTTTCTGTCTCCACCCATCTCTGTAAAAGATCTGAGAAGTTTTCTTGGGCAGCCTGGTTTTTATCGAGTTTCTAGGATTTTTCAACGATTGTACATCTTTTGTGAAAGTTGTCCCTGAGAAAGAGTGTACGTTTATTTGATGAATACTGTATTAAGTCATGTTTTGTTCAGTTGAAGGAAAAGTGGTGTCGGCACCTATCATCATTTCTCCCGATTGGAGCAAGCTTTTTTTGAGGTGATGTGTATGCGAGTGGGTTGCTCTTGGTGGGTATTTAGACAAAGAAGGGACAAATCCTTCTCCTATTTTTATCTAGTAGCCCTTAATGAAGCCCGAATGAACTACACCGTAACTGAACAAGAACTCCTTGCAGTAGTCTTTGCTTTTGAGAAATTTTGCTCCTATTTGCTTGGCACGAGGGTTATAGTAAATACTGATCATTCCGCTTTGACATATTTGATGACAAAGGAGGATGCGAAACTGAGGTTGATTCGTTAGGTATTACTATTGCAGGAATTTGACATTGAGGTGAAAGATAGAAAAGGGACCGAAATTCAAGTTGTTGATGACTTGTCCCGATTAGAAGATAAAACAATGAGAGAGTTAGGTGACAAGACTGAAATTGATGATACTTTCCCTGATGAGCATGTACTGGTTGTCTCCCAAGGAAAAAGTTAATGCATGATGTGAAAAAGTTCTTTTGGGATGAGTCATACTTGTATAGTTGTTGTGCTAATGGGCTTATTCGACATTGTGTGCCGGAAGTTGAGAAGTCTTTTTAATGAGTATTGATAATTCTTTCGTTTAGAAGTCTTTTTAACGAGTGCACGTGTTATAACTCTCCTTGTTGTTACTTGCCGGCAAAGGAGGTGATAGTAGAAAAAGAATTAATAAAACGTAGATTTAGTATATATATCTAATAGGGCTAGTGTTGGATTGGTGCAAAGTACAACTAAGTCCCTACATCGATTAGGATGCTTCTATGAGGTAAAGGAAGGTTTAGTAAAGCATACACTGTAGACGGACAAAGGGCAAGTAAAATTTCCTAGTTGTCCGGACAAAGGAATTGGGATCTAAATTACCACTCTTGCATGCAATAACTAAAAATGATTTGTTATAGCTATAATGACCCACCGCCACCGCGTTATGAACTTGTGGGGAACACTTTAGTCCTAGTTACTCTCATTACTTGATAAAAATCAGATCCTTAAAACTGTCACTTGTTTATTTAGAACTAGCTAATTACATTTATCGATTTAAAACCCCATGTTTGTTACTTGTTTGCGAAAAGGACTTGACAAAATAGAAGTACTAATAGGTTTAAGTTAAGTCTAAATCATTTTTTTCTCGTGGGATCGACCCCAACCTCATATTTGGTTTCTTTACTTGATACGACCGCTTATACTTCCTTTTGAGAAGTAAATTTGAGCGTATCAATTCATCATAAACCATGTATCCCAACATGGGTACATGATCATACTTTTTAGATGAAGCTTAAGTGACTTCGGGCAGCGATACATGGATCCACTTAGTTGAGGTGTAGCTATAACCCAACAAGGTATAGGAAAGTTCTGGCAGCGTAGTCTAGACGTTGTATCATCGTGTAGTTTATAGTAATGGTTTTCTGTTAGAAAATATGCCAATAGTAAAAGTTTTATATATCAATTATTATGTTCAGTTCACATATGATAATATATTTTTTTAAAGCGTTTAATGATTTTACTCCTTTATGTATTTACATTGAGTTGAGTTTATATCTATATTTATTGCAGTCTTTTCATTTAGTTATTTTTTATTCATCCATATTTTACTCCTTTATTTCTTAAATTGATATAACTTATACAAGATTAACTAATCCTTTTTCTTTTACCTAGTTTTTGTTTTTTGTACTAAATATTGAGTCCAAATAAGTTTTTATCAATAAACTTCATGTTTTAAAATAAAAAATTCAAAAAAAAAACTCTATTTTTTTTTTCCTATTTCACGTCCCTTAAGAAATTAAATAAGCTTACCATTACTGTCAGTTCCGAGCCTACACGCAGGGCGTGGATAGCACTTGAAAACCATTGCTTGACCGAAGTAAACCCTTGACCTGACTTACTTACTTAGTATAATACTTAAAGATAAGAAACAAAACTCATGCAGTATCTTAAGAAATAATAACTTAGCCAAAATGGCAAATCAAATATTAAACTTATACAACTGAAATGAATAAGAAAAAAGAACTATAACTATGTGTGTGTGAAGCATCTAAAACAAGAAGGATGTCGGTATAAGACCCCTGGTCATCTTAACAATGATATACTAAAATCAAAGTTAAAGGAGTCCTCTAGAATGCAAGGAGTCTCACCAATTGACTATGAATGCTCAACTGGATCAACAAGGTGTTGGATGATGATCGTGTTACTTGCATCAGCATCATAAAATGATGAAGGCCAATCAGAATCAGTACATTGAATGTACGAGCATGCAAATTGAAATTCTAAACATAACATAGGCTTGAAAAGAGTTTGAAAAGAGCACTTACCTTGGCTTTAATCAATTCATAATCAACTTAACTAAATATAAAGCAATAAAACACATGCAATATATACATATATAAAGCTTTTAAAATATTAGAAAACAACTTAATTTGTTAAGGAAATGCAATAGCAAACTCAACTTTACTTTTGGAATAAAGTAATATAGTTTCTGTGGGAGTTTCTTTAACCGAAACGATCACTATGAGCCTAAGTGGTGATACAACGTATTGTCCCACGTTGCCAAAAATGTCCTGCAATTCACCATCATGTAGAACAACTTAACTTTGTGGATCCACTAGTATCTGCTAAAAATCAATAAAACAATCATCTAAAAAGTATGATCCATTACTACCCATGATTACTACATGGTTTATTGAGACTTGAGTTAATATGAATTCGCATCCCCATATTAGTGCTTAATACTACTTTCATAATATAATTAGCTCATATGTTTTAAAATTAACTTATTTCTTTTGGTTTGAGATAATTAATCAAACCTTAGCTTTAAATCTCTCTTTGGAAATTGGGTTTTCTCTTTTTTCTTGTTCAAATGTTAAATAATTTTAAACTCTCGTGAATATATAGTCCCATATACTTTTGAAGGAATGAACTTCAATATTTACTCTTTACTCAACTTGAATTTAAGTCTAAAAACAAAGTTAAAAACATTTGCAAAAGAATTCTTGAAGGACTCCTAGAACTTCCTAGACTTGACTCTTAACTTTCCTTGAAATTGAATTTATGGATTCAAGGTTATGATTCAAATTTCTGGATGATTTTTAGGTGTTTATATGTGATTTGGAGTAGTTAGAATCAAATAAAAGTGTTAGCGCACATTAGAAGGACTTAAACGGGATAAACAACAAATAAATTGGGGTAAAAAACGATGATCTAGGAAAGTTTATGGCGAGCCGCGCCAGCACCAAATGACTGGAGCTCCTTTCGTGTGCATTGCAGGCATGCCACTCTAGCCTCTCTGGAGCTATGGAGGTGCGACGCGCTACGCTCTCCCTGGTGTGTCTGAAGAACATTTTAACTCGGTTTTTTATCCTAAATCGTTTAAATCAAATCCTTTTTTCAATTTTTCTTTGATTCAAATACCCAAAACATGTACACTAGAATATAACTCGAAACAACTCTTCACATCGCTAAAACGTTTCAAGAAAACCCATCAATCACATGTAAGTTCATGAATGAAAACAAATGAAGAACACAACTCAAGAACATCAAATTATAACTCTTTTAGGACGAAAATGGCTGGATTAAACATGTTTGACACGTGGGTGAATGGACCCAACATTATGTGATCTCATTTACCTCGTAGGGATCACCCCTTGACAAAATTCACTAGCAAAAACCTTACGAATGATGATCTTTCGCTATTTTATCCTCTTCTCTCCTGTTGTATTCTTTCTCCAAGAACCGTAACTCTAATTTTCATAAGTGTAAATTGAAACATATCATCTTAGACACCAAATAATTACCAAAAACAAAATAAAATAACATGGTATGAAAAATACCAAAACACCCTTCAAAAATCCAGATTAGACATTTCGTTATTTTAAAAACTCAACTTCAAATGGGAAAAGATCACCCATACAAACTCTAAATCGTGCAAACCGGCGGTGTTGAAAATATTATTCAAGATCTTTCCTACGATATATGGAACCACACCTAACTCATCCTGAACTAGGATTTATGGTCGTTTGAAGTTGATCAAACATAACAAATTTTCATATTTTTATATTGTTTCCAAAAAGGACTATTTTCAATTCTTTAACTTCTTCCAATTTAGTTCAATTTTCAAGATGTTACAATTGTACTCTTATTTAGTAAATTCTTGAAATCAAGTTTTCGATATAATGAACATAAATTAATTTATTTTGATTGATTAAATTGTTCAATAAACATGTATTAATAACCATTTAGTTATCGTATGTTGATTAAGTTCATACTTTAACGTCTAATAACTCTCAAGAATATATAAGAAGAACACAGTATCATTTATATATTGATTTTGTGATACAAGTATTAATAACCATCTATTTTTAATGACGGCATATAAATGGAAATGGAGGGGGGAATATTATGAATATGATTTTGATGTACATTACTCCCCCTCCCCCCATTTTAAATTAATTGAATTGTCGAGCTGTTTCTCTCCCTTTAAGAAAAGAAGATTAAGACACAAATTAGGATAACTTTATCTTTTACCCTTATTAATTAATTTATGATCAAAATCAATAAATATTAATTAATTACTGATTTCAATACTAACTAATGAAGGGTAAAATTGAAAGAACATTTAAAAATAGTCTTGAAAACTGAACAGTTAAGTTAATTTGAAAAATAAAAAATGTCTCAACAATTCAATTAATTTGAAATGAAGAAAGTAGTGTAAGTACATTTATGATTTCTTGTATAAAACACCGTGAGCATTGAAAAACAGTTATGTTACCTTCACGATATATGTTAACACTTTTGTTTTATTCAAATTGGGACAGGGAATTGCACTAACCGTTAGTGAGAATGTGAAAATTCAGCTAACCTACCAACTAACTTATTAATCATTCACAGTTTGATTAATGATACAAATCTTCTAAATATTTAGTTGTGTCTATGTAGGGTAATTCTATATGGCCAGAAAATTTGGTTAGAACTTCTCAGAAATTTAAAAAGTCTAAAACATCTTTTTAATTTTTGAATAAACTGATTTTTTTTTTTTCTTTTTTTTAATTACAATATTTAAAAGTTAAAAGAAGTAAATGTGATTTTTTTAACAATAATAAAATCGTTTGATAAACTTTGTCCTGAAAAATAAATAACATATTTTTAACACTATGTTATCATTTTTTTTTTTTTTTTTTTTTTTTTTTTTTCCCTTTTATGAATGAGAAAGTTCATTCACAACTGTATACCTACCAATAATAAAGGCATAAATTATTATTGAATGAGAGAGTTCATACACAGTTGTATACCTACCAATAATAATGGCATAAATTAGTAATGCATTAAGTCAAATCTTATAAAACATAACTATTCTTAAATAATACAACATTTGACTATGTAGCATTTAGATCCACTCCATCATATATGAGTAAGCTTATATTAATCTGTCCCTTTTATTGTTAGATCTGTCTTTCTCCTACTGCATTCTTTATCAAGTATTATTCCATCTCTAAGTTCTTAAATTAATAAAACTTATGAGTGCTTAATTAATCCAATTTTATTTTACCTAGTTATAGTTTTGTCCATGCAAATGTTGTATGCAACTATGTTTTTACCAATAAACTTTATGATTCGAATTAAAACTATAAATTCATCCAAATATTATGAATGTGGTTTTGATGTACATAAATATAGTACATTTATGAATGACTTGTTTGAAAAACTATGGCACTGAGAAAAACTTGTGTTTTAATTTCTTATATGATATTAAATAATAACAAATGGGTATCAATATCACGCATAATATAAAAGTAATTAGTTTTACTTGTTGAAAAGTCAAAGAAGTGTTTTGTATGTCTACAAATTGGGGGTAGGGGAACTGAATCCTCCATCCAACAATACTTGTCTACAAATGACTTTGCCTATTTTTTAAGTAACTATGAATAAAATGGTAATTTTACTCTATAACCCTATGAATAAAATAGATACAATGTCTAGAAATATGTAATAAGAAAATGACTATAACTGATGAAACATATCATTCAACTTCAAGGGAAAAAAGTTCAATTATGTCATTCATTAATATGTAGTTTGTTTCAATAATATCATTCATGTTTTTGACCCATTATTTTTTAATAATTAGTTTTTTTTTGTTATGGAACACTATTTTTTCCACCGGACCTCTTATTAGAGTTCCATATCACCAAAATTAAATTGGTCCATTAATTTTAATATGTCAATGAACGGTGAGAAAATGTTCATCTATGATATCGATTAATAGTTGAGTCCAACCGTTAAATTCGGAATTACAATCTAATCCATTAACTATAATACCTACCTCACCCTAACCTATTTCCCTTTTATTTCTCCTGCAATCCCTTAGATCCAAAATTACTGCCATTTTAACAATTGAAAAATTCTTGCTTACAAGCCCTAATCTTTTAATTTCTGTTGACACAAAGATCCATCACTCTTCTAAAGGGAACTATATTTTACTTTATTACAAATTACTTAACACGCTTGTGATTTTTTTCTCTTCTCACATGAGATTTATGGATTTTAATTGCAATTACACTTGAGGGTTCTTGCACTCAAGTCTATTATCTTCATAATTTCCCTTGAATTGTATTATCTTCTCCTTTTATTTTGAGCTTCTTAGTCCTACCATTTCTTACACAATTCAGCATCCATTTCTTGTTTGCCTTGTATTTTGTAATTGATTCTTTTAACCCGCATTTTTCATCCATCATGTATAATGACGAATTAATATATTAGTTTTTTTTTATCAATTGATCAATCTATGAATATGGGATATAAATAAAAATGAAATATGGTAGGGTGGGTCAAGCGTGGTGTTAATGGATCAGATTTTAATTTATGTATTTCTAACACTAACCTTTCCCATTCCTAAAAGTTGTGACATTTACGAAACGTTGTGAATTTTATGAAAAGTTTTGACTTTAATGAAAGTTGTGACTATTAAAAAAAGTTGCAACTTTTATGAAAATATATGACTTTAATGAAAATTTCACGACCCGGGTCTACTAGGATGTAGACGACACTCAAGAACCATTGTTGGTCCCCAAGCTGTAAGACCCCGAAAATGACTTCGGTAAGCCTAGAGACTAACATGGTTGTCATGATTCTATAAAGTCCTAAAATGGCTAATAATATGGGTTTGAGGTAATGTCTAAGAGTTTAGGTGCATTGGAAGTCAAACGTCAAGGGACGACCAAGACGTTCGACGACTAAGTGATATATGTGCCTCATATGGGTTTTATGTGTTTATATGTTATTCATGAGGTTATAAGGTCTTAAGAGTTATTATATCATATATAGGTAGTCTGTCAAGTTTTATTAAGTTTGGAGGTCAAACGTCCAAGAACGTCTATGACGTTCGAAAGGCTTATCTTGAAATGACCTTGTGTGTGTATGTATGTTTCGTTGATTTTTACATGTTTTTTTTGAATGAAACTCGTGTGGTAGGTACTAAACTCGTATACGAACATATTTGGGGTGGAAAAGTTTGGGTAAGACTCTATGTAGGAACCACAAGAGGCCCTAAAGGAGAACCCCCCAACATTGGAGCTCAACACTGCTACTCAGTGGCAATCGATGACCCAAAATACGTCCAGTCGATCAGGAAATGTCCAATCGATGGTCACGTTGAAAGCTCCACTTGTACTTCATGTTGGGGAGTTTCAGGTGCAACCCATGAGACCCGAATTATGGAGCGTGGGTGAGACCACGGTCCGTTGGTATGGGCGTTGATAGGGCAGCCTGGTTTCCTACCAACTTTTTGTTAAGTTTAAAGGTGAAGTTGTAAATTCACCTCATGCCCCTATAAGTCTTTGGACTATTGTTTTTACTGTTTATGGGTATTTTAAGATTATATCAGTCATTAAACTGTCATTATAACCCTAACACCTAAATAAAAACATATTCCCTCCAAAAGTTTCACCAACAACCTCCATGTAAGTTCAAAGTGTAGTTGGATCTTGAAGATGGGTCTTCAATGGAGTTTATTCTTCAATTATATTTGTATTCTTCAAATGAGGTATGTGATTTCTTTATCTAAGGTTTTCTATCAACTTAGAGACAATTTTAAAGATCATTTTCAAAGATTTCAAAGAGATGAAAAAATCCAATTTCTACTCTAGGTGTTCGGTTCTTACATAAATGGTTTCCAAACGTTTATATATAATAAAATTTATGTATAATTGATGTTTCTCAATGAAATTCTCCATGAACCCTTGACCCTCACAAATCACTCAATTTGACTAAAAAATATGGTTAAGTGATCATGCTTTGATATTGATGAATTCATGTGCAGATTGTTATGGGATTTTCATTCATGTATAGATGATGGTTAATTTGTTTTATAGGTTTTTTCAGTTTTATCAATTGAGTATTGAATATTCTTAGATCTATTGAATTTTAGACTTGTTGAATTGATATTTACTTAAGGTTTATGATTTCTAATGTAATATTCTATGGGCTACCTAATAATGCAATAATTATATTAAATTTACACCTAAAATATATTAGAATTGATAGTACTGTATTGAATTGGACCAGTTTCATCATCATTATTATTGGAATACAATTATAATTTAATTATTGGTTATGGGCCTTGGTAGGGCCTTATGATATAGAATTGGATGTTTTAAGCATTGCAATAAAAAAAAATGGTAAGATGAAGGTGGTAATGCTTCCCTAATTCCTTTTATTTTTAGTTAACCTAGACTTTTAATTAAGTTTGTTATTGTATGGTCCCACTTATGTTGGCGTGCTATCATGAATTGAGGTGGCCTTGTCGGCGTTCTTTTTGCAATATGATATCATGGTATTGTCGGCCCTACTTTCAAGTACTGATGATATTTTGTAATAGTCGTTTTAAATGAAGTATGAGTAATATAGCTATCTATTTGTGAGCAATATGAAATATCTGTCTTTTATGATGTCTAGGAAAATCATGTATCAATGACTATGTCTTTTATATTAAGTCCTTAGGGTTGATTTCATGGTTGTTCCTGCTTGACTATAGTGTCTATAATAAGTTATAATTATGATGAATGGTAATGTAATAGATGATTTACAGATGATAATGGTTATTCTATGTGCTTGAATGATTAGCAATATGTAAGGTGAATATGTGGTGTCTTGTCTTGGTTGAACTTATGTCCATCCCTTACTTGATTATTGTCTGAATTGAATTGTGAATTTCCTTACTTAGGAATGCTATACAGAAAGAAATAAAAGGGGTATTAGGAAGAAATAATGGGCAAGGTCTTTTAGTCTTGAATGTATGAAAGATATGTGACCTTGAATGATGTTAAGAAGGTCTTTTATGTGAAACCTTGAACCTATTGGAAGTTAATGTATATTGAAGTCGAAAGCAGTAATGGTATCTTTCAAGTAAAGGAATGATGCAATTAAGGTTTATTGGCTGGAACGACATCATATCAAACCCTAGGGAAGTCATAATGAGCATCTTGTCGCCATTGTGAGG
Source organism: Solanum habrochaites (assembly GCA_027704765.1). Taxonomy (NCBI): domain Eukaryota; kingdom Viridiplantae; phylum Streptophyta; class Magnoliopsida; order Solanales; family Solanaceae; genus Solanum; species Solanum habrochaites. Next base: position 35,037,085 of record JAKWJA010002499.1, on the reverse strand, counting down.
TAGCACTAGTGGACATGTCTTTGGTAGGGCAAATGTGATTGAATTAGGAACTTTTATGTAACCCTCATATGTTTACCTTTAATGTGAATTACTCTATTAGAACGAAGGCTAGATTACAAAGCATGCCCTTCATATTCCATAACTAGGTGCCTACATGCGGTGTGACCTAGTTCAACCCTTTGCAAGTAGAACACCCTCATCATAGTATGTTAGATTTTCGGATTCCATGAGTTTCTAACGTGGTCTATGTTGGTTATTGCCTATTATCATCATATGGGATACCTAGTAGCGTTAGAGAAATTCTATGAAGTTTAGGTGGTGGTATGGGACGCTATCTAAACATTGCACAATTGGCTTTGAAGGTGTTAGTTGGAGTCCCTAGGTCATATCTAAGACCATTACTTCAATGTCCTTTATATGAGGAATGTCTCTTAATGCTAATGAATATAACGACTTAAGTTAATAGAGTATGTTAAATGAAGTAGTATTTACCTAGAGTAGTTAAGGGTTGTCTAGTTATGGTGTGAAGAGGGCATATGAATGGTCACTTCCTATCTCAAATAGATAAGTCTTAAGAATGACTATAGTTAGGGAAGTTGGTTTATTTTGTAAAACATGATCTAAGTCTTAGGTAGTCTTAAGGATTACTTAGGTAATGTTGAAGAGGTTACTATAGACGTTATCTTCTTGATTTACTTACGTAAGTATTTCGATAGCCTTTGGAAGGTGAATGTCATATCATCTATATGTTAATGTTTTAGTGAGAATGATTCTATCTTAGGAAGTCTATAGGATCTTTTAAGTGTATGTGTAAGGGATTGTATGAGTTTACGCTTCACGACTCACTTAAGTGAGACTTAGAATCACCTTTTGTAGGAGAATCTTACCTTGATATTTATGATGCTTTATAAGTGTGTATGTAACTCATCACAAGTAACCTTGAGGTTGTGCAGGCACATCTAGAGACTGTGTATGGGCTGTCTCTCTTTGTGTGATATAAGTGAATCTTAGGATTGCTTTGAGTGAGAAGATTACATGCTAAAGGGTGTCTAAAGTGAAGTGAAGGAACTTCACTATAACAGTGAATTGAGTTGACTATACAGTAAAGTGAATTCATTGTAAAGTTTCTAAAAATTTTACTATTGACTTAAGTGATTTCATATGCATTTCTAAGTTGCTAAATGTTGTTCTTATGCTTATAGTATGACTTTTTAATCGAAATTCATGAAAAACATGTGATTTACTAAATGTCCCATTGTCCTGGATTTTGCATGGCTTTCATACTTCGTATATCTAATGTGCTCACCCCTTCTTTTCCCTTTTTGACTATAGTGTAGGGAATTGAAAGTGTTGATGTTCCATAAGGATGGATAGGTTTCTAAGGCTTGAAGATGAAGTAATGGTGAGTCATCATTGATTCAAGGACAATATCCACATGTCCCTTATGTCATAGACTTTATTTTATTGTCTTGTATGGGATTAGTTGCCAAGTGTTGTATACTCTAAAGTTTAGATGGTTCACGTTGATGTTGTAAAGATTTAATGTTTTACATGAAAGTATTCCGCTTGTGTAATGTTTATAAAAGAGTTCTTCGTGTGTGAAGAAAGTTTTAAATTCATACCTATTTTGGTATGTTTATTATGCAATGAATGATACAAGAGGATTCTATGAGTCTTTTTTAAGTCTCATTTGCCGTGTGACGACACAAGGATGCTCTAACTTCTATAGTTTACTTGCGGGTCATGACAAAGATGGTATCAGAGTATATGATTTAGGGAGTGTCTTAGTTGTATTATGAACCACTTCTAATCAAGTCTAGTTTAAATGTGAAGTGCGTCACATTATAAATAGTAGGCTATTGGGTGATAGGAAAGTTTCACTTCTTCATTCATCTAAACGTGCCTAAAAGCTTTGTATTTGGTCTGTTTTCGTTGTTTCCTTTATGTGTTGGTCCCTTGAGGGTGAATTTATAAAATTAGGGTTGATGGAGAGAAAAGATGAGATGTGACTTGTGAGATGAGGTGTCATAGATGTTGGTTTTGACCTTAGATTTGTTTGGTTACCTTTTGAAAGGTAGTTAAGTTTGAAAAAATTGTAAGGTATACTATGAGAATGTGAAGGAGTTGTTGTTAAGATAGTTTGAGGTTGGTTAAGACCCTAACCATAGGAAGGGAGGTGATAAGATTTGAAAGAGTAAAAGGGTGAGTTCTCCTAGTAAGGGGGATATAATTGTTAGATGATGAGACTTTTGAGAGTCCTTAGTCACTATGAGGTAGACTTTTGTAAGAGAGTGTGATTAAGATTTAAGGTGCGGTTGAAGGAGTTCATTATAATAAATGTTATATTGACCATAGAATGGGTTTCTCCTAAGTGGGGGAGTATGATGAAGAGTATTGATGTTAGGAGTGAAGTACCCTTAACTTTTCTTTATGTGTTTATTCAAGCCTAAAACAGAGAGTACTTAGTAACTTGAATTTGTTGGAGTCTTTTGTGGAAGATGAGTTCAAAACATTATCCTTATGATATGCTTGTTGATTGAAGTTTTGTTAAATGAGAAAATGAGTTTTCATGTATACTATCTTTCTCATGATTCATGTGCATCTAATGTAAGTTGTTGTTTGTTTCATATAGTTGAAGGTTGAGCATGCCTAAGTGGTTACATGAGAAAGAATTTTTAAGTATTTGTAAAGAATTTCTTAAGTGTTGCATTGTTAGATTATGAAGCCATGATTATGTTGTAAGATGTGTTTATATGATGTTACCCATATTAACTTGTTTGTATCGTGAATTGCCTGAAAGTTGCATTTTTTAAAATGTTGCTAAATTCACTGTAATGCACTTTCTATTTGTTGTAAAATTTTTGAGAATTTGAATAATTTATTCTTTGTTCAAAAGCTATTGTAGTGTTGTTAGAACTAATGTATATGAGTTTGATATTGAATATAAAATGAGTTTTTGCTATTTGGAATGAAGCATCTGAGTTTTGTAGCATGATGAGTTATAAAATGCCGTCTAGTTTCTTATTGTGTTTTGAACCTTTTTACTATGTGAAATTGATATTTTCTTCTTGGTTATGTGTTATATGTTATTTTCATTAGTTGCTAAATTGGGTCTCTATTCTTTGAAGTGTTTGGAGAGTGGCAAGTGTCATTCTAGGTCGAATGTTGTCCATGTGGGGGAGAGTGTAAGACCCCGAAAACGACATAGGTAAAGATAGAGTTTAAAATTGTTGTAATTATGGTATAACGTCCTAAAATGGTTTATAATGTGTGTTTGAGGCAATGTCTAAGAGTTTAGGTGAATTGGAAGTCAAACGTCAAGGGACGACAAAGACGTTCGACAACTAAGTGACGTATGTGACTCTTATGGGTTTTATGTTTTTATGTATGATTCATGAGTTTATAGGGTCCTTAAATCAATTATTATATCATATAGAGGTAGTGTGTCAATTTTCATGAAGTTTGGAGGCCAAACGTCCAAGAACGTCAATGACGTTCAAAAGGCTTGTCTTGAAACAATCTTGTGTGTCTATGTATGTTTTGTTAAGTTTTACGTGTTCGTTTTTGATGAAACTCATTTGGTAGGTCCTAAACACGTATACGAACACATTTGGGGTGGAAACGTCTAGGTACGACTCCATGTAGGATCCATAAGGTTCCCTAAAGGAGGACCCCAAATTGGAGCTCAACACTGCCAGGCAGTAGAAACCGACAACCCAAACAACGTCTAGTCGATCAGGCAACGACATGCCGAATGGTCATATCGATGGATCCACTTATCTTGAAGGTTGGTAAGTTTAAGGTGCAAGTGAGGAGACCCCAACGATGGGGCCTGAGTTAGACCACCATCCGTTTGTATGGGTGTCGATGGGCAGCTTGGTTTCATGCGAGATTTCTGTTATGTTGAGGGGTGAAGTTTTGAATTCAGACCAAGCCCCTATAAGTCTCTGGACGGTTTTTTTGAGTGTTATGGGTATTTTTAGAGTACATAAGTCATTAAACTCTCATTATAACCCTAACGCCTAAATCGAAACATATTCCCTCCAAAAGTTACACCAAAAAACCTCCATGTGATGTCAAAGTGAAGATGGAGCTTGAAGATGGGTATTGAATGGAGTTTTTTCTTCAATTAGTTTTGGATTCTTCAAATAAGGTATATGATTTCTTCATCCAAGGCTTTCTATCAACATAGATCGAATTTCAAAGATTAAAAAGGATGAAAAAATCCAATTCCTACTCTAAGTCTTTTGTTCTTGCATGAATGGTTTCCAAACGTTCATATTGAATGCATTTATGTTAATAATGTTTCTCCACAGGAATTTCTCTCATGAACCCTTGACTTCACAAATCTCTAAATTTGAAAAAATGTGTATATGTATATGCTTTTTGATATTGTGACATTCATGTCTTCTTGTTTTGGGCTTTTTGGGATTCATGTATATTTAGGGTTTAATTGGGTTGAATAGATGTTTCAATTTGATCAATTGAGTATTGAATATTCTTAGTATATTGAATATTAGACTTATTGAATTGATAATTACTTAAAGTTTATGATTTCAAATGTATTTTTCTATGGGATATCTAAGGATGCAATAATTATATTCAATTGATAGCTAGGATGTATTAGGTTGATAAGTATGTAATGAATTGACCTAGTTTCATTGATTATTGATATAATTGTATTGAATTGTTGGTTATGGCCTTGGATAAGGGCCTTATGATATCGAATTGGATGTTTTATCATTGAAAACCGAAGTGGTAAGATGGAGTGGGGTATGCTTCCCTAATACCTTTTATTTTATGTTAATTAGACTTTAATTAATTTGTGATTAGTATGGTCCACTTATGGTGGCGGTGCTATGTGAATTGAGGTGGCCTTGTCGGCACTACTTGAAGTACTATGATGTTTTGTATAATCGATTTATGTGAAGTATAAGTATATCTATCTATTGTGAAGTAATATGAAATTATATATTCTTTGTATGTATGTTAGGAAATAATGTAAACTATGAATATCTGCTTTTATGTAGTCTTAGGGTTGATGCATGGTTGTTCCTACTTGACTATATGAGTCTATAAAAAGATGATAATGGTTATTCGTATGTGCTTGTAATGATTAGTAATATGTGTTAAGCTAAAGTATGTGGTGTCTTGTCTTGGTTGACTTATGTCCCTTAGTTGATGCTTGTATGAATATGAATATGTGATGGCTTGGCTTAGGATTCTATGGTTTCTTAGTCTTAAATGTATGAAAGATATGTGACCTTGAACGATGTTAAGAGGGTCATTTAGATGAAACCTTGAACCTAGTGGTAAGATTATGTATATTGAAGTCGAAAGTCGTAATGGTATCCTTTAAGTAAAGGAATGATGGACTTAAGGTATATTGGATGGAACGACATCATATCAAATATTAGGGAAGTCATAATGATCTTCTTGTCTCCATTGTGAGGTAGCCCTAGTGGACCTTTCTTTAGTAGCGTAAATGTGATTGGTTCATGAACTTGTTATGGAACCCTATTAGTCGAACCTTTAATATGAATTACTCTATGAGAATAAAGGCTAGCACCGAGTGAGTATAGTACGGTGAGTAGTTCTAGATAAGTATGAGACTAGATTACAAAGCATGCCATTCATATTCCTTATCCATGTGCCAACATGGGATGTGTCCTAGTTCTACACTTGGAATGTAAAACACCCACATCAAAGTAGGTTATAACTATCGATTCCATGAGTTACTACCATGGTGTATGTCGGTTATTGCTTATTCTCATCATCTGGGATACCTACTAGCATTTGAGAAGTTCTATAAAGTTTAGGTGGTGGTATGAGACACTAGCTAAACATTGCACAATAGGCTTTGAAGGTGTTAGTTGAAGTCCCTAGGTCAAGTCTATGACCATTACTTGAATGTCCTTTATGTGATGAATGTCTCTTAATTAACTAATGAATATAATTACTTAAATTAAGAAACTATGTTAAATGAAGTAATACATATGTGGAGTAGTTAAGGGTTGTCTTGTTAAGGTTTAAAGGGGGCATAGGAATGCTCACATTTTATCTTACTTAGATAAGTCTTAAGAATTACTCTAGTAGGGAAGATTGCTTATTCTGTATACATAATCTAATTCTTAGGTAGTCTTAAGGATTACTTAGGTAATCTTGAAGAGGTTACTATGGACATTATCTACTTGATTTACTTAAGTAAGTCTTTCGATAGCCTTTGGAAGGTGAATGTAATATCATCTATATGTAAATGTGTTAAGTGAGAATGATTCTATATTAGGAAGTCAATAGTATCTCTTAAGTGTGTGTGTATGGGATTGTATGAGTAGTCACTTCACGACTCACTTAAGTGAGACTTAGAATCACCTTTGGTAGCAGAATCTTACCTTTATCTTTATGATGCTTTATAAGTGTGTATGTGACTCATTATAAGTAACCTTAGGGGATGTTTAGGCACATCTAGAGAGGGTGTATGGGCAGTCCGTATTTGTGTGACATAAATGAATCTTAGAATGGCTTTGAGTGAGACTATTACATGCTAAAGGGTGTCTAAAGTGAAGTGAAGGAACTTCGTTGTAACAGTGAATTGAATTGACGTACAGTGAAGTGAATTCACTGTAAAGTTTATAAAAATGTTATTATTGGCTTAAGTGATTTATTATGTATTTCTAAGTTGTTAAATGTTGTTTTTATTATTATTGTATGATTTTTTAATCTAAATTCATGAAAAACGTGTGATTTACTAAATGCCCTTTTTCATGGGTTATTGATGGCTTTCATACTTAGTACATCTAATGTGCTAACCCCTTCTTTTCCCATTTTGACTAAAGTATAGGGAATTGCAAGTCTTGATGTGCCATGGAGGATGGATAGGTTTCTATGGCTTGAAGATGAACTTTTGCTGAGTCCTCATTGATTCGATGACAATATCCATATGTCCCTTATGTTATAGAATTTTTTTAATTGTCTTGTATGGGATTAGTTCCAAAATGTTGTATACTCTAAAGTTTAGATAGTTCAAGTAGATGTTGTAAAGATTTAATGTTTTAAATGAGTCTGTCACTTGTGTAATGTTTATAAAAGAGTTCTTCATATGTGAAGAAAGTTGTAAATTTTTACCTATTTTAGTATGTTTATTATGCAATGAATGATACTAGAGGGCTAGATGAGACTTCTTGAAGTCTCATTTGCTTTGTGACGACACAAGGATGCTCTAACTTCTATGGTGTACTTGCGGATCATGAAAAAGATGATATCAGAGCATAAGGTTTAGGGAGTGTACTAGTTGTCTTATGAACCACATCTAATAGAGTCTTGTTTATAATGTGAAGCGCGCCACATTATAAATAGGAGGCTATTGGGTGCTAGAAAAGTTTCACTTCTTCATTAATCTAATCGTGCCTAAGATCTTTGTATATGTTGTCTTTCCCTTGTTCCCTTATGTGGTTGTTCCTTGAGTTTTACTTTATAAAGTTTGGGTTGATGGAGAGAAAAAAGGAGATGTGACTTGTGAGATGAGGTGTAATAGAAGGTGATTTTGACCTTAGATTTGTTTGGTTACCATTTGAAGGGTAGTTAAGTAGGAAAAATGTTAAGGTTAAGTGTGAGAATGTGAAGGAGTGGTTGTTAAGATAGTTTGAAGTTTGTTAACACCCCTACCATAAGAAAGAATGTGATGAAATTTAAAAGAGTAAAAGGGTGAGTTCTCCTATTATGGGGGATGTAATGGTTAGATGATGAGACTTTTGAGAGTCCTTAGTCACTATGAGGTAGAATTTTGTAAGAGAGTGTGAGTAAGATTTAAGGTGCCTTGAGGGACTTCCTTATAATGAATTTTATGTTGACCTTAGAATGTGTTTCTCCTAAGTGGGGGAGTATGATGAAGAGTATTGTTGTTGGGAGTAAAGTACCCTTAACTTTTCTTTTATGGGTTTATTCAAGCATAAAACAAAGAGTTGTTAGTAACTCGAATTTGTAGGAGTCTTTTGTGGAAGATGAGTTCCTAACATTATCCTTATGATATACATGCTGATTGAAGTTTTGTTGAATGAGAAAATGAGTTTTCATGTATAATAACTTCCTTATAATTCATGTGCATCTAGTGTAAGTTGCTGATTGTTTCATATAGTTGAAGGTTGAGCATGCCTATATGGTTATATGAGAAAGATTTGTTGAGCATTTGTAAGGAATTTCTGAAGTGTTGAATTGTTAGATTGTCAAGAAAAATTATTTTGTAAGATGTTTTTATATGATTATACGTTGCATATTTGCTTGTTTGTATCATGACTTGCCTAAAAGTTGCATTTTTAAAATGTTTCTAAATTCACCTTAATGCACTGTCTATTTATTGTAAAATTTATGAGAATTTGACTAATTGATTCTTTAGTCAAATATTGTAGTGTGGTTAGAACTGTTGTATATGAGTATGATATTGAATATAAAATGAGTTTTTCCTATTTGGAATGAAGTATGTGAGTTTTGTAGCTTGATGAGTTATAGAATGCCTTTTAGTTTCTTGTTGTATTGTGAACCTTTTTGAATATGTGAACATGATGTTTTATTTTTGGTTATGTGTTATATGTTATGGTCATGAGTTTCTAAATTGGGTCTGTATTCTTAGAAGTGTTCGGAGAGTGGCAAATGTCATTCGATGATGAATGTTATCCAAATAGGGGAGATATTAATTCCTCAAAAATTACTTGATGTTAAAAAAAACAAAAAAAACAAAAAATCCTATATCCAAATTAATTTTAAGCAGGTTCTAATTCCCCAAAATGTTTAATAATGTGTGTTTAAGGTAGTGTCAAAGAGTTTACGTGAATTGGAAGTCAATCGTCAAGGGATGACGTAGACGTCTGAGGACTAAGTGACCTATGTGCCGCATATGGGTTTTATGTGTTTATGTGTGATTAATGAGGTTATTACGTTTTTAAATGTGTTATTATAGCATGTATAGGTAGTGTGTCAAGTTTCATGAAGATTGGAGGCCAACCGTCCAAGAACGTGCTTGACGTTCGAAAGGCTTGTCTTGAAATGACCCTGTGTTCCTATGTATGTTTCGTCGAGTTTTGCGTGTTCGTTTTGGATGAAACTCAATGATGTAAAGGGTTCCTAAACTGTCATACTACCAGAAATATTTGGACTATGTGAAACGCCGAGTAACAACTTCGGCATCTAGGACCCACAAGAGGCCTTAAAAGACCCCCAACATTGGGAGGTCAACCACTGCTGGCAGTGCAATGCCGACGACCCAAACGACAGACAATTCCCCAGCTCAAACGGCCTCGTATATGGTTCACGTCGATGAAGCCACTTGTGCTCCAGTTTGGGGAGTTTCAGGTGGCAACTCACAAGACCCCAATGACAGGGCATGAGTGAGACCACATCCATTGGTATTGCGTCCGATGGGGCAGACAACAGCTGGTTCTTGCCTAGCGTTTGTGTGTTAAATTGAAGGTGAAAGTTGTAAATTCACTCCCAAGCCCCCTAAATTCTTTGGACACGGGTTGTTTTGAGTGTTTTGGGTATTTTTTAGAGTATATAAGTTTTAAATTGTCATTATAGACTCTATACCTAAATCAAAACCATCTCCCTTACCACAACAGTCTTTCTCCAAAAAAACCTCCATGTGAGTTCAAACTGAAGATGGATCTTGAATATGAATAATCAATGGAGTTTTTTCTTAAATTAGCTTTGGATTATTCAAATAATGTATGGGAGTTCTTCATCTAAGGCATGCTATAAACTAAGGAGCCAATTTCGAAGATGATTTTCAATGATTTAAAAAAAATGAGAAAGTTTGATTTCTACTCAACGTCTTGGGTTCTTGCATAAATGGTTTTGAAACATTTAAATAATGTTAACAAATTGATGTTGCCTGAGATTGATGTTGTTACCAATTAAAATCTCTCGCCTGAACCTGCTGTGACCATCACAATCTCTCAATTTGACTAAAATATGGGTTAAGTAATCAATGTTTGAAATTTGATGAATTCATGGGTAGATGTTTCTTGGCTTTCATTCAAGTATAGATTTGGTTAATTGGTTTTTATAGAATGTTTGAATTTTATCAATTGAGTCTTGAATATTCTTAGATCTATCGAATGTTTGACCATATTGAATTGATATTGACTTAAGGAGGCCATGAGTTCTAAAGTAATTTCTATGGGCTAATCTAATATGGCTCATTATATCGATTGATATCTAGATCTATTAGATTGTAAGCATGTAATGAATTTACTAGTTTCATTGATTATTTGAGGATATAATTGGTCTTCGCTTTCTTTGTGTGCTCCTCACATGTGTCTGGCCTTAGGTAAGGGCCTTATGATTTAGAATTGGATATTTTAGCGTTGAAATCAAAGTGGTAAGATGAAGTGGGGTATGCTTCCCTAATTCCTTCACATTTATGTTAATTATACTTTAATTAAGTTGTGATTGGTATGGTCCACATATAGTGGCGGTTCTATGTAAATAGAGGTGGCCTTGTTGGCGTTACTTTATGAAATATAATGATCATGGCCTTATCGGAACTACTTGAAGTACTATGATGTTTTTTATAGTCATTTTATTTGAAGTATGAGTATATTTATCTATTTGTGAAGCAATGTGAATGTATATGTTCTTTCTATGTATGTTAGGAAATGATGTAAATTATGACTATGTGCTTCTATGTGTAGTCTTAGGGTTGATGCATTGTTGTTCCTACTAGACTATATGATTCTATAATAGTCATATTAATGATGATATGGTAGGTGTGTAGGATGACTTAAAGATGATAATGGTTATTCCTATGTGCTTGTAGAATGATTAGTAATATGTGTTAACGTGAAGAATGTGGTGTCTTGTCTTGGTTGACTTGTGTCCCTTACTAGATGCTTGTATGAATATGAATATGTGATATATTGACTTAGAATTCCATAGTCTCTTAGTCTTGAATATATGAAAGATATGTACCTTTTAATGATGTTAAGAGGGTCTTTTTTGTGAAACCTTTAACCTAGTGGTAAGGTTATGTATGTTGAAGTCGAAAGCCTTAATGGTATCCTTCAAGTAAAGGAATGATGGACTTAAGGTTGATTGTATGGAACGGCATCATATCAAACATTAGGGAAGTCATAATGAGCTTCTTGTCGCCATTGTTATATAGCCCTAGTTGAACTTTCTTTGGTAGGGTAAATATGATTGGGTTACTAACTTTTTAGGAAACACTATTTTGTGAAACTTTAATGTGAATTACTCAATGATAAAGAAGGCTATCACCGAGTGAGTATGGTAACGAGAGTAGTTCTAGTTAATATGAGACTAGATTACAAAGCATGCCCTTCGTAATTCTTAACCATGTGCCTACATGGGATGTGTGCTAGTTCTACCTTTGGCAAGTAGAACACCCTCATCGGAGTATGTTAGAACTCTGGATTCCATGAGTTTCTACCATGGTCTATGTTGGTTATTGCCTATTCTCATCATATAGAATACCTACTAGCATTAGAGAAGTTCTTTTGAAATTTAGGTGGTGGTATGGTACGCTATCTAAATATTGCACAATAGGATTTGAAGGTGTTAATGGAGTTCCTAGGTCATATCTAAGATCATTAGTTGAATGTACCATTATGTGATGAATGTTTCTTAATGAACTAATGAATATAATGATTTAATTTAAGAAAGTATGTTAAATGAATTACTTCTTATCTAAAGTAGTTAAGGGTTGTCTAGTTAAGGTGTGGAGGGGATATAGGAATAGTCACTTCTTATCTTACCGAGATAAGCCTTAAGATCATATGACTGTAGTTTGGGAAGTTGGTTGATTATCTAGACATGATCTAAGGCTTAGGTAGTCTTATGTATTACTTAGGTAATCTTGAAGAGGTCAATATGGACGTTATCTTCTTGATTTACTAAGTAAGATTTCAATAGCCTTTCGAAGGAGAATGTCATATCATATATATGTTAGTGTGTTAAGTGAGAATGATTCTATATTAGCAAGTCTATAGGATCTCTGAAGTGTGTGCGTAAGGGATTGTATGGGCGGTCGCTTCACAACTTACTCAAGTGAGACTTATAATCACCTTTGGTAAGATAATCTTACCTTGATGTTTATGATGCTTTATAAGTGTGTATGTGGACCTCCTATAATTAATCTGAGGGTCGTTCGAAACATATAGAGAAGGTGGTATGGCGGTCTCTCTTTGTGTGGACTTAAGTCATTCTTAGGATGGATTTGAGTAAGAATATACATGCTAAAGGGTGTGCTAAAATGAGTGAAGGAACTTCACTGTACCAGTGAATTGAGTTTCAATGTACGTGAGTGGAATTCATGGGAAATTTCTAAAAATGTGATTATTGGCTCAAGTGATTCCTTATGTATTTCTATGTTTTTAAATGTTGTTCTTATGCTTATAGTATGATGTTTAAATCGTAATTCATTAAAAGCATATGATTTACTAAATATCCCTTTTTCATGGTTTTTGTATGGCTTCCATACTTATTACATCTAATGTGGTAACCCCTTCTTTTCCCTTTTGACTAAATTTAGGGAATTCGAAATCTTTATGTGCGATGGAGGATGGATAGATTTCTAAGGATTGAAGATGAAGTATTGGTTAGTTCTCATTGATTCTAGGAGAATATCCATATGTCATAGACTTTATTTTATTTTCTTGTATGGGATTAGTTCCCAAGTGTTGGATTCAAGTAGATGTTGTAAAGATTTTTATGTTTTAAAATAAAGTCTTCCACTTGTGTAATGTATATGAAAGAGTTCTTCGTGTTGAAGAAAGTTTTAAATTCTTACCTATTTTTGTATATTTTTTTTATACGATGAATGATACGAGAGGCTTAGATGAGACTTTTTGAAGTATCATTTGCCGTGTCATGACACAAGAATGCTCTAACTTCTAGGGTTTACTTGCGGATCATGACAGAAGCGAACCATCCTAGATGACTTGAAATGGAAGACTAACTCAAGCATGGAAAAGATCAAAAAAACAGATGAAAATTCAGAAAAGTGAAAATAAAAAAACGTTAACTAAAAAGAAAAAAACTCGAACTATAGAATATTCAATCGCCATAAAGTTGTGACATTTAAGTCTTTAAAACACTTTAATACGTAATTAATTATGAATACAGATCTCAACTTACTGGACATCTATGAGGATGTAAACTGATAATGATTGAAGTGGGACAAGACCCACGACCTCCTAACTAAACTTAAAAGTAAATGCAATCCTTCCAAAGGAAAAAGGTCCACCATAACTAACTCGAACTCTCGGATATTTCAGATGTATCAACAAAATTCCTGTTGATGATCTTGAATACATGTGTCTACATCATGAGAAGATGCAGGACAAATGACTTAGTACATGGAATATGTGAGCAAGTAATGGAAATTCTAAAGCATAACATAAGCTTGATACTTGATAAAATTGGAAAACATACTTACCTCTTGTTAAACTTGAAACTTCAGGAATACTCAAAAGTACTCAACTTATTCAACTCAGAATACTCAAGGGTAAGATGCATAAGTTAGAAATTAGATACTCAACTCAAATATATTATACTTTACTCTAAATACTCAACTTTGGATACTCAACTCAATATTAAGAAACAATACACTTGCAATACATAAAAAAACTTTATAAAACAGTAAAAATAACTTTGTTCGTTAAAGAAAATAAAACCTCAACTTTGCTTATCTAATAAATTAATATAATTTCTCTGAGAGATTCTCTAACCGAAAACCATAACTATGAGCCTATGTGGTGAAACAACATCTTGCCATGCTGCCAGATCTTTCAAATACTTTGACATCTCATAGAACTACTTAACTTAGTTGATCACACTAGCTTAATTACGGGAGTCATTCTAAAAGTATAAACTAGTTAAAAAAATAACCCATGATAGCTACATTGTTTCATGAGACTTGGTTTAATATGAACGTTTTGCTCATCCCCAACATGTGTGCCCTCAATATTAATCCCTAACATTACTTATCTCCTGCTTTTATCAAATATTTCTTCTTTGGGTTGAGATAATTTCTCAACACTTAGCTTGAGAAAGTTTTTTTGGAATCAATGTTCCATTTTATTGCTTAAAACTCTTTCGGAAATCTTTATTTCCTTTTAACTTAAATGTGAAACTATTTATAAACTCTTAGGGAATTCTTAGTTCCATTATAGCTTTTTAGAAATAAACTCAATTCATTACTCTTTACTTAGCTTGAAATTTGAGTCCTAAATCAACTCATAGGGAATGTTAGTTCCCTTATATTTATTAGAAGGAAGGACTTCAAATCTTTACTGCTTACTTAAGTAGAAACTTCAGTCCTAAAATAAAGTTAAAGCGTTGTTAAGGACTCTTGAAAACTCTTAAGAACTTTAATTTGCTCGTTGACTTCTAGATTTGACTCTTAACTTCTTTAACTTTGATCTTAATCTTACTTGAATTGGATTATGGATTATGGATTCAAGATTCATGATACATATTTATGGATGATTGCGTGATGTTCAACATGGAGGGTTCATGCGGAATTATGAGAATGAACTCTTTAAATCAAGGACTCGAAGCACTTCTTATCTAAAGATTTTTCGACGTATAGAGTTGATGCGGAATTATGGGGATGCACTACTCATCTCAAGGACTTCTATGGTAACATGTAATAGTCCCACGATTAGGAATATAATCTCAAAAGGAATAAAAAACTCAATATTAAAGACTTAGAACTTGTAGATATTACTGCCCTCAATGATACTCAATTTATGAAATTCATGCGGAAATTATGGGTATAAACAACTCGACTTGAAGGTCTAAGTAACTGGATGGAATGCATGTATAAAAATCTTCCCATTGACTTTGTTAGTTCCTCAAAAATTAGTTAAAATTAATAGTTTACCTCAAAGTATTCAACAACTGAACTAAAAAGGTTTTTTTTAACTTTTCTCTTAACTCTCTCTTGAATTATAAATTCAAGAGTTTTGGTTCATAACATTAAAAATTTCATGATTACAATGTAGACTCATGAATACATTTCATCATTCTCATACTCACTTGCTTGAGTCCTGAAACAAGTATTAGAAGTTGTAGAAGACTCCACAAAAGGACTGAAAGGGGTTTTCTTAGAATGTTGGAAAGAATTCTCAAACTTAACCCTCAACTCTACCTTAAATTTGAGTTATGAATTCAAGGTTGTGATCATGTTAAGAATGATTTTAGTTGTTTAGATTTATCTTAGAGTAGTTAGAATAAAAAAGGAGTGTACGTGCACCTTAAACAAACTCAAACGGAACAACCGGAGGCAAACCATATGGGGAAGGCGGCTCTGCATTATGGGTTGCACGGGGCGCCAGACCCTAAAGTTCAGAAGTGTATTTAGGGAAGCTCTGTAATGCACAACATTCTAGGCTTCAACCCAGAAAATCTGCCAAACTTCCATGCTCGTTTTCTCAACCTAACTTTCCTAAAATTTAACTGTTTCTTCCCCAATAACTTGGATTTGATTACTTAACTTAATTATACTATAATATACTCAAAACAAAACTCAAATTACTTAATTTCATATAAATAAATCATTGAAACCCTAAAACAACAATATTGAGAATGAGCTACAAGAACACCTATCAAGAACTCAAATCTTTCAACTTAAAGAATGAATTTTCGCTGAAACTAACATGATAGTAGTGTAGGTGAACTAACCAAACACTATGGAAGATAAATTACCTTTAAGGGATTTAACCTATGGAGAAAATCCACGACATCATTCAAGAATCTCGACGAACATTTGATCAACCCCTCTTTTCTCTTCTTTTCTTTTCTGAACTCTCAACTAAAACCCTAGGTGTATATTAGGATTATAAAATTGAACAAAAAAGTATTTGTACCTTAGAAATTTACTTAAATCGAATTAAAGCTTATTGGGTAAGGAAAATACTAAAATACCCCTTACTATTTTCGGGTAACATTCCTTATATGGACAAACCTAACTTCAAAAGGTCATATCTCACTCATCCAAAATTGAAACTTAGAAAACTAGCAGCGTTTGAAAGATAATTCAAAGATCATTCATAAGGTATCTTGTAGAAAACCTAACTTATCATGTTCTAGGAGTTATGGTCAATTCAAGTTAACTCAAAATTCATACTTTACCTACAAATTTTCAAATTTTGCTATTTCCAATTTAGTTATTTAAGAACACAAGGTGCTACATCTAGTGACCTTAACACTTAATTTTTTTTTAATTCCTTGATAAAATCTCACTCACTGCGAAGAATGATTTGAGTCTTAGCTCAAAACTTTTTCGGGGAGTTACAGAAAAGTTGTGACTTTTATTGAATGTTGTAACCTTTCAGAAGGGTCGCAATTTTACAAATTGTTGTAATATTTATGATAAGACAAAATATTTATTCATATTACCATTTGTTGTCTATAAATATAGGACTTCCCTCTCATTTTAAAACAACGAAAATTTTGAACCTCCTCTTCTTCTTCACAATTGAATATTCGTGTACTTTACTCATGTTGAGTGACTGAGTGACATCATTGTTTATGTTACAGATCCTGATGTGTAGTTTTACATTCATTAATTTATGCTTATGTTATTACGAATAAATAATAATATATAATAATTTTTATTTTCCTTTACATTATTAACCCTTTATTTAAGATAATATAGTGTTTTAGTTTTAGTGATGGATATGTCTTAAGTATTATTTTATATATTCAGTCTATTTAAAATTTTTTGTGAAAGATAGGTAATTTTACTAGGGTTGAATTTAAGTTCGACACTTGGACCCCTAATAAGAGGCCACCTGAATTTTTTTTGTGAAATCATCAAACCTAACCATTCAAAAGTAGTATGAATAACTCCTTTCTATAATGTCGGTGAAATGGTCGAGCCCAATTATTAATAGAGTTATAGATGAACTTTTTTCCAAAGTTCAATGGTATATTTGCATTTTGACCAATTTAATTTTGGTGATGCGGATCTCTAATAACAAGACAGGTGAAAAGAATGGTTTTGCATAACAATAAACTATTCTGTTAAAGAATAATTGCATAAATAAACCCTTTGCAATATAGTGGCATGATTGACCTCAACAATTAACGGATGAGATAAAAAAAGGTTTTTTTTTTTCAAAATTCGATGACGTATTTGAGTTGTTTTACATTATGATTGAATCAAACACAAATTTAAAGACTTTTTATGTGAGTTTTTAATAGTTCATACTCATCATTATGGGGTACACCTGCAATCATTGTACTATGTGAAAAAAGTAGTATAGGTATATGTTCAAGTTTTCGTCAAGAAAGGGATTGAAAAGGTGAAAATTGTAAGGAAAATGATTCCTTTTTATAAGTGAGGAAAATCATTTCCCCATCTTCGATTGAACATGATTTAATTTCTCGACTTCTATCACAGTTAGACACATATTAGATGTGCTTGAGATCAAAAATAAGATTTTAAGTTGATGCTTCTTTTTCCAGTTCAATCTGTTAAGTTATGGGTAGAATAATTATAATGACCATCTTGTTAGACCCAAGCTTTGGGGATATGCATCATCGATCTCAAAAGTGCAGTGAACTTGTGTTATCCATTGCCTTATTTTTTTCACTTTCTGCTCCTATTTGGGCTATTAGTATGTGTGATTCAACTAAGATGCTTGTCAACCTAAATGTTTTTATTGTTCAGCCCTCCATCATTAGCGTCACACATTTTATATTAGTTTCCTTTTGTATAAAGAAAATGACCATTGGTTGAGTGGGCCATATGAAAGTTTAGTGAAATACGATTTTTTGAGATAATATCCACTATTGGTTAGATGAAATGGTACATAACAATGAAAGACATGAATAAAAATGTTGTTATTAATGAACCTAATTCCAAGAGTTGGTGAACTTGAAGGAATTTTTCAACAAAAAATGGCTCAAAATGAAATTGAGGAGATCATCTAAGGGGGGACAAGAGGGGTATTGGTAATAGGATATTTTCAGATTGCTGAATTGAGAACTTGAAAATGGGAGTTTGGAGTTTAGAAAGTTAATAAGATCATTAGGTTATTTTCCCTTATCCTTGGTCGAACTCACAAAGAAGGCTAAATCGACTATTAATATGCTTCAACTATCTGTTAGGAAAATTCCCAAAAATAGAAACCTATAGATAATTTGGAAAGGCTAAAGTAATATTTGTTAGGATTTTTTGAAGGTAAAACCAATTGAAGTTTCAATTATGAGATGAATTATTTTGATCTATCAAAATATATGGATTGCCTCGGAAAGAATCTAAATGATGTACTGATGATGTCATTGGAAGGGGTTATGTCTGGTTGTCCTGAAGAAAAACTTGCAATACACAGATTTATAAAGCAACTGAATATTGTTCAAAAAACACTAAGATGTTTGAGATACCTATATGCCACAGAGCTAAATGGTAATGTCAATGAAGAGAAGCTGGAATGTTTGGAGACTCAATTTCTGTTCATGGCTAACAATGTGGTACAACTTTGTTGTGCTGTTTTAGCTAACGATGTTGCTGATTTTGTAAATGATAAGGATAAGTTTGACAGATATAAATATTATATCTTTAATAAACCGCCCTATCTATAATGCTTGATTGTGTTAGTAGAGTTTGATATGAAAAGATAGTTTTATCAGTGAACTAAAGGCTTTCAAAGTTTACTCAATCAAGAACTGAATTACCCAAAGGATTTTCACAACATCTTCATAGTCTGCTGATGTATCTCAGAGACAAAAAGTGAGATAACTTCCCTGATGATAACATCTCTGCTAAAAAAAAGTGATGTTGCATAGAGCTCATGTTTGTTTTCCTTCATGCTTTGTCAAATCATGTTATTAGCGGTAACTGGTTGAATGAGGTTATGGAAAAAGATTTAGTTATAGCGGGTGATATTCTATATGTAGTTTAAAGGGTTCTTTCTAGATCTAAAAACAAAGATGGCAATAGCAAAAGAAGTATTAGCTCGATAAAAACATTGGACAAAATTAAGATATGAAGGAACAAGTGGATATTAGTTCTTACATCCACTTTAGAGAAGGAGTTGTCATATTTATCATCCATTTTCAGAGATGTCGCAAAGGTGCATCATGAAGATATAATTCTTAAAGATCTTCATAGATGGACCACAATTTTTGCAAATGAAGATGAGGTTGCCATTGACTCTGTTTTTCTCAATATAATACTTTTTTGCATATATTTTGCTCACTTCCTACAATTTTAGAAGAGGTCAAGCAAATGAATACGAAGATGACTGAGATGGGTCTGGTGGATGTTGCTCACTATGTGGTAGAGCCATCAAAACATCTTTCAACTCGACATAGCAATCTTGGGAGTGATAAGGATATAGTGGGTTTTGAGATAGCAAAATAAAAACTACTTCAATATCTGACTCGGGGGAGAAGTGAGCTAGATGTCATACGTTTTGTTTATCTTGTATTCCTGAGATACTTAGAACAAAAAAGAATATGGAAAAATAAAAAGAAAATCAAATCCACTGAATGCATAGTATCCCCATAAGAAAATTGGGTTTGATCTTCTTTCCATTCAGTGGGCTTGATATTCTTTCCATACTGTTTTTCGAGATTCTGGTACGTTTTTACAGATTCTAGTTTTGTGAATTAACTTATGTTTTCCACTAATTTATTAAACTTTGATAACTTTGTGTTTCTACAATGTTTACTATGTAATCAGTAGTACTTTTTGAATACAAATTGCATAAAAACTTCTTACACATATAAATTGGTTTTGGGAGTTTTATAAACTCTCTGACAAATGGAATCTAAAAATAGAAATTATTCAACTAATTCATCAGGTCATCGTTTGCAAGACACAACATTCCATTACAACAACCCACAATGCTTAGAAAACCGTTATTATACTAAAACAGAACATTTAAGTGGGTATCTTGATCTAAATTCTCATTATTGCAGATCAAAGCATAAATATATATTTGGTGTTTTCAGAGTAATTTCAAATAAAGATGTAACCATGTTGTTTTGAATTGATATGCATAGAGATAATGTTAGGGCTAGTAAGAAGAGAGTGCCATAATTTATTACCAACCAAAATAGTTTATCTCATCTTACCAGTTCTAGTTTTATTCCTATCCATCTCAATTAAAAAAGATAATGACATCCTAATTCAAAACTACTTTGGAAACACCGAAATAAATATTTATTCTTTGTTCCGTAACAATGAGAATTTGGATCAAGATAACCACTTAGATTTTTCATTTCAGTATGTTAGCAGTTTTGTTAATATGGGTGGCAATATCAATAGAATTGTATGTCTTGTTGCTACTGTCCTATTGAAATACTAACCATTTCTTATTTTAAAGTCCATCTATTAGAAAGTATATAAAATTCACAGATTGAATTTATAAATGTGAAAAATGTAATATATGTGGGATTATGACGTGGAGAGTTATCGAGATTTTTCAACAACACTAAAGGGACTTGCCAAATTAATCAAAAAAAAAAATTCCTCCTTGTAATGACCAGTTGGATAAGATGGTGTAATTGTGTTAAAATAAAGAAATAACTTTTTTTTGGAGTCAATAAAGAGTTGAGTAGTGTTGAACTTAACATTATTTTTGATTTTTTTTCAATGATGTCTGTCACGCTTCGAGATACCCCCGAGACGCACACATAGAATCTAGGAACACAAGTTATTCAAAACTAACCCTACTAGCACGATCATGAGCATATTAACGATAATAAACTAATGCGGAAGCTAAATAATAATTTATTCTGAAAAGATTGGGAATACCCATAGTTTATAACTGAGATATATTAAAACCGATGAGTATAATACAATGAAGTTACTAACTCAATACTAAGATGAAACTAACTATATTTGAAATAAGCCTCTAAAAACTAGACTTAGAAATCTTGGGACCAAGCCCCGGCTAAATTAGAAAAACTGGAAACATAAAAGACTAAATGACAAAAAGGAAAAACTCATGGACTCTAGTCCTCGGAAAAAAATGAGGGATCTTCACCACTGGAATATGCTTCAATTGGAGATCGGAAAAATTTGATCAATTGCATGATCTGGATATCTAACAAACCTGTAAAACCTAATAATGAGACGATGTAGCGCACATATGCATCAGGTTTGAAAGGTGCTTGGCTGAACAGTACGATAGAGTGTAAGTAAGTGAGATATTTAAAAACATAAACCGAAACCAGCACAAAAGCAAGTGTAATAATCTGAACATGATATACTGAATTTCTGAGCTAACTGAATGCAATGAAAAATTTTTAAGATGCTGAAATTGAATACTAGATATAACGATGAATGGTCAATGGAGAGAGTATGACTGAATTGTAAGAGCTACTAATAACCGATAATAAAACCGCATGAGCTAAATGTGTAGTCCAAAGTATAAGCCCTATCGAGAGGACACAATATACTCTGCCATAGGTATAAAGTCATGCTCGCATGTCAGTAAACTGATTACCCACACTGGGGACTTACAACCTACTTGTCTAGTAGTCCTAGGACTATTGGGTATTCTAAACACTAGTCCAACTCGGTTTCATGCTACTCCCGATAAATTCTATATATTTACTGATTATGTCTGAGTTTCTGTAAATATTGGATAGCTCAAAACTGAACATGGAAATTGAGAATGCAACAATTAATCTGGTAATTCTGCATTTATAAAGCAGGGAGTGTGTATATGAAGTGTCTGCCAATATGCACCTAGCTGTCATTGAAGACCTAAAGAAATACAAAGGTTAGGGTCTGAAATTCATGTGATAACTAGTATTAAATAACCCAGGATAATTTGTATTTTGGAACATATATTAATAAAGAATGAAGTTCTATCAAAATTTTAGAAACCCAGGGTCTAATCATGATAAGTGAATCAAGAATTGGACTGGATAACTAGAGACACCCAAATGGGTTTAAAAAAACCCACTAGTTAGAAATCCCACACAATGGTGATAAATGAAAATCCACAGAAAAATACTTAGGTTTGGGGGCTGGAATGCTTGAAATTGTTGCGTTCTGGATGTAGGATTCTTGGAATTTTTTCCTTTTCTAGATTCTAATTTATTTTCTATTAAACTTTGCTGTAATGATTTGACTTAAATGTTATTTATGTTTCTAGGTTTTTCAAAACTAATAAAAGTCTAATATTTAAGGTCCAAACAAGACGTAACTGAAGTTTTAAACGAAGTGGGGAAGGTCCAAAAGACCCCTGGGAAAGTTGCAGTCGGACCAAACGACTGTCAGGACTAACTCTCCATCGTCTCACCGACGCCCCGTCGTTGGGTCCATCAACTGGGCCTATTCAACAGAGTTTTACTAAAATGGGCATAACAATTTACTCGGAGGTTTGATTTTAGCAAGGTATGTGTCTTTGGAAAGATAATTCAATTATATATCTGTGGGTAGATCATGGGACACCTAATTCGTTTTTTACTAAATGTTATGACCAATCGAAATTGACCAAGCTGAATTTCCCCTTAACTGTCTGCAAATTTTCCACCTTCAGTCCACCTATAGACCGTGCTGGTCATTTCCAGTTTTAGCTCTTGTTCGAAAGAGGGGTGAAGGGTGTATCAATCGACAGTCACGGAATTACGGAACGTTCTTGGACCTATGAACCCTCTGAAGTTCGTCTGTCGTCCAAGACATACCAATTTTTTAGTTAAATTTTTTGGGAGTTACTGATCTCATACAATGTTGTTACAGGACACAGACCGTTGGTCACGACGGTCAATGATGCATATGTTGGTTTGCACCTGCAATTTTTATATAAAAGTAGTTTTGGTTCTGTTTTGTTACGGGGGTGTTAACAGTTACTCTCCTTTGGGAAATTCATTCAAAATTACAGACTACACTAGCTGGAATAGCGGGAGAGATCTACAAACCCTACTACTAAACACGGAGAATGAGTTGCACTTTGTCCAATGAGTTGCACTTTGTCCAATAAGTTGCACTTTCTCCACAGCATAAAGGACTGAATCTAGCCCTATCAAAGTTTCTTCAACTACTTAAAACAAACCAACAGGAGATATACATCTACGCCCATATAAACCCTCATAAAAGGCCTTATGAATACTGCAATGGTAGCTATTATTGTAGGCAAACTCGAGAAGAGGAAGGTGATCATCCCAACTACCTTTGAAATCTTTCACACAAGCTATAAACATATCCTCTAAGGTTTTAATGGTACGATCTGCCTGTCATCCCTTTGTTGATGAAATGTCGTATGAATGTTAACTTGAGTACGAAAACCTTTCTGAAATGACTTCTAGAAATGAGAGATAAACTGAGGACCTCTATCTAAGATGATAGACAAAGAAACCATGTAACCTCACAATTCTCCCATGAACGATAGCCTTGCAATGTCTTTGCCGAATATGTATATCACCGCCAAGAGCGAGAAGACTTAGTTCATCCTAGCCAACTATCACCCAAAATGGAGTCCATTGCTCCTTGCGAGGTATTGCGGTAGGTAAGACTGTGATGAAGTCAATATTTGATCACATCCCACTTCAAAGTAGGGAATATCGATCTCTTGTGTATTACCGCCTGGTTTCTTATGTTCTACCGTGATTGCTTGGCATTGAAGGCTTACTCAAAATTGTCTGGCATATATCCCTTCAATCATGCCATTCAACCATAGGACCTGCACGCCGATTGCCGCACTTCTAGGGGCACTGGAGAATAGAATACTAGAGTTTGGTTTCTTGCAAAGAAAATTTCATGTCTCCAAACTCGCCCCCATATCAAAAACACACAATCTACCCTGGTAGCAAAGTACATCATCTCCCCCTTGGAAGAAAACCTCAACTCTCTGATTATGGATTTCACCCTTAAGTTCAAGAAAGATTTGATCACTGTCTTGTTTTTCTTTAACCTCCACCACCAAAGAAGATTCAGCCCCATTTTGAACTGTTACACCATTCTCTGATATGCTCATAAGGCGAACTCCTAAGTGAGCAAGCCTGTGAACATCCTTCATTAGCTCCTTCCATTCTTCCTCAACATGTGCTACACTACCCACAGATAATCTACTAAGAGCATATGCTACTAAATTCTCCTTACCAGGATGTTAATGCACACTCATATCATAATCTGTAAGGAACTCAAGCCATCTCCCTGGCAAAGATTGAACTCCTTCTGGTGAACATATACTAAAGGATCTTTGGTTAGTGAACACATCTATAAGAGCACCATACAAGTAGTGTCTCCATATCTTGAGTTAAAACACAACTGCTGAAAGCTCAATGTCATGAGTTGGATAGTTCTTTTCATGAACTTTAAGTTATCTAGAGCCATAAGCTATCAACTTAGCTTGCTTCATCAACACACAACCTATGCTGATTTTGGATGCACCAGAATAGATCACATAACCATCATAACCCTGTGGTAGAGTCAAGACAAGAGTTGTAGTCAATTGTGTTTTCAATTCTTAAACCTTTTCTAACAGTCATCTGACCATTGAATCTTGACCATCTTCCCGGTCCAACCTTTTAATGATCCGGCTATGGATAAAAATTCCTTCCCATGACTTCTGGTAAATAACCACTAGAACCAAAAGAACTTCTTGTATCTTTTTAAGGTAGGGTCTGGCCATTGTTTTCACTGTTTTTCTATCTCCTGGGAATCCCCATTAGATCCCTTCTCGCTAGATAGAGTGGTGGACAACGAAGCAACGGATTGCAACGGAAAAGACATTTGCTAAACTTTAGCGAATAAAACTGAACTGTCTATCCTTGAAGTCTAGCAAAACACTCTTAAATGACTTGCATGTTTCCTTCCATCCTTCTTGAGTAATGAGGATATCTCAATAAAGATGATAACTAACAAGTCCATACTATTTGAACCTCTATTCATCAAATAAATTAAAACTGCGAGGAGCAATTAGTTTTCAAACGAACAAAAACTACACATCAAATAATGACCATACCAGTTTTTGAAGGTTGTTTTTGGAATGCATTAGCTCGAATCTTAGGCTGATGATAACCTGATCTTAGTCTCTATCTTCGAGATGATATCCTCCCTGAAGTTGGTCAAACAAGTTCCTCAATCATCATGGGAGGGATACTTTTATCTGATTTTGCCGGTGTTCAAACTTGTGTATAGCAATTGCCCATTTTGATAGAAAAACTTTCTGAATCTTTCTGTTCTTAAAAGCAACACTGGTGCATCCAATAGGTGACATACTAGGTCTGATGAGCCCCCTTAATCTAGAAGGTCTTTCAACTTTCTCTTTAATTCCTTAAAAGCTTTGGTGGAGCCATTCTGTAATGAGGAATAGAATTAGGAATGTATCTGGAATGAAGATCAATTCCAAAGTTGATATCCTTTCGGAGGGACTCCAGAAAGATTTTCTTTTTCTGGAATAGCTTCAAACACTCACAGACTACTGGAACTGACTTAAGAGTTGGGTTTACAAGGCTAGAAGCCTTAACCCGAATTAGAATATAGAGATAACCCTTATATATCATCTTCTGGCTTTAGGTAAGAAAGTAATCGACCCATAGTGGGCTGAATCACTAGACTGACCCTTCCATTCTAAGATTGGTTTGTCTGGAAACTAAATACGAACAATCCTAATTCTACAATCGACTAAGGCATAACACGAGTGTAACCAATCCATGCCTATAATGACATTGAATTCTACATTTTCTAACTCTACTAGACCTGCTGAGGTGACTTACTGAGATACTGCGACAGGGAAATTTTTGTATACCCATCTAGCTGTAACTGGCTGATCGACTGGAGTAGATACAAAGAAAGGTTCAAAGAGGGATTCTTGACTGACATTGAATTTGAATTCTATGTAAGGTGTTACAAAAGAAAGAGTAACCTCTCAATCTACTAATGCATAAACATGAAGGTCAAAGACACATAACGTACTAATGACTAAATCAGGAGAACCTTCCTGATCCTGGCTATCCTGAAGAGTATACAACTTATTGTGGCGCTGACCGCCACCTGTACCAGATGAGTAAACCCTGCTGAGTTGGGCGACTTGCTAGTGCTGCTGAAGTTGTAGATTGAGCTCTACCATTACCACCTCCTTGACCTTTTCTAGAAGGAAAATCAAGACTGACCGCACCCAAAATATTACTTTTTTCCTGCAAGACACTCGCCCTGATGGTTCTTACCACACTTAGGGAAAGTGGGGTAAGTCTTCCCCTAACACCCCTCTCCCTCCATCGTGATTTGGATCCCTGATGCATTACCCTTCTGGTCATACTGAATTTTGGAGGATTGGAATACTAGATGATAAGGGGCTACTCTGCTCTCCCCTTCTACGCTAAGAGCCGCCACACTCACTTTTGCTGACCTGCGAGTGATTTCCACCCCCTGAGTTTTATTGAGAATATTCATTGTTTCCTAGTCCCTGGCTTCCTTAATTTTCCTTAGATCTGTCCCCTAACATATCACCCTAAACCGGTTGTTCATGAGTCCCCGTTATCCTAGAAGCTGTTCATATCTACAGTACATCGCTTTCTAACCCATTCTACACTCATTTCACTAACATCTGACACTATGACCCCATACAAAAACTTATTCTCTGAGCACTGGAGTTACACCATGTGAGAGTATACCTGTAGATTTGGAGTTAAACTTGAGAGTCCATACTCGTGGACTGTCATTTTGTACCCTCCTTAAATTTAATGATTCTTGGGGTCTTTGCTTTTTTCCCCCTCTCAACGCTTTTTGAGAAAACCGATCGATAAAAGTCCTCACTAAAGTATTCCCAAGTGATATGAAGCCGCATTTGCCACCTATTCTCTACTTTCCACTGAGTGTATAAGATATGAGAACTCATTCCACTGGTATGATGCTAACTAAAAACCCGATCATTTCCTAGTATTTTCATTCGCCCTCAAAAATTCTTCGTGATCTCTCCAAGAATCTGAGGATCCTCATTAGTCAGGATGCGATTCTAAGAACTCACGTGTATTATATTAACAACGTCACGAACACCCTTGTGGCTACTGACCCCCAGCCATTTCCATTCACTAGCATGAACCTTATTATTCTAGTTGTCATACCTCAGCCAACATTTGTATGTCATTATTTTTGTCTGAACTCCAAAAGATATTGGAGACTTCCTATCTGGGGCTGAGGACTTGTGCGTTTTTGAATTTCTAAGCTTTACATTCCTAGAATTAGATCTACCTACGAGAGCATTAATCTAAACGTAGACATCAAGCTATATGGAATCATATCATACTCACGCACGTTAAAATCAAAAAAAGTGACGTTTTCCTATAACCTTCAGAGCCTCTCCTTTTGATAGATGTGGTTCACTACACAAACCCATGAAAAGGACTCTACTTAGTGAGGGCTTTTTAATACATCCTAGTACTCCGTGAACTAGTGCTTCTTAACCAAAGTTTGTTGTCACGCCCCGATCTACCCCTGAGATACGACACTGAACCTAGGACCCAACGATCCCCCAAAAAAAAAAGATAACACTATTGCAATGGTCATGACTACTAAAGATATAAATTGATTCGGCAATCTAAATCATATTTTTATCTATTAAGATGGGGAAAACCCAGATTTCTATAAGTGGAGAGTATATAAAACTGCTGAATTTACTACAAATGAGTAATTACTAAATATAAGTTGAAACTAACCTTGTCTCAATAAGCCTCTAAGCTCGCTAGAAAAATTCCAGGGACAACCCCCTAGCCAATCTAGAAAAAAACTGAAAGTAAAAGACATAAATATGAACGCAACTCACGACTCCTTGTCCTCAATAATGAGGTACTCACACGTATATTCCGAACTAGGATCGGGAAAATCCATCTATGCGTATCTGGATGCGGAGAACCTGAACTTTACATCAAGAAGAAGATATAGCGCACGTATTGTGTCGTACCTTCAAAGGTACTGAGCATGTAGGAATAGAGTAAAGCTGAAATAAAACATAACTTAACAACCACAAAGCAATATATAATAATCAAACACGATATATTGAATTTTTGAGCTAACTAAAGCTGCAAATGATAAATATATAACATGTTGAAACATGATACTGAACCTGTAAATGGCCATTACAACGAAAGAAAATGAACTTAACTATGGAAGATAAATAACCGATAATTAAACCACATGAGCAAAGTGGAGCCAAAGTATACGCGCCCATCGAAGACA
This sequence comes from Solanum habrochaites, assembly GCA_027704765.1. Lineage (NCBI taxonomy): Eukaryota > Viridiplantae > Streptophyta > Magnoliopsida > Solanales > Solanaceae > Solanum > Solanum habrochaites. Next base: position 35,008,929 of record JAKWJA010002499.1, on the reverse strand, counting down.
CAATATACCCGCCAGAGGCTATAAAAGCATCTGACGTGATCACTACACTGATTGCCCTAGAGAGGACTTAACAACCCCCTACTTGTCTAGTAGTTTTCTGGGACTATTGGATATGCTACAACCCTAGTCCAGAGCTCGATATCATGATACTCCCAATGAAATTTGTAAATTTAACTGATTTATATTGTTTTTCTGTAAATACTGTAGATCCAACATAACATGCAAACTGAGAATGCAAAAAATTAATCGGTAATTATACTTTATAACATTAGGAAATTATAGCTGAAGTATCTGAAATATCCGACCTAAGCAATGTTGTAATTCAGAACTAACTAAATAACAAGCTAGGGTTCTAACATTCATGCGAGAATCTAGGTAAAACTGCGTTAATCTTATTTGGAACATATATTTTTAATAAATGTCATAAGTCTAGAAAAGTTCAAGAACCCTAGGTCTAATCATGATCTGGGAATCAAAATCTTGACTGAAAACACGGACTCCAATTGTTGAAAGGAAAACAACTAGTGAATCTAGTAACTATTGATAATTCACAAAAAAATACTTAGGTTTCGGGAACTTGTACGTTCTTTGACTAGGGTTGTTTGAGATTTTTCTCCTTTCTTTCTCTCATTTTCTAACGTTTGAATTCAATTATTTGACTTAGATATGGTTTAATTTTTTTCTAGAATTAAACTGACTAAAATAGTGATTATTTACATCAAATGGATTTAATCTTTATGGTATTATGCAGAAAGAAAAGAAAAGATTAAGTTGAAACCAGGTTCCTAATATCTCTTGGACAGTTGTAGTTGGACCAAACTACGGCCTGGACTGACGGTCTGCTCGTCTGACCGCTCCCGTCATTGGGTCGTTTTTTTTTGTTGATCAGGGTCTGTTTGACATGCTTTACTAAATAGCCATTACTTTTTACTTCGAAATGATTATTTTAGAAAGGAGTTGCCCTATGGAAAAGATATTCAAATTATCTATTGTGGCTAGGTTCTTGGACATGTAGTTATTTTGTTTTAAATATTGACAATCGAAGTTGAACCAACTGCATTTACCCTTAATTTTTGAATATATCTTCCACCTACGGACCCGTGTCGGTCATCCATAGCTCTTGTTAGGATTGGGCGATGGGCCTCGATCGACGTCACGATAACGGACCGTCTCCTGACCTACAACCGTAAGTCCGGGTCATCGTCCAAGAACTTAACCATTTTTTTAGGCGCTAAATTTTTTGGAGTTTATGATCCCATGCGAGGTTTCACATGGACGGACCCGTGGTTAGGCTAACGGTCCCATCGATCCACTGTTGTTCTTGCCCTTCCCAAATTATTTCTTTAAGCTGGTTTTTTTGGTCTGTTGTTGTCTACGGGGTGGTGTACATTGTCATATGAATAGTATCCTCATAGAAATTCAAATTACAATTCTTGATATATCGACTACAAAACTATAGCCTCCGTTCATCTATTAAGCGATCAATGGGATGTGATAGCAGTCATGAGTACTTAGCCCTCTCCACAACCTTGGCTGTTGGGGAGACAAATGTCAACCCTAATTAAAAAATATTCTACGCGTCAACTCTAAAACCACCAACAAATTATCCAAAAACTGTCAAAAAATATGCTAAAACCAATTGGTTTTTGTCCAAACATTTAACGTACTCACTAAAAATCGTCACATTTTAAGAGCCTCCCAGAACTTACTCTTTCTTCCATTTTTTTCCAAGAGTTGCTGACAAAACTCTTAACTCCAATAACTTATTTAGCTTAATTTAGTGGAAATAAGTAGAGTATTCAAAAGTTATAAAATAATTAGCTAAAACATCTACATTATCAAATTATTATTGTTTATTTAAATACCATTATGTCATCATTTTGACAAATATATTGTATCCTAATATAATTGATTTACTATCTTTTAATTTCTCAAATCAGTTACCTAGTTTTACTCCACTACAAAAAGAAGAACAAGAACAAAAAAAAGACCCATATTTTAATATTCTCTGTAGTTTTTTTTATCCCAAATCTGTCGATTCTCAATACTGTTTCATCCTCATTGTGTCATCATCCTAAGTATTTGGGGCTGATTTCTTATGGTCTGATTAGGAGATAAACCTTCTCCACAATGAGCTAAAATTCTCTGCTTATTAGGTTCTGGCTATTTCGTTGTTGGATTCTAGATCTCCACCGTCGCTTTATGGATGATCTCGAAAAAACACTCCTTGAACCAATAAAACTTGATGGATCAATTGTCGAATGAATGTTCTTAATTATCGGTCATTTTAAATTCTAAAGAACCAAAATACGTATTCATTATTCAAGTATTCATACTAATTGCATATGTAAAACAAACTTTTTAATCTATTTTTCTTATTGTGTATTTACTGCAACACTTTCTATGGCAAATAGCTTTTATTTAGATTTTATTTCATACTATTCATAATGATATACTGTCAATTTTGTTATTAATATTTGATTTTGTATTTATTCTCAGTTCAAAATAACTAAAATACAATTTATTTATGTTATATATGTATTCCGTTTTATGTTAGTTTGATCATTTTGTATTTTTAAAATCACTTTGTATGCCATATAGTTATATTTAGTTGATGTTATATTCATTTTAAATTCTGAAACAAAATACAGTTTATTTACATATTCATTATATAATATTCAGATTAATTGCTTAGTAAAATAGATTTTGTATTGTGTTCTCATTTTTTAATTTTCAATATCACTTTGCTATATCAACTAGTTTGTTTTTATTTTTAATTTGCATTCGTTCTAGAATGTTGACAATAGGTTGGGGGGGGGGGGGAAATTGTATGATCTAACTTTTCAATTGAGATTGACAGTATTTAAATATGCTTATTGTCGTGGGTAGAATTAGTTCATTCGAGTGTTGTGTCGTGTGAAACGCTCTGGCGCTCTTATGTGTAAAAAAAAAGTTCATCAACGTCCTAATACTTCCAAATAGAGGGGTGTATATTTCAAAAAAAGTTCAAATAAGTAACGATAAAAAACTAAGGGAAATATTTTTACCTTTTCTGAAATATTTTTTCCATGATGTTATTAAAAATTGTATATTAAATAAATACAATCAACATTATAACAAACTAAAATATTGAAAGTTTTAGTAAATATTTAAGTGTTTACAAGGGACCCTATTAAATGCTAAAATATTGTTGTTTTGAAAAAATATCCCAATTTAATTTTTCCTTTATTAGGTTTTTGATGGGCTAAAGAACATTTGATTCTTTTTCTTGGCCTATGACTATAGGTCCTTGTCGAGATTCCATTCTTCCCCAACGAGTATGCGCCCCCACCTTACGAGAAATTCGGTCCCCTATCATTTTTTCGCTGTAATTCAAAATAGGTGTGGATAATTGACCTTTCATATCACCTCCCAATTCTCAGGTAGCTTCTTCAATGGTATGTTCCCCCTTAATATTTTCAAGGACAATTTATTTTGACCAAAATTTCTTCGTTGTCTGTCAACAAGCGATCAATTCTTCCTCCTCATATGTTAAATTACCATCCATTGGTATAGTTGATGCCGGTCAAGAAAATTTATATGGTCATACAATTTTAAGCTCAAATTTGCTCTTATTCTTTTCAAACCACTTCACGCTATTCCTTGATGGACTCTTAGGAAGGTTTTGTCTCCAACTAGGTACTCTAAATTTCCTTTGTCTAACTAACTGAACCTTTCCCAAGATCCAACTCTGTTCCCAATATCTTAATATCTCAAACATCAACCTTTCTGATAGGAGAAAGATATCACCTATCATAATTTTTCAAATGGACCCATATATGGAGTGGGGTGACTTGTTGTGATAGGAAATTTCAGCCAATTCTAGATAAGCATCTCAACTACCTCCAATTACATTTAGAACGAAAAATTTTTAGCATATCCTCTAGAAATGTAGTCAAGGTTTCCTGAAACAAATTTCCAAAAATATGTTGTAGATTGTGATTTACCGTTCAATATAAACATTAAACGAACCTCGTAGAGTCAAAAGTTCCATTCAAGCATATATCTACTATATTCCTTCGTTATATCTTGGTTAAGTTGACTTACAACTAACCATACAGAGTTATATAACCTCTAGTGGTTAAATGGGTCCCAAAATCCTAAGTTGTTGTATTGATCTTAAAGGTCGTTGATGCTCAAAGTTAACATGTTAATCAGATAACAACTTGAAACAAGGACGAGAATTTTTTTTTTTCTCTTACCAATATAATTCTTGAAGGAAATTTCTTGGTGATACCGAACCTGTAGTGTAGTTAGAGTTATGGATTCCTCAAAAATAATTTGCCTTAAACTATCTATGTTAAAGGGAAACCACATAACAATCAAAAGTTGTATCCTTTTCTTTACCCCCTAGAATCTTATTTCGATATTCACAGAACTTCTCATCCTCGTATTTGTTGTCCTTGATATGTGTTACCAATAAAGCTTGAATCTTAACCTAAAAGCAATCTCGTCCTCTGAGTTTTTCTCGCCGAATTTTATAGTTGTATCCCTGAGAATGTGCATAATTCTAGGTTAACAGTTCTTTCACATGAGTCTATTTTCCCTTGTATAAGTAGCCAGACTTTGGAAATTTCACCTGCTTCGTCCAGCTTGCGTGTCCTAAAAAGAAGCCAGTTGTTATATTATCTGGACTCTGCAAAAACTTCCACCAGCTAAAGGTCATTTCATATAGGCATTATGTTCCATATAACCTATGGATTTCCTTTTCAATGCATTAACATAAACAACTTTGTTTCCCACATGACGTCGAATAGTAAAAATTTTCATAGACATAGAGTACATCGTCTATGTGTGAAAATTTAAGGATCGTTCTCTTTTTTTTTCTTCAACCTAGCATTATTCCATTGTTGCTCTTTTAATACATTACATGTTTTTCAAAATGTGCTTAGAAATATCAACAACCTCAAAGTAGGTAAATAATTTGTGTGCGAGATTACTCTCCAGTCTAAGAGGCTAACCAGCTTTTCAACAAATAGTTGAATCTGAAATACTTCATTAGACAATAAATAGGGAACACATCAAGCTTGTTCAGAGAAATCTGAAGTTGTGTATCGGTACAATCTGTCAAATGAACGTAAATTTTCTCATGAAAATTGAGTTACTTTTGTATGCAATATTATAGCACTGTATCATATCATGTATTGATCATGACATCCTTATCTAAATCTTTAGATCCATGAAGTTCATAAAGCAATTTTCAACACTCATAATTCTTTAAGCATTTTCATCCAATAACATTTAACGGTTCTCCAAAACTATCAAATGTGAATTTTGTTGGTGGTCTCAATCGTAAGACTTCATAGGGATACATCCTTTTCTCAAAAATCTAAAACCATATAGATGCATCTGGTTGGTCCTTGTCCATATTATGTTATATGGTTTTATCCAACCTGTCCATTAAGATAGCTATGACTCTTTGGATCGAGATAAACATCTCAACGATAACACTCTTGCTTTTGTACCTGTATTACTTCCACTAGTTGGCCGTATAACCTTCTTGTAATGAGTGTAACTACCTTATTGTGGACCCTTCCATGGTCCTTCCTGATAATTATTATTTCTAATCATTGGGCAAGACTTATGCGTAAATGCGATTTTTTTTATTCCCCTGACCTCTCAAATATTACTGATATGACAATATATATCGAGTCTAAATCACATCGTATTAAGATAAACAACTGATATTCAGCTAAAAAAAATCCTAATTGCTACATACTTCTAGAAGAATAAAAAAAGAAAGACAAGGCACATCCTATCACGTCCTCGAAGAATCACGATTATAGAAATGGCCAACAACATAACCATAATTGAGATTCTACTACTAAGTCAATAGGATAACCTTGATTTGATATCAACATTCTCACGACCCAATTTAGACTGTGATCGGCGCTAAGGAAAAGAATCCCAAAGCACGTCTTAACAAAAAAACTACAGAAAATTGGGCAAAGTTTCCTCTATTTTTTTGTCTATCCTAAAATTACCTGTACCGAAAATCACTAATTCAACAAACCAGTCTCATCAATAATCCACCTTAATAATCAATATATTGTTCGAAGAGTAAAAATAATAATTCCAACTCCAGAAAATAAGCATACTCATACAAGACACAAATTTACAATAAGAAAGAATACTCATAAAATCTAATAAAAGGAATGACTATGGAGAGACTCTATGAATTTCAAGAAATGTCTATAACAACTAACAAGTTAGTGGTACACGTGTACAAGTGTGCGGCTCACTAGAAATTATCAGCTCATAAATTCTATACAAGGAAGTCCTTATTAATATCACCTGCCTTATTTGTAAAAACATTAATGAGGAGTGAGATGCTAGATCAGTGACTAACAATACTTAATCAAAATAATTTTAGCGAGGGACAAGTCAAAATCATGCTAGTATGATAGTAAATATGATAAAATCATTGTATTTTAAGAAACGGTGACAATATTCACTCTTATGTGCCTCATATAAGCAAAATCAATGTAAATACTTAATAGTAAACCGAGAAAAAAATTTTCGTATCAAATATTATAGATGAAAACTCAGAAAACATTTTCATACCTAATCTTATATATATTAACCATAAACACTTTAACAGCGCGACAGAGGGAGTCAAGGGATGGTCCTAAAAAGAAAAAGGCTTGAAGAAGGGGAAATGGGGCAGTGGAAGGGAGGATAGAGGCGAAAGTATCCAGCATTTTATATTAGTAGACTCATAAAGTTTGGATCATATAACTCTTATAGTTCAACTAAAGAAACACTTCCATATCAAATCCTTATGTTGGGAGGTTTCCAAGATGAATCAATGTAATCAGTGCGCTCCCCTTCTCTTTCAGATTAAGCCAATACAGGTGAACTCTCATAAAGAATTAAATATTTCATATCAGTAGATAAACCCTACTCGATGGATATCATAACATATACCTGTTCTACCCTCCCCAGCAAGGGCTTAAATAAAAAAGTCAATAACTAGCAACAGGTGCACCGATCTAACGAAACTCTCCAATTAGGTACGTTATTCCATCCAAGGTCTACTCCATTTAATATTTTTCAGTATCAATAAAAAATTTAAAAAATCTAACAAAACTGTTCACATCATATAAATCATATCATTTCACAGTTTAACATTCACCTGTCAAAATACTATTTTCTCAAACATTATAAAACATTTTCTATAACACTAAGCATATCTTGTAAGAATGAGAAATCATCTCAAAAATATCTTTTATAGTATATGCTATACAAAAGACACGTCCACCACGCAAATCAACAACATTTGGGTAACACTTTAACGTTAGAAACCAGTAAATATCTGAATTTCTAAAATACAAATACAATTGATAGTAGATTCCTCCCCCCCTAAACGTACTAAGTGTTTTGAGAACTACCAAATTTGCACCACGGCATCGGTATTGCTTCCTTCGATCAAACTATAGGCACATCATATCGATCTAGCAATACTTCCTTCGTTTAGGCTAATTCATACTAAATTAAAAATACCCAAGCTTCAAGGTTTTATGATAGATTTGAATCTGTCAATTTATATCACATTGGTCTTTAGATCGCGTAAAAAAGGCTCATTGTTGATTACTTCACCCTAAAATACACATAACTAGTGTCACTGTCAAGAAAATGCTTCTTTTGTGTTAGGCCAACTACAAAGTTTTTGGTCAAAACATTTTTTTTTCATACTCACTCAACGTACCTTTTAATAAGAGTTTACGTTTCTTTATTCCTTCTACACCCATTTTTTTTGAACTCTAAGCTCTCAAATTTATAGTCAGGGAATATACAAATTCAATCTTTAAAAAAAGTTAAGAAACTTACCTACCTTGAAATCCATAGTTGCAATAGCAAGTGTTCCGCTTCTTCTCTATTTAGTTATTTTTCTGTCTTAATTGATTTCATGCTCCTTCATAGGAAGAGCCTCCAAGAACATACTCTTTCCTTCTTTTTTTCTAATAGTTGCTGACAAAACTCATAACTTCTTTAACTTTATTTAATTTTTCCATTATTATATTTTTGATGGGCTAAGGCCCATTTGATTTTTTTAATGGCTAATGACTAATATGTCTTTGTTTAAAATATGGGATTTACATTTCATCAAGTAGTGATTATCAAATTTGCATATGGAAAATAAGACTTTTTAGAAATGCGAAAGGGTTTACCAAACTGTGATATTGGACAACTTGATTTTTCACACTTGTTGATTTATATGATGACTTTGTAAATTTCTTGTCAAGTTCTTATGAATGATTTAAGTTTGGTGGCGAAGATTATTTTCTTAGCAATTTTTTAATGGATCCCACCGTTCACCTCAAGGCGAACACTGAGCGTGGTGTGAAGTTTCATTGTGCTAAAATTTACCTCTAGATCCATTGGAGGAAAGGTCCTCAATATCAATTGTGATAGCATTAGGAAATCCTATTTCAGTTGATAAAGCAACAACACAAGGCCAAGTAAGACTAGGGTTAAGATAATTCTAGACCTACTTGACAAGAATTCACATCATGTAAGACTATAATTTCTGGAGAAAGATCGGGTAAAATTATTGAGCATTACCAAGTAATTGTGTTAAACATTAATCTTTCACTATATTGTACTTATTGTAAGTATTAAAGACATAACGAAAATAAAGGTCATTTTTTACTAGGGAAAACATTGTCACAAGGTGATCGTTTAATTAGTCGACAAAATTGGGTGAGATGTTGCCCTTACACAATCTTATTCCGAGTCTAACAATATGGAAAAATTGAAGGAGATGAAAATGATTTTTGTAAATCTAAAAGAGTTGCGAAAAGAGGGATCGAATAAACCAGTTGGCGATAAAAATATGCTGCCAAAATTATCTAGAAAGCATAGTTATTTGGCTAATGTTGATGGAGTCCCAAAGTTGCATGGTATATGTACAAATGAGTTTAGGACTGATACTAAATCTACTTTTATTTGTGATATACAATAAAAGAGGGTTCGGACCATCAATTAATACTTGAATCTCAATTTTACCAAATGAAATTCTGCTCAGTCCATTGAAAATGATTTGGAGGTTGGAAATCGAGGTGACATATACAGAAGTTCAGGTGATAGAGTTTTTTATACACCTATAAAAATAACACAACATCAGAGGTCGAAGAATTCATATTTGATGCAGCAAATCGGCATCTAGCATTGGAAATTCTAATCAGGAATCTTTAAATAAGGTCCCCTAACATGAAGAAAAATCGGTACGTCAGGCCAACAAAATTGTACTTTAAACTACTATGAATACGAGTGAGGACGTTGTGTTTTAAAGCAATAATGCTAGAAAGGAGTTGAACAAAGGGATAGGAGCTTGAAGCAAAGAGAACTGGAACATGGTTACACGTAGGTAGGAATCATTTAATGTTTTTCTAGGTTCGCAAAGTAATTCTTCGAAATACCAATTATGCTCGAATAGTTTTGATGATTTCTTAAAGGATACCGGAAAAGATCGTAATGTTATGGCTCCAACATTGCACTTTTCTAATCTCGAAGTAAATAAAATTATTCAAGAATGTGAGGTTACCATGCCCCTCAGATCCAATAATTTTGCGATCAAGCCACCCATATTCACTGTGAACACCTTAGCTAACGAGGTCCCTATCCAATCTTTGGATTCCTTTAGAAAACTTCAAGGTGAATCTTTGTTGCTCCCCATTATACAGGCAAGTGTACATGGTCGCTCAAGTAATATAGTTTCTTTTAGAAATAAGTTATCGTTCCGAAGGGACTTATGATCTACTTATATTCACACTTAATTCCAAAACTAAAGAGGAAATTAACTACTTCAACAAATGAGGATTTATGGTTAACTATGACTAGTATGAACTAATTGAAAGTAAACAAGGATGAACGACATTATTAAAATGTTTCAAGCAAGATAAACGAACAATTCCAGAGCTGCAACATATATTAAATGTCATGAACCATATTATTGGATTCGAATAAAATTGAGTTATCAAATTAATTTTTTATAGGGTTGATAATATGATCCGGTTTACATACCTCTCGTCGCCTACCCTAGCTAGCTATCTAGCTACAGCGTTGAGAGTGGATAAGTAGACTAACTGACGAGCATTTTATATTTTAACATCAATATTTTGATACCAAAGCAAGGTTGTTCATCTTTCAGGAGGTCATCCTGAACAATAGTATCCTCAATTTAACGGTCGGACCGAGTTCTTTATATTTTTTGGTCTATTTAATCTCTCCTATGGCAAATTCAAGATTAGACACTAGGATTATTTTATGGTGCGAAAGCATAAAAAAATAAAACAAGAATATAAAAGGTAATTTTAATTGACAATCGAAAATTTATTCATAAAACATCAAATATTCAACAAGCAATTAATAGCTACAACCCTAGAACTAGGGCGTTTAGCTACTCATCCTCTTAGAAATCAACAGAAAGATTATTGTTCATAAATAAATCCGAAAAATACTAGAGTTAAGAGGATTATAATATAGATTCTTTCCCTTCACAATAAACAAACGTCGAACCCTAATAATGGCAGCCCTAGGATATATTATAGTAGTAGATAAACTTAAGAACAAGTTCTACTCAAATTAGAACTCCTAGTTAATGTTTAAAACTTGGAAAAGTTTGAATTGGCGTTGGGGGGGGGTGGTGTCGCCTTCTATTGCGTCTTAGCAACATCCTGATAACTCAAGTCATTGCAATGGCTCGCCTCTAATCCATCCGCCACTCGGTAAATCCTATGAGCCTTTACCCTTTGCACGGCACGCGTTCCAGTGCACCTCAACAATGGCTCTACGAGTAAGGCCTTTGCGTAGCGCGCCTGCCAGTGCGCCTCGCCTATGTTCTTCCACACTTAGCAATTTTAACGTCTGTCTTTGTTCCTTTTTTCTTCGTTCCAACTCAATTTTCTCTAAGAGTTTCTAAAATCACTATTCATGTGTGTAAGGGCATAAACATAGAAAGCAACCGCAAAACCAAGCAAATAAACTAAAGATCATCCTTTAACACCATCAAAACATGGACAAATATTGACTACTTAGGAATAAATATATGCCTAAAATCACCACCCAACACTCAGACTTTTTTTTTGTCGTCAAACAATATATTTAGAACATCAACTCTTTTTCGTAACCTTGGCTTTATCAACTGGCCTCAAAATATACCAAACCCTTTTAATCATGATCATCAAGTTTAGATTGGATTCCTCAATATTATATATGAATACACACACACACACACACGCACACACACACACACACACACATATATATATATATATTCTCGGGATAATGAAAACTCATACCAACACAACAGCTGGATATTCCTACACATGCCATAAATGCCCTACTTGTTTATGCTTATTTTTTGTACAACCTTTCACTTAAGCAACGGTCAAAAATCACAAGGCCTACTTTTTTCAACATAATTAACTCACGCTCACAAGCAAAGTTCTTACATACCTCAAAATGCCATATGCTTGCCCATAGTGTTATTCAACTTTCACATCGCACTTCTCAAGGAATCAAGAGGACTTTCATTTGGTTATAGTGTAGGCTTCAGGTAATGAAGGGAATTCTTTTTTTCGAATTCATTATAGTGTTTGCTCCTAACTAATGCGCATGTTATCATTTACCGAACACTGTCATTCCTACTATTAATTTCTTCTAGTACACACTTGATGATTAAATATCTCTTTATTTCTCCATATTATCCCTTTTATTTCTTTTCCAGAATTGTTTTATTCAAATGTTATTGCACAAGACACCTAAATTCAGATTTTTCATCAGAGTAAGGTGCACATTATCCTTGATAGGATCAGGGCTATTGTTTTGAGCATAGTCCTAAATTAGCCACCCTCTATTTCACTTAAGGTTCACATTGTAACTAAGGACCAGGGAAAAATTAGGGTTTTCTTTTCCACACCATGTAGTAATTCATCATTAGCTCATTCGACCTTATTTTTCAACCCTTCTTCTTAACATAGTGCGTTATGGACCTTAAGAGGATAAAAAATACTTTGTATCAAACAGTGGGTTTCAACTTATCATGTGGCTTATCAAATGAACAAGTCTAAAGACTCAATGAGGATTAACAAGGGGACAATTTCATGGTAGGAATACAAGTAGACTAAAGAATTGACTATTACAAAGAATGCCTCAATCACATTCCTTAAGACATAAAAGCTACTTATTCAACACACACAAGTCATGTTCTACATATCAAGTCAATAAAGAACCAATAAAATCTCGCTACACATGGCATAATGACAAATATACAGATATACCAACTAACATGCTCATATAGTTACATTACGATATTACTACATAATTAATCCCTTATTTCTATATTCGAGTTAAACATAAGAACATATGCTAATTAAATGGTGAACAAGTCATTGCATTTTTCCAAATATAACTTGACATGATGATTGGCTAACATCTTGGGACATAACTTAAAAATACCAAGGTTGGCTTTGTCTAATCCTACCATAGAAGTAAACTAATTTTCCCTTAGAAAGAACGGTCCCGTCATCATATATCGAACTGGGAACTGTCATCCTCAAGATGACTTTAGGACTGAATAAAGCGATTACAACTTATATCCTTTACAGTTTCTAAGGGAATAAGACTCATTAAAGTATGCCAAAAACCAAACTCTGAGGAACCAAAAAGGGCAAAAAATAACAAAAAAAAAAAAGAAAATAAAGGGTAAAAAACAGAGCTCATAAAGAATCCCAGACCCTATTATACACGAGAATACACCCCACCCACACTGACTTGAAGGCGATACCGTTAGCTCTCATCGTCTGTCCTCCACTGTAGACTCGGTCGCAGTGGCTAAACAAAGGAAGGGCTCGCGCTCCCTCTGGGAACGCTCTTGTCTTCTCTCACCTATGCCCCGGGGGTCCTATGGCCTCATAGACCACGTGACACATTTAAAAGGAAGTCTCCTCATCCACAGTGTCGTCCTCCTCCTCATCATCGATTGCCTCATCAAGGGTGAGCTTATCATCGTCCACAGGCTCTAAAAAGGTTAGATCAGTCTTGCAAAATAGTCTACGCTATTTATCAATGGATAGCTATCACGACCCGAGTGCATATCCTAGAAGATAGTGCATTCCTCAAGTCATGTCACCGCGTACTTGACCTCTTGGAGGTCTTGTACAAGACTTATGACATCATTCAATTCATACATGTATGAAAAAGTAGTGCTGGTTAACATAGCATAAGAATCATTTATTCAAGAATTACAAGGTCATTACAGTAAGTTCTTGTTCTAGTCATTTGCCCTAATTACTTAACGTCCATATATATTAAATAGGACTTCATCATATCAAACGCATAATCATATATATAATTTAACATTCACCCTTTAACTAAACACATATATAGCCATCACCTCGATCATTAGCTAGATATGAACTACAAAAGCTTCACATAGGGCATCATAACTAACACAACATTCCTAACAATCATTCCGGTTCAAGACCATGATCACATCACCTATTATTTACAATAAGTAAATGCCACCACCATAACTTATTATATACAACCATACCAATTCTATCACCAATACTATGAGAAGTAGATAAAGAAGAGTCATTCTTTACCAATGCATCAACCTTGATCATTATTATTTAATAGCACCTTTTTTCATGAATAATTCATACTTATATATATATATTAATATATATATATACTATATATATATAATATATATATTATATATATATATCTATGAATATATATATATATATATTATATATATATATATATATATCATATATCTATTATAATTATATATATTATTATCTATAAATAAATAAAATATATATATATAATATCTATATATATATATATATATGTATGTATATGGAAGTAGCTAAATGATACTTTAATCAAAAATAACCCTTCAATAAGACAATACGAGATACCATGGATAACAAAACTATACATTACATCACCAAATACTCAGGCTGAAGGACATAAGATCTTTAACCAAATTCACTTGAACTGAATCTTCAATCATATTTCATAAATCCTATCAATCTAGGGAAGTATATAAATACATAATAATCATGTCTAATTCATCCTTCATCTACCCTAGAATTAAGATCACATCATGTACATTACAACATCCAATCTATAGTGTAGAAGAACCTAGATCATTCATTACCAAGACTCCTTTACTTTGATCATGAATAATTCATACCCAAAATTCATCAATAACATCAATATAAGGAAGTCGTTAAAGAAATCATAACATAAACGAAATCCTACTACAATTGCCAAGAAATCGCGATTATAGTGAGCATGTAGAAGAACATAGGCTGGTATTATTCAATCATAAAGCCTTGATACACATTGATCACTAATAAACAATTCACCATCAATATACAATATACAAATTAGATATAAGCAATTCAACATGCTAGAATAATAAATCAATCAATATCAGTTCAAGATCACAAAGCCCATAATTAGGCTAAAAATGATAGTTTGAAAGGAGAATGGGTTCATCATGCATTTGGATTAAATTCAATATTAAAATAAATAAATTATCATCAATTCATCATGAGAGGGAATTTGAAAACTGTTTTGAGAAAGAACTCATGGCTAAATTGAAGAAGAGGTCATTTGTTCATGAACTTCCATTGAAAACATTGAAGGGAACTCTCTATATGGATAATTAACTAGAGATTAAGGATTACCATAGCTTAATTTTTAAGAAAAACTCTAATACTTGATGAAGAACCCATGGAAATAAATGCTCCAAGCTATTTTTGAGCTTCACTTTAAATGTAAGTTCTAGAGAGAGTTTGGTTTGGGAGGGAAGTCTAATTTTTGTGAATTCAATTGGGAATGGGTTTGTAACATTATTGTTCACTTAAATACACCCAAAATAACAAAATAAACCAACTAGGGTAATTTTATCAGGTCGGGTGAATTTCCCATTCACCCTTTTAATAAAACAGTGTGTAGGATGCAGTTACAGGCACCATCGACGTCGTACTGCAGACTGTCGTTTGGGTATGAGGATTGAAAATAGACTTAAGACTTCACCAGAATTTTTTTTGGTTGACTGACCTGGCGTATTTTGGCTCCGTTGATTGACACAGCAAAGGTAGTGTCTCAACACCCTTTGGGTCCTCCATCAGGGTCTCTTACGGGGCCCTTGGGGAGTCGTACCTGGGAGTTTCTAACCTAAAAGTATACCTTAAAATTTAATGGACCTTCCACATAATTTTAACCTAAAATAATTACACGCAACATGTCCAAACATGCTAGGCACAGTCAAGGCACACACATGCATGTCTCAAGGGATAACTTTCGAATGTCTTGGACGTTCTTGGACATTTGACTTCTAAACATAATGAAACTCAACATACATTCTATAAACATCATTTTTTATAATATATGTACTTCATTTGCTAATGACACACATAAAATCCCATAAAAACACATAAGGCCCCTTTGGTGACTAGTCGTCGAACGTCTTAGTCATCTCTTGACATTTGACTTCCAATCACGTCAAATAAATCATGATACATTTAAAACATTTAATTAACATTTTAACAAGATTATATTTACAAGTGAGGATCTAGACAACCAAACTCATTTTGGGGGTCTTACAATGAACTCCTAACTTTTGATCTAGCCATGGGTTCTAGCATAAAACATTTTGAATCGTTGAATATTTATTGAATTTATGTTATTTTGATGATTTTAACCTAAAATATTCATGAACCCATGCAAATCAGAAACTCCTATTTTTTACTTTAATTTTGGCGAACTGATCATGTCTCAATTCTATTGATTTCTTGTGTCGTTTACTTTGAGCTATTGAATTATATGAGTTTTATCAAAATCATGTGTAGCCTGGTAGTACATGATCATGGCTTATTGAATTGTCCTTATAATTCATTGTACTTACAATGACTTTTCTGGATGAATTGGTGAGCATTGTACTGAGTAAGGGCCTTTGAGTATTGTGTTGGGTGATTTGACTACGGATTGAAGTTTTGAGCGAGGATTGATGGTATGCTGGGCCTAATTCTCTTATATTATGTACTATAGGTATTATTTATGATTGGTGATTGTAATGTCACTTTATGGTTTGGTTGCTTATTGCTAATACTTGTGACTTAATGTGGCCTCCGTCGAAAACTTACATTATGTATTATGAGCTCTCATGTTATACCCGATGATTTTTGAGTAATATGAATATCTTGATGACCTTATGTTTTAATGGTGTCGTATATAAGCAGTGACATCTTTTTAGTTGTGATATGAGTTCTAGTAGACAATAGGTAGGGTTCGTTAATGTGTTCCAAATAATAATTGCAGTAATGATGCTTTCTTTGATATACTTACATAGATTTTGAAGGTTTAGTGGATCGATTCTATAGCAGAGTGTGTAGAATGACGTAGTATGTCCGAGTTAGCGCGCTGTAGGTTGTTGAATAAGATGATATATGGTATAGTAAAAGAGAACAGTGTCTCTTGTTTTAGTACGACTACAAATATCCCATCGCATTAATATCAGGAATGAAATTAACCAAGTTGATTTCGTAGCGTTTAGAATACCCTTACGGTCTATAAAGTATATGTGTGAATGGAATATGAGCTGAATATAGTAAGAATGTTCATTTATGTGGAAACCCTTTTAAAGAAGATATGATATCCTTGAAGTACGAAAACCATAATGGATCCTTCTTGATGTGAATGATCGGGACTTCATGTTGATTGGATGGAACGACCTGATAAATCATCCATGGATAACTGAGCTCTCCTATTAACTATTGAAAGGCAACCCTAGGACCTCTTGGTAAAGTGTAAATGATTTTTTGGAATTGTGAACTATATATTGAATCCCTGTTCATGTACTCCGTTATTTGTACTACGATTAAATGGAAGGCTAGAAATAGAGTACTTTGGAGTTTTGCTATAAGCTAAGAATACTTAGAGACAAACGGTAACCTTGGTAATTCCCTTAGCATGTGCTTGGCATGGAAAAAATGTATCCTAGTTCTACCTTGGCAGTAGGAATACCTTCCACTCGAGTACGATAATGCATCTGAGATTCCTGTAGAGCTATCTGGTCTATGTTGGTTATTTTCTATTCTCAAAATATGGGATACCTACTAGTGTTGGAGAAGTTCTAAGAAGATTAGGTAGTGCTATGGGACACTATCTAGACATTGCACGATTACGCTTTGAAGATCTTTGTGTGTGAGTCCTTAAATTACCCAAGACCATTACATGAATTTCCTTACGTTATAGATGTCTTATAAATGAATTAATGAACTAAATTAATTAAGTAAAGGTATGTTCATGGAAATATAAGTATCTAGAGTAGCTTTGAGGATTGATTAGGTAGGCTTGGGGAGGATGTATCAGCGTTCTCTTCTTGTTTTACTTAGATGAGTCTTAGAGTAATTCTAGGTATTGAGTTTACTGTTTAATAGGTTATAATATTGTACTAGGTAGTATTGAGAATAATTTAGGTAATCTTGAAGAGGGTGTATGTGCGGTCTCTTCATGTCCTACGGCATCTATAGGTGAGGCTCGTTTGGACAACCTTGGCTCACCTCACAGTTGGGTCCTTCCTCAAGGACTGTTGGTTGGTCCTTGGGAGTTTTGACTTGAAGTTTCCAATTCAAATATGATCATACACATTTTAAGGTCCTCTCACATAAATTTCATCCAAAAGTAACATAGAGAATTTTATGAAACATACTAAGGTAGATAAGGACATTTCAAGACAAACCTTTGGAACATCATGGACGTTCTTGGATGTTTGACCTTCAAACTTCACGAAACTTTAGATACTGACTATAAAACTCATTCTAAAAATTTGTAGGACTCTATAACATCAAGAAACAAGTTTTAGGCTATAGTTTCACTTATGTCATTTTAGAGGTGCTACATTCTCCCCCACATTGATAACACTCGCTGGAACGACACTTGCTTCATTTTCGACACCATCAAGAGACAAAAAACTCAAGACTAGAATAAAATAAACATACCAAACCCTAAAAAATACACAATTTAGGATGACACCAAATTTCAAAACTTTAGAGACTCAATACATAACAAGAAGATGGAAACTCTTTTACGACTCATCATGCAACAAAACTCACATATGTCATTTAAATTAGGATGAACTCCTTTACATTCATTTTCATACTCATATAAATCAATTCTATACATATTACAACAATTTTAAACCCAAGCACAAGTTAGTCAATTTTCCAAATTTTTCAAGTAAGCTGCCAGGCATTACAGTGAACATGTCAAAAATTTCAAAAATGCCACTTTTAAGCGATTGATGATAGAGACATGATAATATGAAATATAAAACCATACAAACACATTTTACAATATTTATTTAACTCCATAAATGCACAATGTGAGGAATCAATGCAATTCAATTTCAGCAAGACTCCTAAAAAACATGCACATACAACATGCTACTATGACATTCTAACTCTGAAGGTTGAATTGAATAGAATATAAGAGACAACAATCACACTCTAATACTCAACATACTCCCCCACCTAGAAGGAACTCATAAAACTAAAAAGAAAACAAGGACTTACCAATGCCATCATCCTCATCATCCGTCTTTGATCCTCTAGCCCGGAGTACATAGAAAACGATTCCTCTTTGGAGCACCACCTTCTGGAACACTAGGGTTATCTAGCTTAGATTCTCCCCCTGTAGATGCAATAGATGGACAATCCTAACCTATTGTCAATCTTTACCACAACCAAAACAATTCCCGGTACCAACTAGATATTTACCATAGTGCTTCTTCCCCAAGAACCAAGTAGGCTTAAACCCATTTGGAACCAATCATGGCTTTTCTCAGTTTGACATTAGTAGCACTAGGTCCATAATGTTTCGGGCCTCTTATTAAACCTAGGTTTGTTTTGCTCATTGGATCCACTCATGTTCAAGTCGTTCCTTGCAATCCTACTAAGTTTGGACTCTTCAATGGATTGAGCATACACCATAAGCCTAGAAAAATTCATATCATTGTGGATCATGTCCGTATGAAACTCTTTTTTCACAAGGTCGACAACACCGGTCACAAACATAGTAATCTCCTTTATAGAGTTAGACACCAAAGATGGATCATATCTAGACAATATAGTGAACTTCAAGGAATACTACTCAAAACTCATATTACCTCTCTCAATTGGTACGAAGCTAACTCCGTCTTCTCCCTAGAAGTCACCCCCATGGATCTCGACACCTTATACCCACCATCAAGAAACTCTTAGGGATCCTCTACCACCATAGAACCATGAAATATAGGAGGGTTCATCCTCACCATGTCTGTCAATCTAGACGTCGTGATACTCTCCAAAGCATTCACCCTAGTCCCAACATACCTAGTCACATGGGTAGCCATATCTCGGTCTAGGGAAAGTAAAGCCTCTACCAATTCTGCATTAGTTATATACGTGAGAACTATTGGAACATCATTACCTCCACCAACAATAGGGACTTCAGCACCTTGGGGAGGCACTTTAAAATCTTGAGGAACTTCAACTCGTTATGGATATAGTCCACCTTGGGGACCTTTCTCTTGCACACCTTCCTCCAACCTTCTTGTGGAGATTATCCTAGTATTCATATTCTATTAAAACAATGAAACACAGTAAGAAGGATACTTATAACTTTTAACTCTATTGGCACAACACATGAATAAAAAAGAAGGAAAACTCTATTGTCCTATAGCCACTCGCTCATGGATGTTTCTTGACTCACACAAATGAACAAGACTCTACTATACATGGATTTTTGAGATTTTTCGATTCCTAAGACCACTTTCATAACATATAATCTGATACTACATTTGTCACAACCCGAGTGCACACCCTAGAAGATAGGGCATTCCTCTAGTCGTTCCATAGCGTAGTGGACATCTCGGAGGTCTTATACAATCCCTATGAAATCATTCATTGCATACATGTATGAAAAGTAGTGCGGAATTAAAACTTTTCACACAAAATAGTACTTCAATTATTTTTATATAAACCATAAGGAATATCACTAAGTCGTAAGTCACCATCTTAGACACATGAATAATCTTGGGACACGGTCCATACAATTGAAATATAGAAAATTAGTCTATTAAAATACTTTGAATAAGAGAAATCTAAAGATAGTTATGCCCTCGATTCAACTGAGGACAAATTTAATCTTTGCTTGAAAGAGTATAGATGCCTTGCTTCATATATGAATGAATATGAACCTATGCCAATGGAGGGTGTTCCACTTGCCAATGGTAGAACTAGGATACATCCCATGAAGGCACGTGGTTAAGGATGTCAAGTGTTTATTGTTCTATAATTTGTAATATTATTTCGGAGCAACATTCCCAAGAATACTCACTCGGTGCTAGACTTAAATCTGATAGAGTAGTACAAATAAAGGAGTACATGAAGAGTTCCATAGTAGTTCCACAGCTACATCTAAGAGTATGCAAAGAGTCCCCTGGTGCTTTTTCCATAGTAACGAAGGATACTCAATAATTTTTCTTTGGATGATCTCATGTCATTCCATTCAATCAACCCAAAGTCCATCATTTACACAAGAAGGATATCTTTACGACTTTCAACTTCAATGATATCATATTCCATTCATACATATATGTTCAAGACTAAGGTTGTTCTAACATACTAATTGACGGGTTCATATTCGTTCATATATCAAGCAAGGGACATTGGTCTACATAAACAAGACACAATTAACTTTACTATCACATATGACATCTTTTTCAAAAGTGTAATAGCCTAAAGTCTAAAGCCTAACATAGAGCTTCACATGAGTGTCTTAGGGTGGTAACATTGTTTTACGGTCAATACTAATGTTACTAAGTCAATTAATAAGTTGTAGAGTCAAAAGTCAAGGTACATCCACGATGTACGGAGACTAGTTCGACACGTGCTAGTGTGCCTTAACCTATTGACGGGGTTTTAAGAGTTTTAAATTGATGATATTTTGTAAAAAAATTTCTAACACATATTAAAGTTTGTTTAGGGTCGAAATGTTTGGGTACGACTCCCCAAGACCAATCGAAGGGGCCATGAGGAGGACCCTTGCATGTTGTATAAAAAGTTGTCATGGACAGTGTCTACCAAAAAGGGCCAATGACGGGGCATCGGTGGACACCGTCATTGGACACTTTTACATTTTTTCAAAAGTTTCACATGGACTAGTCTCTGACACGAACAATGGATGTTCAAGATGGTGGGGTCAAGGGCGTAGATTGACCTACGGACCATCGATCGATGTCTCGTAGGTCCTGCCACAGTCCATTTGATTAATTAGTTAGTTAATTAATTAGATAGGGGTTAATTGAGGTCTAGTTAAGCTATTTAATGACTTATATAAAGACCTAAACCTAATCAAACTAAGCCAACTCCCATATTTCCCAAAACACAATTACTCTTCCTTCTCTCTACCAAAAAGAAGAACTCTAGTGAAGGTCGAGGTTAATGTATTAGGCTGCAATAAAGGTTCTTTTCTCCGTCAAACTTCAACAATTTACAAGTTATGGTATCCTTTAACCTTTGGAATCCTTTCCCCAAAGGGTTCTTCCAATATTGTATTCAAAAAGATGAGTTTCTAGTGGGTTTCGTCTATTACTAATTTGATATTCTAAATTGTATTTTTATGGTTTATTTTTATTTTTATGCTTATATTAGTATATATTATGATCCAATTGTGTTAGTTATTGATGATTTAACCTAGTTTGTGGAATAGATCATGAAATTTACCCAACTCCCTAACTCTAGGTTATGAACTAGTGATGAATTGATGTGTAGTGATTCAATTGACTTTAATATTGTGTTAATTACTATTGTGTGATGGTATTACACCCATTATTGGGTTGAATTGTATGGTTGATGGTAAAACCTTGGATGATGGCTTGTGAAGGATATTGGGCTAAGTCTTGTGATCTCAAACCTTTACTTCAATTATGATTACTTTTCTTTAGTGATGAAGTTATATTGAAGTACACATCATGATGATATTGATCAGGGTTGGTATCATATTCAACTAAAATGTCTTAATTTATGAGTTGTGAGTTGTTGGCTAAGATGTAATGATATAAGGTGGGTGATGAATTTACCTATGGTGCCTTATTTTGATATGCTGATGTAAATGTGTTAACCTCACATATGTGAATTGTATTGAAAGTACATACTCATAATTACTATTGATCTATGACTATGAATATATAAGGTGTAGACCTCTATTACCTAAACTAAGTTATGATTATTAATAAAAGACACTTCAAAAGGGATTGTAGCTTAGCACCAAGTGAACTAGAAGTGAGGAGTGTCCCTTTCGACATAGGGAAGCTATTATACTCATGTAATTGAAGATTATAATGCATGTAGCATAAAGTGGCTTACATGGAAACTAGTCCACCTTCTTTGGGTGTAAGGTTCCATGGCACCGAATTTCACATTAGCTCATGTGCTATGTCTGTTCATGGCAGAAAGTTTCAACAATGTTAAACAATACTATAAGTGAACCTAACGAGGATGACTACTAAGGGGTTTGGCTAGTGGTAGGCATGTGGTATGTGGACCAACTATACATTCCACTAGTTAGTTTTGATGGAAGTCTTGGAAGGATGTTCTTATGTGATTATATGATTATAAATTTAAATGACATGTATATATTGATCTTACATGATAATGACATTATGTAATATTGGTTTCACTTATGAACATGTGGTTGGTGTCTATTGCCAAAGTATGATTACGTCTACTTTTAATGATATAATATATAAAGTTGGACATTTTTTATAGTTGTTGTTGGGTTTACTTTATTGAGTGAGGTTATGTGGTCTTACTTAGTCATTGCACTAGTGGACTTAATGAGGGTGTATGAGTGATGGTCTATAGCATTTAGGCTTATGAATTTTAATGAATTCTTATGCATGTTTTGTGACATTATGCACTGATGATAGAGTTTTGTGTCTTTGGTTATGTGCCTCAATTATGTTGATAATCATTTTTGACGTGACTATAAATTTGTATTGGTGGTCTTTTGTGATTTGAATTTTCTTAACTCAAGTAATATGTGTCTAAGGACGTATTTTGGTTCTTGGATGTGCATAAGGTATTTCCAAAGTAACTTTGCATGCTTTTGGATTATTGTCCATATTTGGAATGATTTCTATGTTGTACGTGCATATGATCCTATACTTAGTACAAGTGATGTGCTAATTCCATTTCACCCCTTTCCCCCATGATTTTAGGTTCTGATTGTTGAAGGTTTCGAGACCACTTTGAAGGAACACTTGGATTATTTCCCAAAGCTTGGGTATATCCTCATGTTCCGAGGATGATGCCTTGTTATTACTCTAGCTGTGGTTTTTTTGTTATAATCTATAGATAACCATTTCATTCATGTTATTTCAAGATATTGTTTTAAGACCTAAGTGGCATTTCTATATTTCTGTAAGGGCTTTGCCCATATTGGTATATACCATCTAGATGGTTTAATATTGGACATCCCTTTTAAGAATATATTATGTATGTTTTCTAAATGTGACATAAAAGTAGAAGACAATGTAATCTTCCTATATTATGAGTCGATGTTTACTCACTATGAATATATTATGTGCAAGCGATAGGTCTAAGTAAACCTCATGAAGTAGATGTAGATAAAAAGTTTTAATTTTCTGCACTTTTTAACCGATGAATGCTAAAACGCTAGTATTAGTCCTCTCTAAGTACGATGACGCTTGTTACGATTAGGGAATAGTTCCCGGATGTGACAAGCTTAGTATCAGAGCATGAGGTTGAATATACCTAAAAACGATGTCTCATTCAACCACGTCTATGTAGATTCTTATTCATAATCTTGAAGCGCACCACATATATTAATAAAAGACTATATGATGATGCTTAGAAACTCTCATCTCCTTGCATTCCTATGTCGTGCTTCTTTCACCTAAACCTTGTATCGTGGTTATAGGTATGAATAATCGAAGAGAACCTGATAGAAGGCTCAAGGAGCGAAATGTCTAATGCGGGAGATCAGGAAAACCATGTGCCTCTACTTTAAGATGTTGCTATAGGTGATCAAGTTCTGGTTGTTCCTATACCGATGTCCGACAGAGGATATAAAAGGCAAATCCTTGTCGAGAACTTTGGGGGGGGTGCCCCCGTAGGTAATGGGGGGGAACACCGTTCTAAACCTAATAGTTACGTCAAAAACGGATCTCAAAAATTTCCATCCAAGGACAGCCCAAGTTGAATAATGGGGATGGGTTATCTCGCCGTAGTGTAGATTGTCCGCACCGGTGCTAAGCACGATGGCCGGGTGCTCCATGGAAGAGAGGTGAAAATATGAGTCCACCTAGGTGTTTGTGGGGTGCGAGGGGTGGGTGCGTAGAGGTAGTTTCCCGTGCAAGACCTCCTCAGATAGAGGTGTGAATCATGGAGGTTGGAATCAGAGATGCTACGTAGGTTCTAGGGGTGTGTTAGACGTGGTCAGGATTGTGAGGAAGAGCCTTAGTTGAGCTGCCTAGGACCAAAGATGGGATGGCCCCAACGTTGTGTTGGTGTAGCTTGTAAAGGGAGATTGATAATGGGGGGGCATCTGATAGCAGTGTATTGTGTGTGGTGGCAAACGGTTGGAAGCGTGTCAAAAAATAGGGTGCAGTTGAATCACCGTGCCTAAACCCCGACAGGGACTGAGGTAACTATTTAGGGTTGAAGAATATCCTCAATCTACTACTGACAAAGATGAGTGGGACTTGGAGCTACCTGTGAGGTACTAGTGGGGGGGTCACATAGCCCAATGCAACGTAGGTGGGGTTGACAACCACCAAGTGGGAGACACATCCTACGATCTGGAACGCCAATGAGGTTGCCAGGATAGTTGGGGGCCGGGATACGGTGGAACGGTATGAGACATGGGAATCTAAAGTTGAGAAGTAGGCCTGCAGAGTTTGGGAATATCTCTCATGGCATGTGCACTGCCGCAACAATCGTGGGAAACAAAACCGAAGTTATGAACAAATGGACAGAAAACGGGCCAAGCTCAGCCGGATGAGGTGGTTCGTGCAAGGAGTGTGGCTAGTGGAAAATGCAAGACGAGCAAGATGCAGGCAGGGGTGTTGCGAACGGCGTTCGAAGGGTCTAGGCCTATTTTAGGTTGAGGTGGTGTGGGAGGGTGTCTAGACACAAGGGTATCGCTCGAGAAGGGAAAGGGACGGAGCGGGGCCGGAGACACAGACACGGGGTGGCCGAACGTGGTAAAGAGGAAGTGGGCGAAAAGCCAGAAGTGGGGGCCGGGGAAAAAAGAAAAGGGCGGGGGGGAAAGGCCACAAGGGTGGGAAGTTCCGCATGGGAAGACAAAGGAAGGGGGAAACCACGGCTTGTGTGGCTAAGGGGGGATGGCGGCGCCAAAGAAGAACACTTTGTTCACGTCCTCTACACGCTAGGGCGAACAAGAGGTGCCTCCCGATGTGGTTGCCAGGATGGGACAAGGTATTCTGCGGGTGATGGTCGATGATTAGGTATCCACGTGCTACATTAACCTTGGGTGTACTCGACTCCCTTTAAATCTAGAAATCTTGATATTTTGCCCGATATTCTAAATGAACTTTTCATGTTAACTACTCCGGTAGGTGAATCGGTGATTTCAAGGAGGGTACATCGAAATCATCATATAATATTTACCAATAGACTTACTCATGTTTAATTAGTAGAATTTGATATGATCTATTTAATATTCATTTGGTCGGGATTTGAGGTGGCAATATTGTTTTTGGCTTTCATTATTATAGAACAAGAATTGGTTAATGCTTCAATTTTTCCAAATAAGACCGTCTTAAGTTGAAGGGGGAAATTCTCTCCTAGGAATTGTTAGTATCATCTCTTATCCCTTCAGCTTGTAAAGGAGTCTCAAGGGGTATTTATAATATCCTATAGTAAGAAGTCAAAGATAAAGACTCCTATAAACCCTCCCATTGAGTTAGTCCCCATAGTGAGTAATTTCCCTGGAGGTCTTTTCTAAAGATTTTCCTCGATCACTCCGCGAACTGGAAATTTTATTTTGGCTATTGACTTGGTCCAAGATACCACCGTGTTCATTTAAATTCCTCCGTCCTTGGGAGGGTCGGGGAAGTTGAAACATTGACAGGACAGACTCTATGATTTGCAAGACAAAGGCTTCATTAGACCTATTATTTCCCCCATGGTTTTGCATCATATTGTTGTGTAAAACCCGAAGATGGGGATAATCATAGTCTAGCCTAACGTTTTTTAATTTTGATAAAGTAAATAATGTTCCGAAAGGTCTATTATCTAGGGGTTAGAGAAGTGAGAAAGTTTTGACTCATTCGCAAGGTTGAGATTCAGGGACGGTCCAAGGACTTTATGACTAATTCGCTTCTATCCTCATATGATGCATCATTCCTATATTATGTATAAAATTAGAACTAATCTGTCTGAAAAGGG
The DNA here is from genome assembly GCA_027704765.1 of Solanum habrochaites. Classification (NCBI taxonomy): domain Eukaryota; kingdom Viridiplantae; phylum Streptophyta; class Magnoliopsida; order Solanales; family Solanaceae; genus Solanum; species Solanum habrochaites. The sequence goes on along the minus strand of JAKWJA010002499.1, from coordinate 34,982,386 downwards.
TTTAAAATTGTTATGTTGGTTATAAAAATGAGTTTCTGAAGTTGGTTTGCCAAAAGCCCAAAACGTCCAAGGCTTCGACAAGATAGCCCCGGAGCAGACGTTCTCGTCAATTCATGTGTGGCAGGCTTGTGTTTGGACATATTTAGGTGTTGTAGTGTTGGGATTGAAAACTTCTTTTTAAGTCTTACTTGGTAAGGGTCGTAATAATTTTGACAGGTCCGGGTAGCTTCGAAAGGGCCCCACAATAGGTCCCAAAAGGACCCAAACCAGTGTCTTGCTTTCCGAAGGCATACCTGGAGACGGAGAAGGTCATGCCATCTGGGAAGTGACGCCCTGTCAAAGGTCCCTGTACGTGAGGTTACATAGCCAGGGTCAGCGAGTAAACTTGGTCAACCACTGTAGCGAACGATGGTGGCCTGTGGACGCCCCCTCGTGGCAGTGACGCCCCATACAATTCCCATCCGTCGTGCGACTTGTGTTCTTGCCTCGCTGCTTCTAATTAAGGGTGATGGTGAAATTCACCCCATGTTATTAACCAACCGATTACTAAGGGTTTAATGTAACGTTATGTTTCGGGAATAAGTCAGTCAAAAACGTGGATCCCCCATTCTAAAAATTAACCCACACAGTTTAAGGAAGCCTTTTTCCCTAATGTAATGCACAGGAATTATATTAACTAGCGACCCTCTCAATAGAAAGACTTAAGATTTACGTAGGAATAGGTTGAAGTAATTAACCTATCCATCTATTGCCAAGGAGCTCCTTAGGAACTTCTAAGGAGGTGTTCAAGTTCATTCACATGTAGGTGGTTCCCTCTGCCATGACTTGTATATTTGTCTACTGGGTTAATGAATAATTGTCATGAATATGAAAGTCTTTATAATGCAAATGAGATTTGATCTTTGTGACTATTTGATTAATGCTTGACTAAATATGGTCTGAATGTGGGTATTATACTTCTATGATGGTTCATGTGTTTTGTCTTGTGGTAGATGATATGCTGAATTTTTCTTGTGGTCCAAAGTGCTACATTACACCGAAGTATCCCTAAGGAATTTCGTGATCTAATGACTTAAAGTAGAGAAGTTTTCTATGTAAAGAAATTGAGTTTCACTGTAAGTGACCTTAATTGGACTTAAATTATAGATGTGCTTTTCTCGTCTTTTTTCCGCCTTTGATTTGTTTTCTCTATGTAAGTATGAAAAGGATATAATATCCTTGATCAGGTTTTTACTATTTTACTAATATATGGCAATGAATTATGGGATTTCAAAGAAAATGTCCTTCCTAACTGCCTGTTTTTGCATGGTATTTCCTACTTGTTTACATTCTTTGTGCTAATCCCAATTTCTTCTCTACACTTTTTACACAGTGTAGGTAATGAAATAACTTCGGAGAGGTTATGTATTGAGGAGATGGAATAGGGTCATTTCCCAGCCAAGGAAAGGAATCATTAAGACCTAAGGGATTCTAATGTGTATTTATTGTAAAGTCCTATTGAATTTCTATATTTTTTTTTTAATGGCTAATGGGTCGGTAGCGCGCTTAACGTTCTAATTGTTACTTTGGAGTCCATATGCAGTGATACTTAGAGTACTTATACATATATATTTGACTGATATTTTTATCATGTTGGGATAATTAAATTTTGTAGCATTTAGGTCATGAAAAATTTTTAAAATTTTCTGCAAATTTTACTAGTGCGATGCATGATGATGAAATATGCTTGTCGTAGGACTCCGCGAGGTCGAGTACTGCCATGTTACTGTCTAGGGGGTTGCTCCCCCAGCTAGACAAACATAGTATCAGTGCATGAGCTTTTAAAAGTGGGTTTGGTCTAGGTGAAGTCTCATATTTCACGTCCTAAGATGTCCCTGGGATATCATTGTTGTGGTGGCCCCACATCAAATGGTCTGAAGAGGCGTTTAGACGACGATAGATTTGCCCTTCTTGGAGCATTCTCCATTGTTATAGATGCCCCAGAAATTAAAATCTTAATATCTCTCGCTTATTTTTCTTGTCGTGTTCTTTATATGTGATTGCTGTGGATGAAGATTATTCTATGCTTAAGGAAGAAGAAAGGTGAGTTTAAATGGTTTAGTCTTTTTGTTTTATGGTTTCAATGAGTATTTGTCAGTTAGCACTTGTTGTCTTATTTGATTAATGTATAAACTTTACTATGCAACTTAAGGGTTATAGACTTAGGTAGGGGTTATGGGACCTACTCTATGTCTGCACTATTTTCCCTTGGTTCTTGTTGGGACCTTAGGGAGGGTTAATATATGTATTTGTATCAGGAATAAATGTAAATTTTCGTATGTATGATTCTTCTATGCTTATTCCAACAGGTAATAAGCCTAGTTGTACTAAGAAGTATGAGTTTATGCTGCATTAAGGTTCTAGATGTAGTGGAGTATGGTGAGAATGTATGCCCGGGTTTGGTTACTTTATTTATATGGTTAGGGAGCTTTACTTATCAGGTTGCCACATGTTACAACTCTATGGTGAATTTTGTTGGTTATCCTTACATTACTATGTTGAATAAATATCTTATGGGTGATGTGATCTAATGTAGCTTGCAATATAGGAAATTATAGTATGTCAATAAGCAGCATATGTATAAGAAGGCGATGTCAGGATATAGGTGTGTAAAGCATGTATTTTGTAAAATTTATAATGATCTAAAGGTAAATTATTTTTGGAATGTTTTATTAACTATATGAAATTATATTGTGGCCTAATACTACTATTATTTTAAAGCTTGAACTGTTATAGGGGATTAGCCTATTGAAAGTAATCCGACCCTGACCCATGGTGTTTAAAAGTGTTGCATTTTTTTTCCTTTGTATATAAGTGGTACTTAATTAATTTGCTAGGTACATTTGAGTCACTGTAAAGACGTGATTCTGTTGTTATGAATACTAGCATGTTTATGAAGGATAAGTTGGTAAACCTTGTATCTATCTTGTCATGCTGGTGTCCTCTTCATTTCTTAATGTTCCTTTCTGGATATTTGGCATCTCACTGATACAGACTTAGACAACTTATTGTTAAGGATCTATGGAGAACCAGACTAAATGTCCATTGATTTATATGTTGTATAAATCCGTGTAGGAAATTATGTTATGGAACAGATAATTAGTGAAAATTACCTGTTCTTAGTTAGATTAAAGAAAGGAGAGTCTTATGACATGATTAGTCGTATATTATTTTTACAACTTCTATTTTTATTATGATACGCTCCTGTGTTGTTTTTCCGCCTCCATGATGTAAGTGAACCTTGGGTGCTAGTTGTATTGTATAAAATCTTATGTGGTTGAATGAGAGACCTAACTTGATAATTGGGGATTAATTGCCTTAGGACTGGAAGTGTAATGCCTTGGGTTGACTTAGAGTAAACTCCTTCCTAAAATGGTAATAACTTTTAAGTGATGAGAAATTAAGATTATTTAGTTCCATACATCTCTTGTGGTAGTTGCTCTTGAATGGGGTTTAACCCTAAGTGGGGGATGGTGTTTTGATAGTAGGGTGTAGAAATTGTCTACGTTGTCCCTTCTCTTCATTCCTTGAATTAGAAAAAATGATTTTTTTTAGTAGCTTGTTCATATTACTTCTTGCATTCAAGTGTGAAATTGCCTGAACCGTTTATATGATGGTATAAATTGATTTGACAAGCTTGGAGACCTGGTGAATTTTGCAAAAGAGCATAAGGAATTTTTTTGCATAAAGTCCCCAGTGTTATTCATCTTGAATATATCTTTATAGCTAGTTGTGCATTTGACTTCATGAAATAAGATAAGGACTGGGAATAGTCACTTGTTAGGTAAATTGGTGTTAGAACTTAAATACTAATTTGATCTCTTTAAAATTAATTATTTGATCTCTTGAAAACTATGTAAACTTTTGATAGTTGGAAATGCACTAATTGTGGGTTTCATGCTTTGAAAAGTGTCAGCGATGTTTAGGTACGTGTCCATGTTTGTGCCTATAATTTGTGGTCCATTTTGGTTCCAAAATGAGGCTTACGATCAGGGTGAGTAGTAAATGTTGCAAAGAAATTTGTGCGGATGGTTTTCCTATCTTTTTCGTGTGATGTCTTTGGGTTTGACTTTCCACTTAGACGTCACTAGGTAGACGGGGAAAAACATTAATCATGTCTTGGATTTAGAAAAAGTTTAGAATTTCCTTATTTTTAGAGGAATAACCTTGTACTTGCTAAGGTTAAAACTCAGATACAGTAAGTGTGTTGAGAAAAGAGTCCTCTATGGCCACACTAAGTATTGTAGTCGTTTGATTTTTTTTAACTTATGGACCTCGGTCTAAACTAATGAAGATCTTTGTGAGTAACGAACTAAGTTTTTATGGTGTCATTGGATGTATGAGTGCTTAAGTATCTTTGAGTATAGGTGATAATCTGCCTATAGATTTGTAGAATTTTACTGTAATACGTGAGAATGTAATGATCATGTTATGATAGGATTAATCAGCAACATGTTCTCCTATGAACATGACAAGGCCGTTGGTTTGATGCGATTAAGAGTGAGTGAGGAACACTTTTTTTCATTGCTTGTGTGCATGAAGTGCTAAACTGAATGTTTGTAATGATATTTTTAAATTTTATGCACTGCTTCTACATATGGCTGTTGAAGTACTTGTTGTGATAAGACCGTAGATCATGCGAGGACAAATGTTCCCACTAGAGGATATTGTACTACCACCCAAAGAGGATAAGGTGTGTAAGATACTAAGTTTGTTTTTAGATACAGTTATAAGTCCTAAAAGTGTTTATTATTGGTTTTAGATGCAGTGTTAAAAAAATTTTTTGAAGGTCATTCGAAGTTTAAGTTCGGAAGGGTACGCTCCAAGACGTTTCACGCGCGACAGTTCCGTTATGTGCCTCATTTTGGTAGGCATGCCTAAATATCTACGAAATAGGAGCCCGAATAAGTCCTTAAATATTAATAAGTTATGTTTAATAATGTTTTGTTAATCTGAACCTTTGGGTGAAGTTGGGCTATGCAACGCCCAAGACGGTCCAACGGTCGTTCCAAAGATAGCCCCTAAAGAAAGTTTATCAGAAGTCATGTTTGGGCCAAGCCTGCTTGGACCTCATATAATTCTTTTTTTGTGGGATAAATTTCCGTGTAAGGGCTAATACCGTTTTGTAAGGTTCGTATCAACGTTTTGAAACTCCTGTAACGTCCCTTCTAAAGGCCCCACAGAGGGCCACCAACAAGACCACAAACAAGTGTGCAGGCCTCTCCCAGGCAACCCTGTCTACAGAGAAGTCACGGCCACGCATGAATGTGACGTCCCTAAAGGGTTACCGTCTTGGAGAACTTAGACCGGGTGGAAGGGAGGACCTTGGGCAAGCCACTGTAGCCAAGACGGAGAGCCTGTGCACGGCCCATCGTTGCTTGACGCCCACTCTTATGCCCGGATCACCGCCGACTGTTTGCCGCTCTTTTGCCTGGCATAGGTCTGCCTGGACGAATAAAGGAAGGGATGGGTTTATTAAGTAGTTAGTTCAGTGATTTTTGGGATGGTAGATAAGGGGGTCAGTCAAAAGTACGTATTCAACCCCATTCTAAAAGATTAACCACAAAATGTTGTTAAGCTGTTCCCTCCCAAATACTCTCTCAAGAAACAACCATTGTTGGGTGAAGCTCAAAAACATATTCAAGATGGGTTTTCCATGGATAATCGTCACGTTTAAGGAGGGTTCACTATATAGTTTGGGAAGCCTTTCATCTTCAAGTGGATCGCATTCACTGTAAGAGTTTTCGTGCTCTTCTCGTTTTTACTAAAGTTAAATTAATGATCACTTTTCAAAACGTCCATCTCTAGTCCAATGGGGGGTTCTTGTCTCAAAATGTTTGAAGATTAGAGATCATTTATAGAAGTTTTTAAAATTACATATAGCGATTTGGTACTTATTGCACTCCTAGTACAATGACAGGAACCGATGTTCTTCCAAAATTCATTTTTAGCTCTTGGCATGGGGCTTTTTTCTTATGGCCTTGTTATTGATTGAATGGTGATTTTAGTATGTTGAATTGCTTGTGGTGTTTATTGTGATGTATGTTAGATTGGGACATGGTGAATTTATGATAACCATTCCATGAGATCAATATAGGACGCTTATGAAGAACTGGAATTGGCCACTGTTCTATGTGTTTATCTTGTGTCGATTGTGCAAATCGTTTGTGTAAGAGTTGTGACTATGGGTGTATGAACTGCTGTAGATGACCTGTATGTTTCTATGGTGATCATTGATTGACTTTGCAGGTATGGGAATACCTATACCAGGACACAATTCTAGGAAAGGTCTTGCTGTATTGGATCTAAGATCGTTTATGTCTATGAAGTCCATAAATCCAAGTGTGTGGTGGATCTTTGAGTTTCGTTAGATAAGGCTGGTGTCTTCCTTGATTTCTTTCCCGAATTATTTTACTGACTAATGATTATAATTGTTTTGATAAAATATGAATGCAATATCGAAATTCTTAGAGACCTTCATAGTATTGGTAAAAATTTCCATACTCTAGGCTAAGTCGACAGGCGCTAAATGCCATATTGTAACGTGTGACACTTGAGGGTATGTAATCAATGATTTAAATATGGTTTAAATTCAGTTTTTAGGGCTAAAGCCACCGGCGGGGCTCGATTTATATTATGAGGTACGAAATATGATTTTAAACTGAAGGCAAGGGTCTTATAATGATCTATGTTATCTACTTTCCTGTATGTTGATGTGTGTTGAATTCTGTTAGAGTATAATCCTTGTACGACTTGTACATTGATTCTTAGAGGATGAAGTATATTTAGCTACTGCTACAATAGTGAATATTGGTAGACAAGGGGGGTATCGTTGATAATGGAGATCCCAGTTGAGGTACCTTGGGTACAGAATTGTTTTTTGAATTGGTTCTCTGACGCTTCTACTGGCTTTCTCGTACGTGCCTTATAGAAATGGGTTGGTGAACGTGAAGCCTTTGGGTGGCATTGTGGTTTTTATGTCCACTTATGTGGCGGTGTTTACTTTTATGTTCCTATGCTATTTTTGTGAAGCCATAGTGTGTGAAGGGGCCAAGTGATGAATATGTAGGAGTTTTGTGGAGTTTTAATGACGCCACCTTATGATGTAAGGGTTGTCCTTTCTCCCGGATCTGGTTATGGGTCTAGTTTGTGGCTATTGAGAGACCCATAAAAAAATAGGGGGAAGTCTATATTCATTTGAGGGGTAAGTGTATATTAAAATTTCTGACCAATTGATAAGATGTTTAATGGTGAGGTATCCCCCTACCCAAATATTCCCCGTCAAAAGGAACTTAGTAAAGTTGTAAATTAGCTAAGTTGGACCTTGGTTATAATGTGTATATTGTCTTTCTCTCTAATGCATTATGGTGTTTGGTTTTTTAATGTTCTTGGAGGAACTATAATATGGTCTAAGCTGGTGGCGTCCCTCGGAATCGATGGATAGACTTATTTGATCAATGTTGGGTTAATGTGTACACCGCACTGTCACTCTACAATTGCATGGTTGAAGTATGGGAGTAGGGTCATAGGTTAAAGTGAAAGGATGGTGTCTCATAATACAAATGTCTACTACTATGCATGTCAAAGTATACGTAAATGTGGGAATATGTTAATGCCTTCCTTCTAGGATGGTCACCTTGAATAGGTTTACTAGTGTTGTTGGCAGGAGGGTGGCACATGACCTTGTCCTATACAGTGGCCACAGTGGTGTATCCTGATAGGATTAGGGTTCCTATGTTTGGTGGTTTTCTATGTATCAAAGTGAATATATGAACCTGTTTATAAATATGATGTGTATGAAATGATGAAGTAATTAATGTGCCTAGTGTCTTGTGGGTGTTAAGACAAAGGATTTCTCATATAGGTTTTATACTATGTCCTCTAGACTCCTGGTCATTGAGTATATGGAAATGGTTGAGTGAACTACATTGTTATGTTAATAGGTTTTTGCTCCACATATTATAATAGGACCAACCACATTATATGAGCGATCTATTCAAGAGAGGGGTATTGAATGGTGTTTCATTGTTACCCTAAACTAAATATGCTTATAAATATGCTATGTTCATGGGTGAACTGGATTTTTTTAATGATTTAGATTGATGAACTTCCATCTATGTAAACCTATGAGTTAAGCACTATTAAAGGGATACTCACCAAACCTATGAATTTATAGAAGAAAGTTAATAATGGTGTTTTCAATGAAGGGAACTTGGCTTATAGCATATCGGGAGTAAACTTGAATATGATTTTGGTTTTTTCCTTCCTATGGTTAGGAATGTAGGGGGGTTTCCGAGTGGTAGGTCTCCATGAGGTTGATAGCCACAATTACTTGAATGGGCCAATAGTGTGGTTTACACATGAAGTGACATAACTAAAACGCTTAATGGTGGGCATTGGAAGCAGGGCTGTTCCCATTAACGGGGGGGACCTCCAAAGAGTTCTATAACTATGTTTGCCCCCATAGATCGAAGCTAGTGGATCAACCTAAAAGCTATGTCACATTTGGTTTCTATGCGTTAAGCTATAGTTTCCCTAAAAGTAAATGACAATGGACGTTAAATGACTAGACCCATTATATATGACTTAAGGTATTACTTATGATAGGTGGAAGTACACAATCCCTCTAGACAGTTCACAAGACCTCCTTAAGAAATTCTGGAAGGTGTTCTAAGAAATGAAGCTATGTATGTTGTTGGACTATGGCATGAAATTTTTTTTGTTGGTAGCATTGGTTACTTGTTATTAAAGATGTTGCATTATAGGAAGTCTGTTAATCAGAGTAATGAAATCTTTTTTGACTTCCGATGAGGGTTTGACTTAACTATTCGATGTTGGTAATTATACTTGGTCTATTATGGTATGTTGTTTTGTCCTTGTGTAGATGATATGGTATGATTTGTCCTTAGTTGTCCTTAGGTGGATAAATTTATCACCAGTATCGCCTTGGAATTTCTTGAAGGCTAATGAATTAAAACGAAGAGTTCACACTGTAAAGGAACTTGAGTTCCTGTAAAGTGACCTCAATTGGACTTAAATGTCTATATGTTTTCTTTTGGTCTGAATGTTTTTTGGCCTTGATTGGTTTCTATGAATGTAAAAGAATTATATATAAGTATTGGATCACGGTTTTTTTATGATGCTTTACTGCAAATGGCATGACGTATGATTTTGTTAATGAAATATCCCTTTTCATGCATGTTTTTGGATGTTGTCAACTTATCACATTTCTTCGTGCTAAGGCCGCATTCTTCTCTACTTTTTACACAATGTGGGTTCATGATGCTTAAGAGGATGTATCCAATATTGGAAGGAGCTTGTTATGATTTTTTTTTCCGCCAGTGCTCAGTAAAGGAAATCCTTAGTCCACGTATATCTTATTGGTGTTTACTTGTAAAGTATATTGAAATATTTGTCTCGTTTTGTATTATGTCCTTAAAGGGTCTTATCCTTACGTATTCGAATTTTGTTGAGCTCTCAGATGACAAAGAGAAATTAGAATTCTAGTTATATGGTATTCTGACTTTACTTTATAGTGTATATGAGATTACAGTTCTATCATATGAGTGTGCTATCAAAAACCTATAAATTTTCCGGGGTAAAATTTCTCTATGTCGATGCGATTATATATTCACTCTGGTCTTGTAATAAACCTATGAAAGGTCCAAGTATGTCATGTTACTGGTCCTCACGGTGCTCCCCCGTCGGAAAATTTGTGAAGAAGAAAGAATAGGTCCCTTAGAAAACCAATTACCCCTTCCCCTCGGAGTTAACGACTTGGTTTTGGAATTACTTCGCGTCGGGCAACTACTTTCGATGGAAATTGACTTGAGACAAGGTTCAGCAATTTAAGGGTGAGAAGTGTCAGGATATGTCCCACAAATTGCATTCAAACTAGATATGGTCCCTTGAGTTTTTCTATAAATGTACATTGGTCTCGGGGAGGGCTAATCACCTCTGGTGTCGTTTATTGGACCTATTGAATAGTGGTGTTTCAGAGTTATCCTAGATGTATTTTCATTGTTTCATTGATGACATATTAGTATATTCCAGAAATGAGTGTGAACCCCGTTGACCATTTGAAGAGGTGTTACTTGTTGCAAGTGCTGAATGAGAACACACATTTGCCACGTATACAGAAATGGACGAGTATTTGTTGAGTGGTCAGTGCCATGTTAGTTGGTCAAGTTGATCGGTCTTGTGAGGGGTTTTGAGTTATCCATGGAAAATCGAGGCAGTAAAGATTTGGTCCTGAAACCACGTGACCCAGCGAGACATTATTAAGTTTTTTTAGTGGTCTAGCGGAGAGATATATAGAGAGGTTTTTTTGATGGTTTTTTGTGCATCCATGTGTATCTCGTTGACTACCTTGACCCAAAGAGTGTTAAATTGATTGTGCATAGGCAGATGACAGCTAAGCGGTCCAAATCACAAGAGGTGTTCACCCTCCACTATAATGGTAAACTTGTTACCGAGTAGGGTAAAACAAAGGCTACGTTTATATTGGGGGGGGTATGCCGCCTGAGTTGAGGTGCCGAGGGTGTATCCTTAATGCAACAAGTGGAAATTAGTAGCCTCTTCTTCTTAGACACTAGGAGTTATTAGCAGAATATCCCACACATGACTGAGTAAGCAGGGCCGTGGTAATTTTGCCTTAAAAAATAATGGAGGCCATTACTGTCACATGGTGGATTTTTAATACCGACCAAACAGCCTGGTCAATACGGGGTCTTTACTCAAGGAGATTGAATCTTCGACAAAGAAGGTTGGTTGAGTTAATTGGAAGGATTACGCATTGTGGTTTCTCTACCACCACATCAAGCCTGATGTGGGGTGGATTATGGGTTCTACGTCTGTGACCATGGTAGGTTGTTCTCATGTAGCGATGAAGACAATAAAAACGACATATCTGAAATATGTTCAATAGTTGGCTAGTTGGGTTGTTAGTGGTGAAGATTCCCCGGATAGTTTGGTTTATGGTCCAGGTGCGATTGGTTGAAGTCATCGTTGGGTGGTTGCAGTGGAAGTCAAAACAAACACCGTTGGATCAAACCATTGAGAGAGTTGAAGGATTCCTGTTCTTGGTAAGCTTAGTGGATCAGTTCTCCTTAGGAGGGGATGGTATCTTGAGGTATCAAGGAAGGTTGTGTGTACCAAATGTTGATAACTTGAGAAACTAGATTCTTGAGGAAGCTCATGGTTCCCGTTATTCAATTACCTGGTTTTTACAAAGATTGATCGTGACCTTAGAGAAATATTTTTGTGGGAATTCTTAAAAATGGACATAGCGGAATTTGTTACAATTTCTTTATTTCTAATAGTAAAGTTGGTGAACACCAGAAATCGGCGGCTTGTGGCTTCAAGAAATAACAAATTCGCACTTGGAAGTGGAAAGCCATTCACATGATTTTTGTGGTATGTTCGCCGTGGAACCTAAATCATCATACTCTAATGATGGGTGGTTGTGTATAGGTTTGACTAAATTCCGCGTCGATTTTAATTCCCTCACGTCCACTTACTTCGTGGCGGATATGCAAGGTCTTCATATATAGATTGTATATCCCCATGATATTTTATTATCCCCAATATCTGATATAGGTGTCCAATTTGACATCTAAAGGTTTTTGAAGGTTCTTCCAAAAGTTTTTGCTACGCAGGTGTACGCTAAGGCAACTACTGGGTTCATTCCAAATGGATGGTCAACAAGGAGCGTATGATTGCAAACCTTGGGATATTTGGCTTGTATTTAGACTACAAAGGTTATTTGGATAGACAAATTGCCTTTGTTGAGTTTTTCATATCTATATTTACTATTCATCTTATATTTGTGAAGTATTATCATGGGCCGTGTACGGTAGGGAGTGTCTGATATTCACTGTTGTGATGGTGGTGAAGTGAAGAGGTCTTCAACTCTTGGGGTCCCGAATTGATTTATACTAACTTTGGAATAGTTTCCATATGATAAGGAAATCGATTGGAAAAAATCATAGAGCCGCAAATTCTGACTGTAGAACATAGAAAAGATACTTTATAATTGAGAAGAATGATAGGTGTATCTAAATTTCACCTGACGCAGTAGTGGGGTGAGTTTGGCTCAGAAAGGAAAGTGTTATTTCTCCATTATTTGGGATCGTAACCCTTAATGAACTACTTGGTTAACACAGGGGTGGGTAAGAGTTGCATACTGAGTTGAGATTACGCGTGGAGTGGACTTTACTCTCAGTTCTACGGTGTTTTCCATGGAATTCATGCACCAAGAAGTGTATACGTGATCCCGAATGCATCCTTCCTATTGATGTTCTTTGCGTGGAAGAGAACCCTCCTAGTGAGGGGGTTTCGGTTAAAAATCCTTGATAGACAAGTAAAGAATTTAATGAACAAGGAGGTGGATTCTTAAAGGTGTTATGGGAGAACCACCTAGTTGAGGATGCAACATGGGAGGCTGAGGACAACATAAAGTCCCTTTTCCCATATCTATTTGATAACTAATATTAGTTGTTCCTATTTATTGTGAAAATAATGAGTTTATTTGAAGTTGTATTGACTTAGATTTGATAACTAAGGTTAATCTATTCATTATATCTATTTGATAACTAAGGTTAATCTATTCATTATATCCTAAATAAACCATTAACAACTCGGTTCATAACATCAAATCCATAATTAAATGAAACCCACTTGAAAACCCAAGTTTTAGAAATACTTTAAAGGAGCCCTTTGAGGAAAGAAGTCTCAAAGGTGAATTAGATCCCATACCTCAACGTTTGTTGAAGATTTGTTGGTGAAATTGTCCCTTTCCATACCCAAAAACCTCCCCCTATCTTGTCTTCAATGGTGTATTTCCAATAGAGAGAGAAAGAAAAAAAAGGAAGACAGTTTATTTTGTGAGGTGTGTTTAGACTAATGATGGTTGGGGGTCTCTATATGGGTGTTATTTAACCTAATTAGACTCCTTTAAGCCCCTAATTAACAATATAACCCGTAAACTAATTAAATTAACTAACTTTAAAATGTGCAGGAAAATTTGACCCTCAAAGACGGAAACCTGTCGACGTGCCGTCTGTGAGTCGACGATTGTCCCCCCTTCGTCCCGCACACTCGTAATTTTGGTCAGATACTTGTGCAGGCGAGGGCTCTGTCAATATTGATAAACGTCCTTGAACAAATTTGCAAATGTCATGGACTCTCATGGATGGTTTTCTTCCTAAACTTCCAAAATGACATATATTTATTAGGTTATGTCTAAAAATTGTTCAGAACCCATGTAACCTATGTTAGGCTTTAAGTCGTCTGGATTTTTTTGCATTGTTAACATATGAATTCCCCCCCCGTTAGAAACTTCATCCCTGAATGACACTCATATCTTTTAGGAGGAATAGAGCGTCATGACGAGCCCGTTCACCACAACATGCATAACAACACAATCATCTTACTTTTCACAGGGAATTCAACTTCAATCAACCACAACATATGGTTCAAACACTTTATCATGAGGGAATTTCCTTCTCACAGGGGGACACAAATGAGCTCACATACACTACATGAATCATGTAGTCACAACGTTCTACTTCTCAACATGACACACACGGTTTTACAGACTCACCATATGAAAAGCACAACATAACCAAACACCAAAAAGCACTAGTTTCAAAGTTTTTTTTGCCCAAAGTGTACTAAACTTCACTGTAGATGTGATTGCAAAATTGCACAGTTTTTGCAAGAACTCACGAAGAAGCAAGAACATCAATTGGGGGGTATCCTATTTATATTATTAAAACGTATTGCAGGTACCTATGCACAGAAAAGATGAGGGTAACATACTTCATGTTGGTCCTCGTCTCCCATGTTTGCAAAGGAAGCCCTCAAACTAGGTATCTTTGGTCTTGCCATACCCTTTCCGGAAACCGACGTCTTTATTCCTTACTCCTTTACTTGCCTACTATAAATTTGAACTGGAACTCCTCAGAGAGAAGTTAACCTTGTGACCCCATACCCTCAATAGGAAAGAAGCCACTCGGAGCACCATACACGTTGTTAAGCAATAAAACATGGAAGACTTGATGCAAACGAAGCAATTCCTATAGTTTGAACTATAGGCAACCTTACAAACCTCTTTGCAGATTTCGACTAGGAATTACATAACGAAGGACTCAACTTTCCTTCCGTTTTCTTGCCAAATCTAACAACCCCTTTTAATTGGTGAAATTTTCAAATACACCTTATCACCTTCTTCAAACTCCAAATCCATTCTCCTATAATAGGCATATGAATTTAGCCGACTATAGGCCGTTTACAACCGGTTCCTAATGATAGGAACCTTCTCCAAAGTTTTATAAATCAAATCGGGACAAAGAAGTGAAGTCTTTCCCATTTCACACCATCCAATAGGAGACCTAAACCTCCGCGGGCAAAAAAGTGAGAAGTCAAAAATTTATTATTGGAAACTCAACAAAGGAAAGTGCTTATCAAGATTTAATAACCGTTGAATAATAATACAAGCCTTAAGCATATCTGTTTAAGAGTTGTGAAGAGTAAGTTCCCCATCCCGTTTTGGATGAAAAGTTGGTACTCACTGGTACCTTAGTACTAACCTTGTTTGGAATGACCTGTAAAAGCTACTATATGAGTTTGTGCACACATCCGGATTTTGATAGATACACGGAATCCATTCCACACACAATCTCATCTAGGAAGATCCTAGCATAATCTTCCGCTGAATAATTGAGACTTGAAGGACTTACAGTGACGGTACCTTTGTCAACCTCTCCAAACATCCATATATAAAATAGTATGAACGGCTTTGAGGTTCACGTAACCCACTACGAAATCCATATTGGTGTCTCCACTGCAAAGTAAGGTAACTTGGATTTCTTGTATGTAAAGCCACCTGGATTTTGCTGTTCGTGCTTTTGTTACTTATAGGGCACTTTGGACACCTATCAACAAACTCCTGCTAATGTCCTGTTTCAAACATTCCCACCAAAATATTCCCCTACGGTCCAATGTTAATTTGTTTGTCCAAACACGGATATTGAAATAGCAGACCCATTGATTGATTTAAGATCCTGATCCCTCAAACCCATCTACATTGGGAACACACACTGATACCCTTGCATAACTTTAAAAACATCAATACCCCTTTAGGATATGATTCATGCAACTACCAAGAACCGATTCGTTCAACTTCCATCAATGGGTTTGATTCAAGGTTTTGTTTGAAATTCGCTAAACTACCAATGAATGACTCAGAGTTAGATGGAACCATCAAGAATACAATCAATGAAGATTTTTCTACCGCACACCGACACCTAGCCACCTATGTTACCCCCAAGCTGTACCGGGTCCTTCAATGGTATTTCTTTTCCGTAATGGTGTTTGTTCCCATCAATGAGAATATGTCGGGACCGATCGTCCATAAAACTTAGGGCATCCGGCAACCACATTTGCCCCTTGCTTGGATGATAGAGGGACACTCATGTCATAAATCTTTCACTAATTCTAACACCATTTTTTTGCTGCAGAGGATTCAACTCCGTGTGGGGCAAACAATACTAAGAGACTCTATGGTCGTGGTAAATACTCAACAGAACCCCATACAAGTAATGCCTCATATTTGAATCAAACACCACGGTCGCTAATTTCAAGCTTTGATTTGGTTTTTTTTACTCATTAACCTTAATGTGTCCTAGAATCATAGGCCTATTCTTGTCCCATGTTTCTTAAGACCATAATCAAACGCCCACACGGGAACGCATCAATACACGACAAACCCCTTTGTAATCTCCGTAAATGTCCAAACATCCAGGAGGCCGAAGGTAAGCGTATTGTTTCATCTTTGGAAGATTTCTCCCATGCCCGAGCCTACACTGAAAGTTTTGTTAACTTTGGGGTCAGAAGTTTAAAGCAGCTCCAACTATCCCAAAACTCAGTAATAGCCCTCTATACCTAGTAATTCCTATGTCCATTGACTCACGGGTTGGCTAGAGAAACAATTTCCACACCACCTCCACCTTCCTCGGTCCCCTACCTCAACTCCTATCACAGATTGGATATGCCGAAGGAAATGGCCAACTGACATTAACAAAAACTCACGTTGTGCTATACTTTTGCAATAGTTTTTATTTTCCTAATGGTTTGGCACGCATACCACCGAGCAAATGACCCGTGTAGGTCACGCTCATTTTTCAATAAACCGAGATCCGTCAAATGAAGAGCAAGTGAAAAAATGAATCTAGGTAACTTGTATACCCTTTCATTAGGTTCATAAATGGTCGTGGACTAGTAGAACCGAAAGACAATACTAATAATTCATAGTTCCCAGGTAACCTAGTCCAGAATGTCCTCTTGGGACTCCTCACCTCTCACCCTAAGTTTGGATATCCCTGACCTTTAAATCTCTTAGAGACTAACTTGCCAGCTCATAGTTAATCGAACAAGTCATCAAATCCAAGGGGAGAGATACGGTTGTTCTATATTGTGACCTTAATGAAGTTGAGGTAGTCAAACCCATTCTAAAGACCCATCTTTTTTCGTCATAAAAAAAGAGAACGTAGACCCCCATGTGAAATTCTAGGGTTTTATTAAGCCTTGGTCTGGTAATCCTTGAAGTTGTTGCCTTCAACTCAATCAATTTCTGTTGGGGAGCCATCGGATAAGGAGAATTGAAATGGGATTTGTATTTGATCTAACATCGGTTACCAAATCAATTTCCCGTTCAAGAGGAAGACCTGGGAGGGTCATTAGGACAAAACCTCCAGGAAATTCACTATCAATACGTGGACCAACCCATGGAGGAATTTCGGAGTCCCTATAACTTGGACCCTACACAGTTGGTTATAGGAACTCCTACTAGAGATCATTTTGGGCATGATTTAGACAATGATATAGCGCGAACTCGAGGATTAGAAGTCCCCCCTTTTCACTAAACAATGGTTTCCAATTTGGAAAAGTTAAACCTCACGGCCACCCGTGTCGCGTCAATCAATAGAACACAAAGCAGTCATAACCAAGACCCTACGCCACCATAATCATAAAGATCAAGCAATCAATTTCTACTAGTTCAACATAAGAAACTCTAATTGGGCAAGCATATGAAATAGGCCATTTCTATACATCTTTTTGCAACAACCAACTCACCCATCGGAGTACACTATAAAATGTTCATGGGAGAAGCACAATACGGGTAATACAAAATGTTGATACTAAGGGAGTGAACAAGAAAAGTAATCAGCCAGAGATCAAGTAAGGCATATACATCAATAGAGAAAAATTTCAACATACTAGTAACCACACAGGGAGAAGTCTCTTGCTCACCCCTCGAGCGAAGAGCATAGAATCGGTTCTTCTATGGAGCGTCATATGAACCACTTGCTTGAGCTTGACAACCTTTTTCTTGCCCTTTTATATTATGGAAATCCCTAACCTTGTGGCCACTCTTGCAACAACAAAAACAATTACCCGTTCCAATCAAGCATTCACCAAAATGACGATTTTCGCACTTGGCACATGTAGGCTTCTCATGTGTTGAGTTTCCACTCCTTCCCTTTTTAGATATTGGTTTTCTTACCTTGTAATCATGAGGTTAAGGGAACTTTTATGGAACTTGATTCAAAACCTGCTTCTTAAATCTAGGCTTCTCTTTTATCTCCAGCCTTTTCTTTGAAGAGCCTTTATCAAAAGATCTTGTCGTCTTGGCATCTCTAGTTTTCCTCCTAGCTCTTGACTCTTTCCAAAAGTACTGCAATTCAACCAGCATGACAAGAAATGTTCATGTTTTCCATACAACACTCCGAATGAAACTTCCCTCTTCAAATCATCTGCACCCCTGTCACAAAGAGGCTCAATTTTCATCTAGGGATCAGAAACCAAAGAAAGGAGCATAATTATTGACAATTTTCGTAAAGTTTCAAAGAGGTAATTCATGAATACCCATACCTCCTTGGCGAAGGTTACTGAACGCTACCCGACTTTTAAGCGTCCCGCATGTCCGCTAAGGAAAAGACCGATCAATATAGCAAAAACGGGTTCTTAAAGATCTCCCAAGTCAAATGACCCCCCTCAGGGCCTATGTATCCTACGGATTGCACAAATCATGCTTATCCACGTCCTTGAGTTTGATAATGGCAAACTCGGTCCTGTTCACTGGTTTTGGGACACCCTATCGGCCAAACTTAATATATAGATACCACCGAGAATTTTTGTGGTCTTCCTGGTAACCGTTGAGACCCCAATAGAAGTAAGGAAGTGTTCATTGGGACTCGAGTGAAGTCCCTTAGACCTAGAAGCCTAATCGTGACCGTTGTTTATAGGATGAGGTATAGTGACGCCTCCCAAAAAGGAGTTGTGGAGGGGGGGGGGGGGAGTGGATAGGGGGGGGGGTTGGGGGGGAGGGGGGGAGGTTTGGTGGTTTCATAGCTTTGGCTTTAAACAGTGGAGGCGTTGATCCAATTGGATGAGGAAAGACGCTTATATCGCCATCTGTAAAGGGTGGAAGGATTTGACAGATCTTGTCCTATATACATCTTTTTAAGTGGAAAACTTGTTCACGTAAACAGGGAAGATGCTCCGTCTATGCAATTTCCTCTTCTACGTGAGTGTTGTGTCGCATTCCTTCAGTGGCTCAGCCTTTCGTATCAGCACAACAATAGGAATTAGGATGAAAAATAACACAATAGTTACTCCTAAATGTCACGATGGTGAAGATATATGCCAAGAAAATGAGAGTTTCCCTAGCATCATGTAGGTTATCTCCAACGAGTGACACGCTTCAAATTATGAACACTACCTTACATAGACTGGTTGAAGAGACATTTGACGTCTAAGAAATTCAACCTAATTATTGACATCAATTTTTTGTGCCACATCAAAGTTTACCCGCCTAAGACTTAACCAACCGCCGTCGTCGTCGTCCTCTGTGAGGACTAAACTAACCTCTGAATACATCAATCACCTCCTAGTCGAATGTTTAGCGGAAATTCAATCTTTTTATACTCACTTGAAGGTTGTACCATAAGCCCTCTACATACACATATTATAAATACGAGTATACATAGACCCTTCGTATAGGAAGGTTACATAGACTTTTACTTATATTGCAAATATACATATATATAAAATAGAACATAGTCTCAAAGATTGCCTTATGTCATACCATCTAAACGATCATAGCATTTTGGGCATACCCTAAAATCAATCTAAAGAAGAAACATATAGGCTTATACAAATCGTACTCAAACGAATGTAGAATGAACATAAGAGTCATAGTTACAAAGAAACTCCATAAGGAATATATTGGAATCACCCTCGAAAAGTGAGGACCTACCCACTTGGATGATAGAGAATATCCAAGCCTTCTTCAAGTCGTCTCGAATGATCCTACCGGAATCTAAAATGATTGGGGAAAAAGGAGAAAGATGGGGTTAGTACGCCACTTGTACTAAGTATGGGTCCATAAGCACATATAAGGTTAAATTATGCTAAAAAGGGACATTTAGTTAAACCATGAAATATTAACCTTTAAAGGTCTTATGCATAATCAATCAAGTCATACTAAGTAACAAAAAATGCTTACTGACTCAACCAAGTAATATGCATATCAACATACTTGAACCCATAATCTAATACCATCCTATCATCAAAGAATAACATCACAAGCATGAATAATAGCTAACCATATCATAATAAGCAAAAAATTACGCATGAATCATCATCTAGTCAATAAGTTCAATGAACAAGTAACGCCCTATAACCTTCCTCAATCAAGTAGCCCCAACAAGAAACAATAATTAAATGTCCCAACGTTAATAATATATCCAAATCCATGTTCCCATAACGGGGTTAGTGGGGCACATTATATAAGACCATTGTAGATTGTAGAATCTCACCATCCATCATATCATCAATTATCAATATGAATACATAATATCAACTTCCTAAAGAATGCCCATCAGGCACTTAGTGCCTGCTAAAGTAAGCTCAATACCCCTACCTAACGATAAGTCCCAACCTCGTCAAGTCACCTTAGTTAGTTTTTTATCATCATTACTCATTTTAGTTTTTAGGGAACACTTGCCTTAATAGATGTAAGACCAAATAAGCTAAGTGGTGGAAAGTTATTGTTGTAACCTTACCCGGATGGAGAGTGTGGTCGAACCATCCAAAGTAAAACCAAACAGAAACGTAGATTTATAGGTAGAGTCCCTATATAGTGCATTCTATTGGGGGCAACATAGTCAAGAACGAAGAGATCAACATATTCTCGTCTCTCTTCAATAAACTCGGTGACTCGGGACTCGGGCCTCCCTCTCATGGACTCTAATTGGAATTATTATTGACTCTTTGTGAAGGCAACATCTTTATTTAGAACCATAGGTTGAACCGTCCTATTTGGGAAGTATCATCACCTCCCATTGGCAAGTTCAGCTCTGTGCTAAGTCTATTCGTTTATTATTGACATCCCTTTAAGTCTTATTACTATCAACTTAGTTTAGGTCAAGAGACTAGACCTTTAAATAATAATTCATCATCATAGCTCAATAAAAATTTTATGATATATCCGTTTTCATCACATACCAGTCATAAATTGGAGGTTACAACATTACATGTCCATATAAATCAAAAAAATCCACATTGATAGTATCACCATCATTATAAAGCACGTATGGTTCCAGATAATAAAATTTCACATTGATAGTAATGACCATCGTTATAAACATCCCATAATAAAACCTTAAACAATAGTCAAGACATTGCAATTCAACATCATACCAACCGTCACCATCCTAATTAAGCATATCGCAACAACAACATCCAGACTTAAATCCCCAAATTGGAAGTAAGATAGATATCATAAAACTTACCAGTCCTCCTTTATAATTTATCATTTTATGATTACTAAAACCGTCAATTAAATAGAAATTAGATGTAACCACATCATTAATTCGAAATCACATGACCATAAGCTAGAGAGTCACTACACCCATAATTCCATATTAAATCACAGCTAAGGACAAATACGTTAGGTCAACTCTCAAAACGTGATAACCTTTTCAAGAACATTAATGAAAGGCTCAAATCATCCTAAGGTGTTAATTCTGGAGTGGGTAAAAACATCAATCCACTGTGGATTTAAACCATACTACAGGTTAATTGAATCATCACCTAATTCCCATCAGTTCAACCGAGACTAAGGCTTTAACGATCAAGCTTATCTCTATTTAGATCAAAAATCAAAAGCCACCATAATAAAGTTTTAAAAAAACTTGGTTAAATTGAAGTAACCATACACCATAGTTCATCACAGTCAAACCCTTAATGTATGAAACCCACTTGAAGACCCAACTTTTTAAAAATACTTTTGAAAGGAACCCTTTGAGGAAAGGAAAGTCTCAAAGGGGAATTAGATCCCCTACCACGGTGGACGTTTGATGAAAGATTTTTTTTTGGAAATCATCCCTTTGTCCCATCGGCCCTATAACCTCGCCCCTATAGCTGGGTCTTTCAATGGTGTATTTGTCCAATAGAGAGTAGAAGGAAGAGGAGGTTTATTTTGGTGAGGGGGTGTGTAGACAAGTGAGGTTTTTTTGGTGTCCTTTATAGTTGGTTATTACCCGGGAGTTGCGACGAACTTTAAACCAATTAACCATATACCCCTAACACTAATTAAATTATAGCTAACTTAAAAAACGTGTGAGTGGAGATACTTGAAGCACTGCCATAGATAGAACCCCCATGGACGGTTCGCTGTGAATCAACGACTATCACGGGGCCCCACCCCTCTGTCCTGCGACACTCATCGTTTGGTCAGAGACTTGTGGTAGAGAGGTGCTACCATCTATATGGGATATTGTGGAATTATGTTGTCCACTTGACGCCTCGTTGAGCCCCACACAACTGTTTAATGGCTACTCGTGGTTCTGCACACTGGGGGGGCGCCTAGGCATTGTTGCCTCCTACGTGCTAGGGTCCTCCTCAGACCGGTGTTCGGTGTGTCCTTGGTGGATTCTTACCCGTGGACAGTGTGACCACGAATCATCTTTAACAATGTTATACCACCATTCCATGTTCCCCCTAATTTCCCTGAATTTTTCGACTCCTAAAAGCTAGTCAATAGGTTAATGCACGCTAGTACCTCTCGCTTGAACCAAGTTTTCCAAATTGTCATGGACGCTTTTTTGGATATTTTGTTTCCTAAATAGACTAATTGATTTTCCATTAAACATAGGTCCCTGAGAATTGTTTTACCCCCAATGTTACCTATGTTTCGACTTTAAGACTCTTTCGCATTTTGGATTTTTTTTGAAATTTGCAGGCATATTAGTTACAAAGTACATAACACACAAATTTAATTATAAGAGAGCAAAAATTATGACATGGATGCAGATTTTATTGTTCAACTGATTTTAAAGTGTGCAGAAATTAGTGACATAACAGATCTTTGTTTTATTTTATTCCAAAATGGCAAAGAAGTGATGCATATATATATATATATATATAGAATATCAACAAATTTAATTATTTAGAACGAGTTTTATTTATTTAAGGCAGAAAATTATATTTTAACAACAAAAACATATTTTTTTATTAATACATAAAATTGTTTTAGAATAGTGACAGACTTACTGATTAGTTATTAATGCTGACGAAGCAAAAATTTAGGTCAAAAATTTCTACATCAAAATATTATAGAAAGCAATTTATGCAAAATGTACATTTCATGGTAGTCCTTATTTAGATGAGGAAAATTATTAAGTATCTGATTTAAGTAGATCAGAAAAGTCATGTATATGAGACGATTTTAATGGTCGGGACTTAAACTAGTCTACTTAAAGTAGTCTATGCTGATTTGTCTAGCTCTGGGCATAAAACATTCACATTAATTGATATTATTATTATGACATGCAACAGAAATGACAAAGTAAATGAAACATTTTAAAAATTAGTTGATAATTCCTATAAACATGATTTCTAAAAGTCAACGCATTTAAATAACACCTATAGACATGATTTCTAACTCCAAATGACATATAAATGTACAAATTCTGTAGGCATAATTTATTCAATGAATAACTTTGTAAAAATGAACACAAATTATTTATTTAACATTTTAACAAATTAGTCATAACTCAGTACTGAATACATCAATTTTAATATAAAATTAGATTTAAACATTAGTTGGACAGGATTAACAATATGATCAAGCAAATACGATTTTTTTTATTTTATTTTATTTTATGGTTAGATATTAAAAGTTTATTTATCACATAAGAACTATCAAACAAATTTAGAAACACAAAAGCATGATTTGTAAGTAAATCTATATATATATATATTATATATATATAAAAGCAAACAAATATAGATATATATATATATATATATATATATCTATTATAGATATATTTATATATAGATAATAATATATCTATACGTAGGTCTGTAATGTAACTATATATCTTATATCAGTACCGATACATATATATTATACATCCATATAGATAGTTATATACTCTATATTTATATATATATAGTATTGTATATGTATAATATTAGGGTGGTGTCAGTTGACGTATAATATATATATATATATATATCTAATCTATATCTATATATAGAGAGAGAGAGAGAGGGGGAGAGATGATTAGAGGTGTTTACACAATGTACAGGCAACATCATGAATCGAATATACAACACTAAAATAAATAGCTTCGTCAAAAATTTTCTTCTAGGTGACTCTTCAACATCTTGAACTCTATGTTCAACAACCTGCTAGAAGAGGTAATGTAACACAAATATATAATAAAAAATAAGCATAATATCAAATATTCATAATAACCGATTACTTTCACATAAAAAACAAAACAAAATTAATAAAGAATAATCATTATCGCACATAGAGGGAAAGAATTATGAAACTAACTCGGATATTTCCTTGTTATTTTCCATGTTATTACACACAACACGTTCCAATTATTATGCAAACCAAAAATTAAATTATGAACGTCGGCTACCAACTAATAATAATGCATATTCTGTGAAAACACTAACCGGTGGTATAGCAGAAAGCCATGATTCAACAATGTAGACAAGTTGATACAATTTTTTACCCTAACACAGCATAGCTAAGAAGGAACTTGAATGTTTACCGAAATCATAATTATTTGAAGAATAGAGAGCAGTATTCAAGTATAAGTAATAAGAGAATGTGAAAGTGAGTGTGATTCTACCTCTTGTGTTAAAAGAGAGTGAATGAGTGAATGAGAAGATGAGACGAAAGTGAATTAGTGAAAATAATGAAGGGAGGGGGTCTTATTTATATAGAAAAGAGGGGGAACACATAAGGTAAAGAGATATTCTGAGGAATCAATTAATATACCATTTTCCTAACTTTAAAGTAGAGTCAAATCAGAAAATTTTAAAAATATTTTACTGCCAAATATAAGCAAGTAAGAATAAAATAAGAAGAGTAATATTATATTTCCTTAAGTACAGTCAACTTTCAAGTAATGAAAAAAAAATCAACTAATATTATTTTCCTTATTTCAAAGTAGCCAAAAAATAATTATCAATCTAGAGTTAAATTTAAAAGATGGACGGTTAAGATTGAAAGATGAAATATTAAAGTCAAATGGGATTGGATATGGAATGACCAAATTTGCAATAAAATTGGCTAGAATTGAAAGAAGATGATGATTATAATTAAAATAAGATTTGAATTAGAGTTCCTAGGATGGAAAGAAAGTAAAATAAAATAGGATGGAATTTAAATTATTTTGAGAAAATTTAAGGAAATATTATTCAAATTCAAATACTTTCAATATAATACTTATTTTTCAATATCAGTTAAAACACTTGAAAAATTTTAGAACTTAGAATAGAAATCATTAAGGCGGTATGAAACTCATTAATATTTTTAAAATATTTGAATACATATTTACTATAAGTTTATAAGATAAACATACTAAATATATAATGATTGTTTATGCAAAATCGACCTAAAAGTTCTAAACCTACAATAAATTATAAAATGACTATGTTCATCGATAACATTTCCTAAAATAGGGTGTGAGGGCAAGTTAAAAATTTGCATTGGTCAACAGGGGGTGGGTGAGGGGGCCTTAACCAATGTCATGCAAGTACTAGTGGAACTTAATGACATGACTGAGTGAGGTCTTTTTCTTAGGTTAATGAATGTTTTATGACATAATTATCAATGCCTTTAGTTGAATTATGACTTATGATAGATTTGGGGCTGGATTATGTTCTTCAATGAGGTTGAATTACATGTTCTTGACTAGGCTTGGTAGTTGTTTGGTCTTTAGTGTTGCATGGTCCTTGCACGTCAGTAATGCTGTGTGATTGACGTGTTTATTGGTTCTGGATGTGCATAAGGTATTTCGCATAATAAATTTTGCATGCTTTTGAATAACATGTCCTTCTTTGGCAGAATTTCTATTTTGTCTATGCATATGAAATCCTATACCTAGGGTACAAGGTGAATATGCTAACTCCATTTCTCCCTTGTTCCGTTCAACATCTACGGTTCCGGTCTTTATTAAGGGGTTCGGAACCACTTTGAAGGAAGACTGAATAATTTTCTCCAATTGTGGTGGTAATGTCCTCATGTTCCGAGCATTACTCCTTGTTTTATTATTACAACACTAATGGTTTCTTTTTATAGTCGAAGACATCATTTCATCATTCAATTTTTTTCAAATATTGGTTGTAAGCCCGAGTGGCTTTGTTCTAACATTGTGTAAGGGGCTTTTCCTTAAGGATAATGTCAGGTAGATGGTTTGATATATGATATCTTTTTGAAGACTATATTGCGTATGTTGTCGATATGTGCATAAAAGTAGAAGACTATGTAATCTTCTTACAAAAGGATTCTATGAATACTCGCTATGAATATATTTTGTGTAAGCAAGAGGTTTAAGCAAACCTCATGAAATAGGTGTAGATGAAAAGTTTTAATTTTCCTCACTTTTTAAACTATGAATGTAATGATGAATGCTAAGAGGCTAGTCTTAGTCCTATCATAGGACGACGACGTCGATTACGTCTAGGGGGTACTTCCCGAATGTGACAAAAAGCATATAGAGATAACTAGACATACTTAGAAGTCATCTTAGACACTTCTATAGAATCATCAAGCATCATATTTCAACATCATGTTAATCACATAAAGACCCTACTATAGTGTATTAGAGACACATATCATCAACTAGAATATATCTTGCTTAGACTTCACACAACACATAAGTCATAAAGATATTCATATTACTCACATAGTCAAGTTATAACATGATAGCATTATAACACATAAAGTAATGTCAACGAGGACACATTATTTAAAAGCATAACACATAAACACCGACACGATAAGTGGACCATACAAATTATAATTATAATTCAAGACTTGTACTATATAATATAAATATATTTAGGGCAGCATACCATCAATCCGCCTTCACAACTCAATTCATAGCCAAATCACCTGATACAATACTCAGAAGCCCTTACCCATGGCCATGATCACCAACTGAATCCAATAATCATAATGTTCAATGAATTCAAGTAAATTTAATATAGATTTATCAATCTAAGACTAGGGTATGAATATACCTAGGAAGGAAGCAGAAGTTTCATACAAAGCTGCCTTGAACAGGTGAGGAAAAGACGTTTAACACAGAGGGAAAACCTCCATTTACCAAATTCACCATGTTTTCTTTCTAAGATAATGTCGTAGCATAGGACTCCAGGAATATTGGAAACTGAACATGCTCAAATAATGACTAAAGCTTTTAGCTTTGATCATTCGACGCCGAGTGAAAGGGTTCCTCGCTAAATAAAACAAATGTTCCACAATTACTTACCTACCTGAGCCCATCTCTTCACCCAGATAATGACCACTTAAGAACCTCTGGAAGCGAACGGAAATATGTCAAGTCCTCCTCGTCCTTATACGACTTTGTTTCCCTGTGTCAGACTACACATGATTCCAATACAATTCTTATATAATTAAATAGCCCAAAGTAAATTACACAACAAATCAATAGAATTTAAAATAAGAGTTCATGTTTTGCATGATTTAATGAAGATTTTAGGTTAAAATAATCAAACTAACATAAATTCAATCAATATTCAATAATTCAAAATGTTTTTTGCAAGAACACATGGATAGATCACAATTTAGAAGTTCATTTTTTGAGAAAGTCTATGAAAATCAGTTTGAAGTTAGGCTCCTTGAAGAAAAGAGATTCAAGGATGAATACCATACCTTAATTGACGCTATACCACGAATTTGAGAAGAATTGATGGGGAAATCACAAAAGAATATTCAATGCAATCTTTATCTTGAGTTTTGGCTCCAATGGAGTTCTAGAAAGTTCTTTAGAGGTTTTGGGATTTTATTTCCGTTAATGAATTCATCTAGGTGTTTTATACTTATAACAATATTTATAACACCAAAAATAACCTCAAGAAATCGCCGGTTTATTTATTTGGAAACAGGGTAAATTTACAGATTTTCCCCTACACTTAACAGTGAGCCTGCGAGCAGTTGCAAACCCAATCAATGGTTGCCCATCGACGGGATATAGGTCCATTGATGGACCGTCGTGGCTGACCGTCTCATGGATTCAGAGACTTGACGTTTGGAATATTAATCTCTTTAGCCTATATACTCACGTATGCCTCGCGTCCTACAGGGTGTCAATAAGCCTATTGGGCGGCGATGCCATCCGTAGGTGAGGCTTGTTTTGACAGCATTGGCTCACAGTTGAGTCCTTCCTCAAGGACCCTTGGTTGGACCTTGGGGAGTTTGCCCAAACGTTTCAAACTCAAATATAATCATACATATGTTGAGGACCTCTCACATAAATTTCATCAAAAATGATCAGGTAAAACTTAAAGAAACATGCTAAGGCACACAAGGACGTTTCAAGGTAAACCATTGGAACATCATGGTCGTTCTTAGATGTTTGACCTCCAAACTTCACAAAACTTTATACACTTCCTATAAACCTCATTATAAACAATTTTATACCTCTATAACATCAATATACAAGTGTTAGGCTCTAGTTTCACATAAGTCATTTTTGAGGTGTTACAATAGCGCTTTGCCAAAGCCTTTCATTTCATCATCAGTGACTGCACGACCTCCAATTCGCAACTGCAACTAAGCCATACCAAACATGTGTGCTATAATGCTATCATTGTGATATGACGTTTTGGGAGCCAACAAGACAGGCCCATGCGATGAGTCTAGTGCCTTTGTGAGAGTGACATCCACCAACTTACCCGTCAAATCCGGATGCCTAGAAAAAGTCAAGTCCAACTCCTTCTTCTCAATCACATGACTCCTCAGAAAACGGGTAATTACCCCCTTGACAAAATTTGCACCTCAAATTATTCTGAAACTTCATCATGATTTATCTTAAAATAACCCCCGCGTTAACGAGAATTCCTTTCATCAATATGTCAACAAACTACACCCTATCCTGAGTCACATCAGTCAAGTGTTTAGAAGTAAGGAACACACTGTACTCTATCTCCAACCAAACTCTAGCAACTTGATTAAAATTTTCAAAGTGGAGGATATTATTCCTCCCCGTGTCCTTACTCCTCTCCACCGAGCATTAGACTCAACCCCACACAAAGTTTGTCAAATATCCCAATGTGAAGGTTTATCCTTCAAATCATTAAACACGTCGGAATAATAATTAGGGATTCCGAACACCTCATTCAGAACTCAGGCAGAAAAGTATACATCTTTCCCCCTCAAAAGCACAATCTTATACTTAGTTTTGGTAACCAATTTGCATAAAATTGGCATACAAAAGTCAAATTACCATCTCCTGGATATCAAACATAAACAACAATCCTGAATCATTCACAATTCTATATATAACCAGAAATTGAGACTGTAACCTTACCTCATTCATATATTCGTCCCCCATGTATTTCGCTTCATTTTAACACCCAAACGATCCCAGAAATACCTCTCCACCACCTTTTTACCAATTTTTTGCAATGGTTCCCGGTGTAGCGACCGGAGTCTAGACCCCAGACGAGACTGGCGTCATTGACCTCTCAAAGGTCGTAGACAAGCCTACTTACGTCATCGTTACTTCATCAAGGATAATTTTATAAGAAAATTTGAACTTTTGTTTACTTCGATTCAAGAGGAGAATAGTTAACTCGCATAAGACGAT
The DNA here is from genome assembly GCA_027704765.1 of Solanum habrochaites. Lineage (NCBI taxonomy): Eukaryota > Viridiplantae > Streptophyta > Magnoliopsida > Solanales > Solanaceae > Solanum > Solanum habrochaites. The sequence goes on along the minus strand of JAKWJA010002499.1, from coordinate 34,953,134 downwards.
ATAACACAAACTCATAAGTTGTTCACACAACCAAAATCTAATACCAAGATTATCAATTGAAAGACATAGTCATTCTTTTATAAAAGAGAAGTTGCAAAAATGGCACAATAACAATATCTACAAATAACTGGGAAAGAAACACTATTGGAACATACTCCACTAGCTTATTCTACTTATAATGCTAGAATAAAATTGTAATCATCCTTGAAAGCATGAGGTTTCTACCAAAAACTACGCAAACCTGGATGAAAAGCTCACTCCAGATAACTTTAGCGTCATTCGTAGTTCTTTCGTCCAGCTTGCACCTGCACCTAAAAGTAGAGAGTTGTATTGGTATTAGTTACACCCTTGTACTAAGTATGGGTATATGAAAGTACAAACCAAGACCTGAAGTTTAAGAAACCATGTCTCTATGATATGAATTATGGAAAATCAAGTCATGTGAATTGCCCGAAAATTGGATTAGCCCTAGTCATGCTATGAGAGTAACAGCATCATCATACGTAACATACACACCTAAATAACATATTGCTTATTAAACAACCACAATTTTATATCATCGTCCATATCCGAACCTTGGAATCAAGACTTGAGACATTAGGACTCCCACATATAAGGGCAAACATATTGGACCGTCAACTAGGGCGCCTTCTTCACAACGTAGAGTTTTGTTCATATCATTCATCCGTACTTCATTTTAATTCGCCGGTAAGATAGTTTAAACACCATTACATAACTAGGTATATAGTTTAGACTTTCATCGTGTTCACACTGTGCATGACCAGAATAACCTAGTGTGATTACGTAAGTCTAGCTCAAACCGCTTGATTTCCTAGTTTTTTTTTTGTGGTTTTAAAAAACAACACCTTTGGTATTATTCATTTCACTTATGTGTAACTTGAAGGCTGGAACCTCATTTCTTTATTTGGTAACTTTAAACCTAACCGACATCAGATCATGTGAGCATCATGAAATCCAGTTTTTAACCCACACCGAAAAGAGTGGAATCACCATCCAAAAGTGAACCAAAACAGGCCTAGCGTATATAGGAACTACAATGCTAAACCCTATATTGTAAGTATAGTTCAATGACTAGAGATTACTAAATGCGTACCCGTCTTGATGAGACAGGTCGAGTCTTATGGATAAGGCATGAAGGGGGGCGCTGCTACTTCTCAGACACAATGAATCGTGAACTCTAGTCTAACCTCCAATAGTCATGTTGTCACTCTTTTCTTTACACATTAACTATGAAATCATTCTTAACACTTTCTTTTGGAGTATGCTTGAGATTTGACTTTACATCATTCCACACTCCCCTTACGTGAATGTTCATTTTGTCATATGCCAATGCTCTTGGCTTTTTTTTATGTTTCACAATGTTACTTAAACCTCGTAGTTCACATAATTTCATTACATACATCTTAGGTTTGAGTACTTTAAAATGTACAATAGAATTATGGATCCATATGTACAAGCCATGAGGCTCCATTCATAATTCGTCTAAGTAACTCATTTTACCACATATAAGGTGGGTAGCGGGACTTAGTAGCCTGCGTTGTTTGGTGCGTGCAAGACTCTTGTATTCGATCCTAAGAGGAAGCGTTCATTATTTATTTGTTCACGTAAGACTTATGTGTCAATACGAAATTGGTAAAAGGAACCCGATTTTGAATCCCTTGAGTAGCACTTAAATTATCTTAAACTTGTTATTTGCTTTTTTCAGATTTGGGGGACCCTAGGTCGATCCCCATCACCCCCATATTTTCTTTCTTTTCCCTCCGCTCTTTCTCGTTTAAGTCAAAGAGGTTGTGGTATCAATCCCTCACAAGATCATTCTTTCTCTCTTATGTTTTCTTTTAACTTTCTCACCTATCCAAGAGGTTGTGGGTTCGATCCCCACTCACCTCATTTTATTTTTTCCCAAACTCTCTCATTTATTCAAGAGGTTGTGGGTTCAATCCCCACTCACCTTATTTTATTTTTCTTCTAAATCTCTCATCTATTAAAGAGGTTGTGGGTTAAATCCCCACTTACCTCATTTTATTTTTCTCTATATGAACATGCTATTCAAAGTGTTTGTGGGTACAACCAAATCTCGAGCTCACCAAATTTATTTTCTCATTTTGGTGTTTTGGGGGGGGGGTCTTTTATTTGTATTTTCCCTAACTATCTCTTCTATTCAAAAGGCGTGGGTTCAATCCCCACTCAACACATTTATTTTTCCGGAGACATACTTGAAAGGACATCCCAAAAACTGAAAAATCATCCATGAATATCTCCACAAAAGCTTCCATCATGTCATGAAAAATGGCCATCATACACATTTGAAAAGTCATTGGTGCATTGAAAACTCCAATCAGCATGCATTTTAAAGCATATGTTCCATATGAACAGGTGACTGTGGTCTTTCCTTGCTGCGTCGATGGCAATCAAGATCTTTCCGGTAATCCATACAAATATTCCACCCAATCACTATTCTATTAGAAATCAACTCATTTTTTTCATTCCTTACCACAATCATACCTCCCTTCTTCGGAACACATAGTAACAGACTTACCCACTCGCTATAAAAGATCGGGTATACAATCCCAACATCTAACCACTTTATAACTTCCTTCCTTACGACATCTTTCATTGCAGGATTGGGACGACATTGGTTTGCTTTGGGTTTGTGATCCTCTTCAATGTAAATTTTGTGCATACAGAACGTCATTTTAATCCCAATAATATCAGTCATCTTCCAACCAATATCTTTCTTCCTTCTCTTCTATATCTTCAATGCAACCTCAACCTGCAAACAAAACAAATCTGCAGAAAGTATAACAGGCAAAGTTCTATTAGTATCCAAATACTCATACCTTAGGTGACGGTAGAATCTTTAGTTCCAACTAGGGGCTTCTACTATAGATTGTTTTGGTGGAGGGCCCTACTCGTGATCTAATGACTTCACTTGAGTCCTACGAGTATCTACTAAAGCTAGATTTAAGCATGATTCAATCACTTGAGATTCAGTATCTCCCTCTAACTCATGACCCCCTATAACTTTCTCTAATGGATTTTAAAGCATAAGCACATGTGATTCTACTACGCAATCAACCACAGTAACAGGCGACAACTTTTCATAAATAGAAGGCAATGTTAAAGCGCGGTAGACATTAAATATTTCAACCTTGTCATGTGCCCTCGTGGTTAGTTAACCATCTTCTACATCAATCAATGACCTACCAGTGGCAAGGAAAGGTCGTCTCAAGATGAATGAGACTTCAGAATTGGGTTCAAAGTCTACAACCACAAAATCTATAGGAAAACTCAATAAACCTACTTGCAGTGGTTCTTTTTTCATTTCCCAACCCAAGCTTTTGATACAAAGATAAGGGCATCAGATTTATACTTGCCCCAAAATCACATAACCCCCAGGCATGAACACTTTTCCCAATAGTAATTTGCATAGTAAAACTACCCTGATCCTTTAACTTTTTAGGAAGTCTATGTTGGATCCTTAAGCTGCACTCCTCAGTTCAATTCATACTCTGTGAGCCTTCTCTTGCTCGCCACAATGTCCTTCACGTATTTATCATACTTACCAAAGCTTTTATATTCAGTCATTATTTATCCTTGTGGGAAACGGAGGTGTAACTTTTGGGAGGCGTCGGGTACTCAATCATTTTTTGAAATTTTAACTACCTCCTCCACTTTCTTTTATATGGTTTTGCTTCAGTGTCTCTATTCATTGTACGTAGTTCCTCTTTTCATCCCACTTCTAGTGATTATCACATAAAGTTGGTTTGGGTTGGGCTCAGTATCACAACACAACTCATCTTGGAGACGCAAGTTCAAAGCATTAGGCACTGGTGCAAATTATTTCTCTAAACTCATTTCGAACATGTGGAATCCTGTGTTATCATCATGATTTAGTCTAGCTTTAACTGGGGCCCCATTAATAATGAGTTTTTGGATAACTGTCATTGGTACATACATTCCCTCTTGGTCTACTTGGATTTTCCCTTTGGTTGGGATTTTGTAATTGTTGACCAGCCCCTTGGTATGGTATTAATTTGCCCCTTGTGTCTGATTTTGGTTATGGTTCCCTCCCTAGGAGAAGTTAGGATGGTTCCTCAAACTAGGGTTGTAAATATTACCAATATTTAGTTGTCCTTGTCCCCTTTGTGCATTTCCCATATAATTCACAGAATTCGGGTTCGCCTCACATATTACAACATCATGGGTTCCACAACCACATACCTCACACCAATTTATTGTTTGTTGTATCATGTTTATTGGTGACTTAGAGTTAATTGTTTAAATAGTAAGGTAATGTCATGTTGCATTGCATATATTTTGGCATTTAAAATAGTAGCTTGGCCCAAAATCTAAAATCCCTGTAGCTATTTAGGTTGTGGTTCTAGACATTTCCCCTTCATACCCTTAGTTCCCTTCTGAAAATTTATCAAGCAAATAGAAGAATGTTTTTATTGTTATGGATGGGGATTGTCCGCCTGCTGTACTATTAAGAAGAGCACGACAATTTTCTAAACCCTCAAATAAAGTGTGAGCAAATACCTCATTAATCTGCATGTGCTATGGGCAAGCGTTGAACATTTATTCGAAGCGCGCCCATGCATGGTACATATATTCTTCATTATTTGAGAAAAGTTTATTATCTCACTCTCAGCTTAGAAGTTCTCTTAAATGGGTAGAATCGACTCAAAAATTTCTTTGTTAGGCCATAATATGCAGCGAGGAAGTTTTATGTTTCGGAAGCTACCCATTTCCTTGCGACTCCCAAAAATGAGTATGGGGATAATGTGAGTCTCACATAGTCAGTTGAAACTCGAATTGGGATGTACGTATCAGAAATCTCTATGAAGGTCCTAAGATGGAGTTGGGTATTTTCATGGGGGATACTAGTATATTGACCATTGCTATGGAGGATTTGTACCAGGTTCCTCTTTAATTCAAACCTACCCCAGGTGGAAGTCTCCTAATGCTAGATGCCAAATTGGCGGAGAGTAAGACTACCACATCTGGCACTGGTCTTGCTGGAATGATTGACACATGAGAGGGTCTTCCTAAGTTTTCAATATTTTCAAATTTTTCAGAACCCTTAGGTTATTAACATCTTATGGATTGTCCTTATAACACTACCATGATTTCCACGAGGTCCTAACCCTAATTTCCCTCACCCTTGGTTCAATTTTCTTCGCGGATGTAAAACTCTTTCAGGTTCATTGTAAGGATCACCCAAATCTCCTTTTCGAGCAAGACCTAAAAATGAAATTCATGTTGTTTCTTTTAAAGAAAAAATATATTTATAGTTTTAGGACTTCTTTTAGTCGTTACTTAATTTTTGAGAAAAATTAAGAAAACTATTCTTCCTATTGACTAAAACAGAAAATCAAATTGAAAGATATTTAAAGGGGTTCAGGGTTTTTATTAACGTCTTAGGATTGTTTTGAAAAAGCATCTATGACGTCCGCTGACTTGCGGTTATCCGACAACTAACTTGCTTGGCTAAAAAAACATTATATTGATTTTAATAAAAAAATTATTTAGAATTTAATTAAAGTGAAATGTTAATGTATTATCTAAGTGAATTATTAATCTCACAATTTATTTATTATTATTTAAATCCATTTAGTCATGCTCAATTTAGTTGAATCATTTAAAACAAAATAACTTTTTAAAGGGATTTGGTTTCTTTAACCCTAAAACTAACGACAATTAATCAACCAAGCAAATAAGTGATAAACTCAGAAAGAGGGAGAGAGAGTTGTGTCCAAATCCGGTTTCTGTCTGCCTAAACCGCTTGTTTGGACCCGTGTTGTTTTGGGCCTTTGGTCTAATACTTCACCTGTCCTAGAGATCTGAAAATATAATAATAACAATGAACAGGCGGGCTTAAGCCCAACGCAACAATATGCTTAATTCTAAGAAAAATAAAATTGGGTCCTTATGGACCACAATCTTCCACTTCCTCCACTTTAGTTTCTTTCATTTCGGGATATGTTCATCGATTTGTAGACTGACTGACTGCGAAAGGGATTTTGATTCGAGGCCAAATTAAAAATTCAAGGCAAGGAGTTGAAGTTTGTGAGGCACTAAAATGGAAAAGATTTCATTAAGTGATAAACAAGTAACAGGGTTAGCATCTATTTGCAACAAAGTTAACATAATTACTTTAGGATAATAGAGGTTGTAGCATTTGGATTAGAAGTGAATAATCAAAGGCAAGAGAGAAATGAAATCCAAAAGGGCATGTTTGTCTTACATTTCAAACTTAATCCTAAATATAATGATCAAAATTTAAGAAATATTACAAATTTATAAACGAACTAGACAACTACAAATCTTTTTGAATATGCAAACTAAACTTATTCGTAAAAGATAAGTTGTTTATTCTCTGAATCATAAGAAAACTCAAACTATTATGACCACAACATATTTAGAATTTTAAGACATCAGACCAGGGAAGCTTATAAATGAAACCCATCACTTTACTGATCAAAATACATGCTACAAAAAATAAAAATTAGTCAACATGTTCAGCCAGCAAATGCATATTAAATAAAAACTATCCAATTTATATCCGCAATGCTAGTCAAGACACAAGCGTAATAATCAACCTACAACATGTTCACAAAATGAATCCATTAGTGGGAACTAAAATTAGAAATTAAAACTAAAAGAACCAACTATAAACAATATAATGAGATTATACAACGACGGCTAGCTAATAGTGAACTCAACATGTAGACGTCTCGAAATTTTGCACAAAGAGCAACATCACAATAAGGAGATTAAGCTTACGCCTATCAAAACTTAAATTATCCGCAAACTAATGACCAAACAAAACTAACATTTAACCACTCTTTATCAAAGGAAGATGAATGTTAAACCCGATAAAATTACAGAAATTTTTGTTTTAGAAACACAACAAACACAACTACGTGCATGACTTAAAACATAAAAAGGAATTAAGAGATAGAAAAATAGACAAGCGACTAATTCATGGAACCAAAAATATATATACATATATTATTTCAGTAACAAAATCATCCCAACAATGAGTAGTCGGCGAACAACCACAAATTAGTAATTTTCTCAACATTAGCAAAAAAACAGAGAAAGACATGATGAGAAAATCCACTTGGAGAAAAAGATTACCATTCTAAGGGCAGCAAAGTGGAGACAACGTGCTTCTGAACAACGATTCCACCACTAACGTTTCGACTCGAGCATCGAATAAAGAATTTTCCTAAAATATCAAACTCGAATTGAAACTCGTTCTACCCTGTTCTCTTGAGACTAAAATTAGACTATATTTAGATAAAAAATTAAAATGTTTTTTTTTTGTATTTCCGTCCAAAATTTTCTACCCTTTTTTTTCACTGTCTTTCGCGATATATGAATCGTTCTCTTGCAACACATGAATTCTTCTCGCGATGCAAGAATTTATTCTATTGCAATGCATGACTTCTTTTCGCGATGCATGAATTATTTCTCTTGCAATGCATGACTTTTTTTCGCGATGCATGAATTCCTTTTCTTGCAATGCATGAATTCTTTTCGCGATGCATGAATTCCTTCTCTTGTAATGCATGACTTCTTTTTGCAATACATTAATTCCTTCTCTTGCAATACATGACTCTTTTTCGCGATTCATGAATTTCTTCTCCTGCATTGCATGACTTCTTCTCGCAATGCATCCTTGTTGCCAAATGAAGATAGTGCTCTAATCAAGCAACAGAGTTATCTTCTAGGTGCCTTTTAGATAGTGATATCATCTCAATTGACAATATAGTAAAATGACCCTCCATGTAGTGTATCATCTAAATTGACAATATGAATAAAATTAATTTCCATGCTATTATATTATCGTGTTTGGTAGGATGATGCAGATAACGTCCTGGACAAAAAACCATAAAATGTCTTTCTCGGGGTTTTCCTTTTATTTATCTTTCAACATAGTTAAACATTCATTATAGACTTCATGTTGTCAAGAATTGAATGAAACAATGTTATTCATGTTCTCAAGTCTTTGATATAAGCAGCATAAAATATTTCCTGCACCAATATTTGTAAATTTTTGGGAGCTCTTCACCCTCTTGACTTCCCTATATCCATATAATGGATAAACATACTTATTTTTAGGTAAACCTATATATGTACATCCACAGGAAAATTATTAGTTTTAAAATGAACAGATCTGTGTGGATGTCTTCAGTCATCTGCTCCTTGTCATGCTATCTTCAGTTGATTTCTCTGTTCTCCCGCATATTGGTACATGACACAACATATTTTATGAAAAGATAGATAAAATATAAAGCAATTTTTTTATGTTATTTGAAATAGTATTGTTTTTCAAAAAATTAAGATTTGGAAAAAAGGTCACACCAAATTATACCGTATCAACGGTCAAAAAGCATACCGAATTTCTTTGAGTATAGTGATTGGAGGTTTATCTGATTATTTGTCAGAAAGTGTTCAAAGTTGATCTAGGATACCAATAAGCCCATGTTAAAATTTTGAGGCCATCATCAAAATATCTGTCCCAGTTAGCCGTCTATTGACTTATCATTAACCATTAATGAAAAAATCACGGGATGTTTGAGATCCTCTCAAAAATTATGTCCCAATTGCAAATCTTAAAGTATCTTCAATCTTCCTCTATTGATGAAAAATGTTCTTATCGAGATTTTTTGACTCCCTCTCAAAAATTCCATTCCAGTTTCTATGATTAAGAAAAATAGAATTCTTACGGGAGATATAACCGAACAATTGCGCCACTTATGATATCCCGTTTATTCAAGAGTCAGGTCAAACGTATTTACCCCTCAAATATTAAAAATAATAAGAAATTAAAAAAGCAACCGACGCAGGCCGACAAAGGACGCCTACGTATATCATTCTTGAGAATTCAGGTCGAACATATATCAAAGGAAAAGAATCATTAAAAGGTATAAAAGGGTTTTCAGAATTCAGGTCAGACGTAGTTCTTTACAAGAGGGATAATATTTTAAAATAAAACATACAAGCAAACAGGATGAATATAAGGAAATTACCGAAATACAAGCTAAAGTTTGACAAATAATATCTCTTGATAGTATCTGAGTTGATCAATTTCGTCTATTCGGTGCCATCCATATCAGACAGGATCAAAGCACCTCCAGATAATACCTTACGAACCATGTAAGGTCCTTGCAAATTCGACAAAAAATTCCCTTTTTACTTATGCTGACGAGGAAAAAATGCATTTAAGGACCAGTCTGACCAATTTAAAAAATTCTAGTTGTAAATATCTTAGGCAAAGAACGAATTATTGTCTGTTAATATAGTTGAACATGACAAACAACAACCATTCTCTTCTCGTTAATCAGTGTTAATTGATCAATCTTCTTATATCCCATTCAGTATTACTGAACTCAGCTTCTTGGATGATTCTCAAAGATGGTATCTCAACTCCAGCAGATATTATTGCTTCTGTTCCATATACTAGTATGTGTCGAGTAGATCCAATCGATGTTTTGAGAGTCGTTCTTATCGAAGTAAAGCATATGGAAACATTTCATGCCAACCTCGATGATTGTCAATCATTTTCCTCAAAATCTTCTTGATGTTCTTATTGGCGGCCTCTACAACTCTGTTAATTTAAGGATGATAAAAGGTTGAGTTTTGGTGCATAATCTTAAACTACTCTCATATATCTCTCATCAAGTGACTATTGAGATTTGCTCCATTATCAGTTATGATGGATTCGAGTACTCTGAACATGCATATCAGATTGTTGTAGACAAAATCAACTACAACTTCCTTTGTCACTGACTTGTACGAAGCTTTTTCCACCCACTTAGTGATGTAATCAATGGCAACAAAAATAAATATACGCCTATTAGAAGAGGCTGGTTCTATTGGACCAATGGCGTCCATGACCCAAGCTATGAATGGCTAAGGGGAACTCATAACATCAAGTTCATGAGGCAGCACTCTAATATCAAATCACCATAAACTTGACACTTATGACATTTATGTACAAACTTGAAACAACCGTTCTCCATAGTAATCCAAAAAATAATTAGCTCGAAGGATCTTCCTTGCTATAGTGATTCCAGTCATGTGTGTACAACAAAATCCAACATGTAGTTGTTCCAGAAGCTTTGCAGCTTCGATAACATCAACACATGTGAGAAAACCTAAATCTAGAGTCCTCGTATAAAGTATTTCCCCACTTAAAAAGAAAGTGAGAGTCATACGGCGTATCGACTTCTTCTGGTTGAATGTTGCATTGTTAGGATAAATGTCTATTTCCAAATACTCTTTGTATAAAAATACCACGGCAGAACATTTGGTTCTACTTCGACATGTGAACATTGGATTGGATGCTCCTCTACCTCTATATCTAGAGGATTGATATAATTTGTATCTTGATGTTTAATCATTGAGGCGATGGTGGCAAGAGCATCATCCAACTCATTTTGTGTTATAGGAGTGTATTTGAACTCAATTTTGCGAAATCTTTTGCACATATTCTGTATATATGCACATACGGTGTGATCTTTTGTTCTTTCACGGCCCATTCTCCTTGAAAATGATGAATCAAAAAAATATGAATCTCCAAAAACCAATAACTTGTGCACATTCATATCAACAACCATTTTAAAACCAAAAATGCAAACATTTACTCATCAATGTTTTTCATGCTACTAAATCAGAGTTTAGCCGCCATAGGGTAGTCTTGACAAGATTATAACACTAAGACCGCTCCAATACCTCTTCCTTTGTGATTTGACTCTCCATCAAAGAATTCCACAAAAGGTATACTTCAAAAATATCTTCACCAACAAATTATATCTCTTCATCGGAGAAATACATCTTGAGTGGTTCATACTCCTCATACGACAGGATTTTTTGTAACATGATCAGCAAAGCCTTGTAATTTTATCGCCTTCTAGGTCACATACCCATTATCAAATCACTTAAAAACATCTTCCCTTTAGCCAACATTCCGGTCGACATCGCCTTATGGAAAATATTCCTCAACGTGTCCATTCTTGAAATAATATATGTGGTATAGAAAAACTAATAATGTCTCAACTTTTGGGCAATCCAAGCAAAAGCACAAGACATTCTCTCCAAAAGAGTATAACAAGCCTCGTATACAGTGAATTTCTTGCTAAAATAATAAATAGATTGCTCTTATTTCCCTGTCTCGTCATTTTGACGAATCACGCAACCAAATGTGTTATCTAAGACAGAAAAATACAGCAACAATGGACTCCCTTCTCGCGGAGGAACTAATACTGGTCGATTGGACAAATAATTTGTGATGGTATAAAAAAAGTCTGACATTCTTTGGTCCACTTTGTTGAAGCATCTTTTTTCAATAACATGAAGCTAGGCTCACACACCATGGTTGGTTGACTTATGAATCGACTGATGTAATTCAACCTCCCTTAGAAACTCATCAATTCCTGAATCGCCTTGATCATTAAAGGGTCAAGCTCAATGCCCCTTATGCTGACTATAAATCCCAACAGCTTGCCTCCTAGCACCCCAAAAGCACATTTGGTGAGATTTAACTTTATGTTTTACCGGTGCAGACGATCAAAGAACTTTCTTAAATGAGTCAAGTGATTTGAACTCTCGAGAGACTTGATTATGACATCATCTACGTACACCTCAATCTCTTTGTGAATCATGCCATGAAATATGGTTTTCATAGCCCTCATAAAGTATTACCAACATTTTTGAGACCAAATGACATCCCCCTATAATGATATACACCCCAAGGCATAATAAAGGTTGTCTCTTCTGCATCTTCTTCATCCATCAAAATCTAGTGATAGCCTGCGTAACAATCCACACATGGCTGAATTTATGCTTGGAACAATTATCGATAATAAAGTGAATGTTCGACAATGGAAAATTATCTTTTGGGCTTGCTTCATTGAGATCCCTATAATCAACACAAATTATGATATTCCCATATTTCTTCGCGATCGAATCAACATTGGCCAACCAAGTCAAGAACTGCGTCACTTCCACTAATTGAGACTTGATTTGTTTTTAAATATCTTTCTTAATCTTCAAACTTAATTTGGGCTTAAACTTTTGAGTCTTTTGTTTTATTGGACTAAAACCTGGATTGATCGAAAATTTATGGGACACCACACTTGTACTCAATCTTATCATATCGATGTAAACCCAGACATAAACATCAGTGTATTCACTAAGCAAACGAATCAGGTCCATTCTTTAAGCTTCATTCAGATGGACACTTATTTTGACCTCTTTAACGCATTGTTCATCTCCAAGATTCACAGTCTCAGTTTCTTCAAAATTTGAGTTATGTTGATTCTAAAACTACCAAAATTCCTCATCAACATATTCTGGTACCTCAATTTATTCTACATATTCTTCACCTTCATCATCACCTTCCTCATTTTGTTCGTTTGGCTCGTGACATGACATGACATTGGCAAGTTTAAAATTAATCTTAATGAAATCATAAACTAAAAAAGTCAGGAAAATAAACATAACAAGTAAGTAAATAAAGGAGTATTTGATAAAAGAGGTTTTCATTCGAATTGAAAAACAAACATAAACTTTGGCCATAGCAAAAGGCCATGTTGCGTTTTTAAACATTAAGAGGGAATTTCAAAAACTTATACAATTAAAAAACATGCAAAATGGTGGGTCACGGGCCTCTTCCTTTCTATCACCGACTTTAAGTTAAAGCATAAATATGTGTCCTTTCTACCAAGACATCCGGGGAATCAAGAGTGGGATGGAGGCCTAGTTCTGTAGCGACTCCCCAGGCTCGGCATCACAAATATCGGACGTCTCGACCTCCTACTCTATGATAGCATCAATTTCTTCAAAAAGTCCTAGATTCCTTCCTCAAGGCCATCATAATAGGCATACTCTCGGACTAGAAATGACTAGTACAAATGAGGAACTGGCCTAGCCAATATTTTATCAATATTCTTTATCTTCCACTCTGCTTCATCGTCTATAGGGACGTACCCTAGACCAAACTTCGCTCTTTTGCGGGTACTTGAATAGGTTTGAAAATTCCTTGGAAATTCCTTCCCAATCAAAATCCTGGTTCCATTCTGCTCTGGAGAATCACTATATCAATCATCTTGTATACCAAGGTCATAGGGGGTTGTGGATAAAAATAGTAACTTGTGGCATTTACCAGCTCCACCATGTAGAAATCACAACCTCTGGAAACTTCATCAACGATTGATGCATACTTATTGGAATGGATTCCTTCACCATGAATGACCAATTCTTACCTCTTCCCAAAAAATTTCATTAACGATTGAAGGGTAGAGGGAACATCTCTAGCCTTGTGGATGAACGACCTCCTCTAAAGAAGATTGTAGATAATGTTGATGTCCAACACTTGAAACTCCACATTGAACTCTGCAGGACCCTTATGAATGATCAATTTCAGGGCCCCCGTGTGTCTCTTTGTACCCCCGTAGAAGTACCTTACATTGACTTGGTTATATTGAAGATTTGTCAAGTCATATTTTAGCTGCCTTAGAGTCGATAGTGGGCAATTATTGAGACTGGATCCATCATCAATGTTACACCCTAAAAATTAGCTAGGTTGAATTAGAGCTTAACATGTTGGTTATTTATTTATTAAGTCCTTAATTGTCTTATTATAGTGTTAAAATTCATTGTGTTAAGTTTGGAAGAGTTTAAAGGTCAAACATACAAGAACGTCAAGACGTTCTAAAGTTTGCCTTGAAACATGATCGTATGTCTTAGTGTGTTTTGATGTGATTTATGTGCTGTTTGGAGTTCAATTGATATGAGAGGTTCCGAAATTTTTATATGAGAGTATTTGAGTTGGAAACGTATGGGAAAAACTCCTAAAGGACATACCAAAGGTTCTTTGAGGAAGACCAAACCTTGGGCCAACAAGCTGCCTAAGTCAGCAACTTTGTTTCTGGTGAAATAGGTCTCCGTCGCGGAATTGGTCCTCCATGGCTAAAAAAAATTTAGAGTCGCAGAAAAAATGCATATTAAACTTCCCATGGAGTTATTTTTAAAAAAATCATGTGGGAACAGCTCCGCGTCACGGACTTGTTCCCCGACGAAGATTCTTAAAATGAAAGTTCAGTTTTATTTTAAAAGTGCAAAGAAGTATGGGCGTGTGTTGGTAACTCCAGGTGACTTTTATAAAGTTCTTTTAAGACCTATTTATCCCCTTTACCAAGTCAAAAACCCCAACACCAAGAAGAAAACTCAAAATCCTAAAACTCTCATCTCTTCCAAGTTCTCCCGAAACCTCCATAGGAGACCAAAACTCAAGATCAAGCTAGGGACTAGATTTCTACTCCAATTATACATAGTTCGTTCATAAATAAGGTATGGTGATCCTTAATCCTTAGTTATCCATTCATCTAAGGAGTTCAATCAAGGATTTTTAGAAAGTAATTCAAAGACCAAAATTTCCAATTTTCAATATAGCCATTAGTTCATTGTCAGATTCATTTCAAAGTTATTATAATGATTTATTTATGTTTAATTACTAGTTTTAATTAGGAATTTCAATGCAATTTCATGAAGAAATCATGATCCTCTTAACTTTTCAAATTGGTCTATAACGTAGGTCTTGTGATCTTGATGATATGATCACTAGATTATGTTTAGATTGAAAGGAATTTCTTAGTTCTATATTCCTCTATGTCAATTGATTATGAATTGTTGGGAATTGATCAATATAATCATTAGCTTTTGGATTTGATAAGTTGAACTATTTTTCTTCTAATTAGATTAGAATGTATATTGAATTGTGATGATTGGTATGGTCCACTTACGGTGGCAGTATTTACATTCTTATACAAATTTATATGTTATGATCATGGACTTGAAGGAGTTAGATGTGATTTCCATGCTTAGGAAGTTTAAGGAGTTATCCTTGATTCTAACATCATGTTCTATGTGAATTTATATTAGTAGTCTTCCACACTAGTTGCATGATCTAGGTGTGTGGATGATGTTGTGTATATGTTATGATCATGTTAGGGTTAGGAGTGGTATATATGGTTAATAATTATGAATGTTCTTATAGAGTTACCCCTTCCTATTTTAACCTTATATGAATGTGTGATCAAAGTATGCTAGGAATCTTCTATTTTAATGTCGAATATGTTAGTGTCTCATATGATGTAATGTGAGTGTGTGTAGTTTATAGTCCTTCATACTCTATATGTGTGTATGTATTGAGAGTTGAAGAATGTTATACATAAGTTGTGATCGTTAGAGGGTGGCTTCCTCAATGTTATGCTATAGCCATTATTTTGTCATGTTGACCAATGTACACACACACTTCATGAATGACTATGAATAGGAAAGATTCATGATGATTAAAGAAATGGTAGTTGTCCTATGCATCATTACCTATTTCTATTCATGAAAAGTATATGATTAATGAAGTTATGAACGTGTGTGATTAGAGGTGTTATGTTATGGTAGATATCACATTATATGCGCACACAGGTGATGTATGATTGTGTAAATATGTAAAAGGACAGGGAGTTAGATCTTAGCACCGAGTGAACATTTCAAATGAGAGTGCAAGCTTCAGGTTAGTAAGTACGACATCCCACAAAAGAACCTTCATGTTTAGCAAGTCCGGTTCCCAACATAGATGTTGTCTCATGAGATGGAAACCTTTACGCTAGTAAGTTAAGGTTTTTAGAAGCAATCTTCGTGTTCCATAACTACGAGCCCCCGTAGGTTATAACTTGTGGTTTTCACTTTCATAGATATGTGCAATTGGTTACACCTTAGGCAAGTGTTAACCCTTTCTTTACGTTGTTGGAGTAGAAGACCGGATTCCATGTAGCTCACATGGTCTATGCCGGTTATGACTAAGTCCCAATGTAATAAATAAACTAAGATAAGATAATGGAATCTAATAACAATTCCTTGGGAATATTACCTAGTATAGGTTGGATTATGGCCCGTAGCCATGCATTTCATAAGTGAACTTCAAAAAAGGTTAAGACTAGTACGTCTATTAAAGTATGACATATGATATGTAATGTATGAATTATATGAGTGCATTGTTAAGTAACTTTGCTATGTCAAGACATGGATTATGTTTATGTATGTTAATTGCACTTATGGTTTCTTAGTGCGTTACTTAGTATATGTGAAGGTATGAGACCCTATGTTTACATTGCACAAATAAGTTAAGGAAGGGGTTTTGAGGATGGTTTACTAATGATATGAACTAAATTAGTTATGACTAAGGTTGTAGTAAAGAAAAGAGTCCTTATATGATGTTATGATGTATGTGACTTTATGTTTAGTTGTAAATAAAAGTGTTATGACTTGTTTAGTATATTATGCTTAGTCTAGGGTTACTTCTTAGGTACAGTTAGTGGAAGTAGTATTATGGGATGATACCAACACATTGCACTAGTATGACGTAGGGGTTGTCTTAGATTGTGGTGCTTATGTGAAGTTATGTTTATGATGTGCTTATGACTTGTGATTATATGTGGTTGTGTTTATGAATCATATCTATTAAAGACCATTGTAATATGAGCTGAAAGTGATACAATGTACTAAGTACACTTGAGGATTACTTAAGGAAAGAAGTAAGACAAAACAGAGGTAATATGTTGTAGGTACTAATATGCTTGAAAGTATAATAAATGACTTTATGTTCTATTATGAGTAGTATGCATGTCTATATGATGTATGTGAACCTTATTGAGCTTTTATGTTGACTATGTTCATGAAGTTTACTAAATAGACAAGTTGCATGAATACAACTGAAATGTCCTCTTTAAATTCATGTTTCTGCATGATTGTCATACTAAGTGCATTCTTGTACTAATACCATTATTCTTCATCTTTTTACACAAAGTGTAGGTGTTGATGGCTAGAGGATATCTCCTAAATGAAGAGCTTGGATAGATCTCCCAAGTTCGAGTAAAGGGATCCTTACAATTCAACAATTGCCTATGTCATGATGTTTCTTTAAGTTGATGTCATAACTTAGATATTATTTTATGATGTTAAGGGTCGTGTCCCTATTATAATCTATGGGTGTCGATTCTAAGATGTCAAAGATACTTAGAGTCTAAGTATGTATTATGATGTTTTGTATATATATGAAGTAATGTTCTAGCATATGATGTGTTATGAAAAGTGTTAAATTTTCTGCTATTTTTATGATTATGCAATTAAATATGTATAAAGACTTGTCTTATATCTCCGAGAGGTTGACGACGACGTGTGAAAACTCAAGAGTGCTCTTTTGTCCTAGGGTTTACTTGCAGGTCGTAACAAACATTGTATCAGAGCATAAGGTTTTAGGTTTTGTTCTTTGGTTTAAAAGTCTTGTATTGCCACATCTATTAGAGTATCGTTCATCGGTGGTGAGTCGCGACACATCTATGACCGAGAGACTATTGAATGATAGAGTTCTCATCTTCACTATCTCATGGTCCTGCCTAGAAAGAACTAACTTTTTATGTTGCCTCAATTTGTGTTATTTAGTTGATTTCTTGGATTTAGATGATGTCTCAATGCTTGAGGGAGAAAAGGTGAGTTTTGATGCTTACCTTGGTTTTATGGATTGGTAAGTATATGTGAAGGTTAATATGGTAGATGTTGATGTGATACAATTTATGGCTCTAAGCAGTTTTTGAGAAAGGACGTGTTACGTTGAGAATTTATGACATGACGTGGTTATAGCTTGTTAGTAGTTGTTGTGGTTGAACTGAGTTCCCGATGGAATGATGGATATGTAGAATGGTATCATGATTATCATATAGGCTTTAAAGGTCATGGAGAATATGGTATATAGTGAGAAAGATAAATGTTGCCTTCGTAGTTGTGAAATGCTTCATAATTATACTTTTGTGGATTGGAATTTTTTGTATAGGCTTGCTCCTGGAGGGAAGATATTGTGTTGAGACATTTAAAGTGATTTTGAAGTATGCTAGTTATGAGAACCCTAGGACTAAGCTAATGTATTCCCCTCTATGAAACATTCTAATATGGTAAATAGGAAAATAAAAGTTTAAAATAAAATTTTTATTCCATAGTGGAAGTATCCTAAGGTGACTTCGAGGGATGTATGGTGTGTGCCCCTTAGCTCTTGAATAGAAGGAGAGAATTGAGGTGGACATACTTTTAAGTGGTTAGTAGTCTTTTACGCTTGAAATTTAGTATGTTCAATAGAAAAAGTGCTTAGATTGTACCTAGGCATGGTTTGTCGGAAAGTTCCACCAAAAATGATAAACCTTTTAGGTTGGTCTTGACTTTCCTTGACCATTGTATTTAAGTGCATGATGTTATTTTAATTACCCCAAATAAGGGATAATGTGCATAAACGGTAAATTTTTATAACCCTTGAAGTCCATATGTTGAGTTCCCTTGAACTTCTCTAGATTGAAAATCACTATTAAATGATGGTACATAAGATTAGATCCCAATAAAGGGATGGTGTACTTTACTTCTTCTTTATAGGATTTTAAGCTAAATGGCCCCCTAGAGGTGTATGATTTTCCCTAAATTAGGTTTTATCCAAATGTGGGGGAGTGTCACGACCCAAATGGTCCGCTCGTGGCACCCACAAAACAGAGACTTATAATCCATAAATCTATTGAGCGAACAACAAATCTAAACCCAACATTTCACAACCAGTATACATTTTTGAATAACAAAATCAACTGCGGAAGATCAAACTCATTAATATAACCAATTAAATAAAACTTCTAAAATATATTACTCCTCAATCCCCCAATCTGAAAGTCATCACACTAAGAACATCTATCCTCAAATTTCTAATTCCTAAGAGTATTTAGAAAGCTAAAAATTAATAAAAAGAAACTGTTCCATGTACGAACTTCAAGACATCAAGACGTGCATAAGGAATCCAGCCCGAGCCTCGGAATAATTTAGCTCACCCTGAATTTTCGAACGTGCTGAAGACTGGCTAGAGTTGCGGACTCGAGTCGAAGTTTGCTGGCGCGTTTTTGCTGCGCTCAACAATATACAGAAGAAATGCAATTAGGGGTCAGTACAGGGACCCGTACTGATGTAATCATGGCCAACTCAGAATAAAAATCAATATATTCAAATAATATTATAAAACCTACTACAATACTCAACAATGTCAGCAAACAACAGTACAAGAACATGGGCAACAAACTCAACAAGCGCACCTATGAGAACAAGCCTCCACACCTATCGTTTGGGAATTAATTCTTTCGATTGAGTATATCGACCATAATTCAAGATTTCATTTCCCTTTATGTTTTCTTTGTGTTAGACCGTGACACTCCGATCCCCTAATTACTACTACGTGGTCGGTCCGTGACACGCGGATCATTAATACTACTACCGTGTCGCTCGTGACACTATCCCCTAATACTACATGTCGGTCCGGACCCCGAATCCATTAATCTCATTCTTTTTGTAGTTTATCAAGCCTTCTTTTATCCAAGGCAGCACATTAAGAGTGGATTTAAGGTTTTTTAAGATTTCGCAATATCACATTATAATCATCACAATTTAATTAATCACAATCATGCAACAACCAATTAGTAATAATGGAAACTTTACATACAACTCAATACATATCAATCTCTATTTAAAAGAGTTTACTACGATAGCATAAACCATAACCTACCGCCACCGAAGAATGCGCGATCAGCCAAGTTACTTCTCATGGCCTTGGCGTTCTCTCCTCTTCGCTTCTCCCCTTTTTCTCGCTCGTTTCCCTCTCTTTCTGTGTCTTTTATTTTTTCTCTCCAAATTTCTTTTTTCTTTTACCCTTATTATCATATATTCAATAATTAGTAAAATAACCCATTTTTTATTTTAAGGTTACTTCTTTTACCCCCCAAGTAAATACTTTCCAACTCACCGCCAACTTAATTTAAAGAAGTTCGTCATAAAAGGTCCAAAACAGCCCTTAAAACTTTTAGCAAATCCTGACCAGTCGATGTTATGCAACATAATACTGCCCTTCGCGCCTATGACGGTCCGTCCTGCACGTCCGTCACAAGATTTCAAGGAATTAATTCAGTTAAGGGTTTTGTGACGGCCCGGCTATCTACGACGTCCGTCTGGCAATTCGGTCGCGGATTCAGAGAGTCGCTCCCGTACCACATATTCAGAGTGAAGTGTTTTGGACGAAGACCCCGCGGACCGTTGTGTCTATGACGGTCCGTCCTACTTGTTCGTCGAGGGCAATGAGGAGAGTAACAATGAAAATTACACATGTGCCGATGAAGGGGTCCATGAACTATCCTTCATGGCCATGACGGTCCGTCGCGTGTCTATCGACCTAGTCAGTTTTTTATCACAAATATTCTATTCTACGGCCGAACGACTAATGTCATTACAATAGATACCAATTTACCCATCGTTCGTCCTCGTACGATCACACGAAGAAAAACAGGGTTAGAGAGAGTACCCTGAATCTTCACAATTGTGGGTACTTGCTTGCACATCATCCTCCTTCTCCCAAGTGGGACTATTCAACTTGGCTTATCCTTCCATTGAACCTTGATTTGGACGCAGATCTCCTTGCTCTAAACTGCATACTTCCCTATCTACGATAGCAACACAGGCTTCTTCTCATAAGACAATTATCATCCAGAAGAACTGAATCCCAACAAATAATGTAGTTTCCATCCCCCCATGGTACTTTTCAAGTCATAGACACTTAAATACCAAACCGGGTGTACTCCCTACGTCCTGTAGGCAAGGCTAATTCATAAGCTACCTCCCCCACTCGCTTCAGAACTATTCGAATGGACCAATATATCTTAGGCAAGCTTACCCGGGACCCTCGCTTACCAAACCCGTATCACATCACCCCACCCACAACCCTCACCCCCTTTCATAGTGAACTTTCAGCAGACTTGCTCCCTCGCTCTCCCTCCATAAATCCAAGTCCCTAACCTTTTGATCCTGCATACTTTCTGTTCTTTTCTGCCCTTTTTCTGAGCTCTTAGGAGCTTCTCCTGAATGAATTTTACTTTGATCTAACGATTTCCCTAAAGATCGTTACCCCAGGTCTTACCACCTCAAAATGCATCAACCAACACAATGGGGATCTGCATCTCCTCCCATACATGCCTCAAATGGAGCCATATAAATACTTGAGTGATAAGCTATTGTTTGTTAGAACACTCTGCTAAAGGTAAGAATTTTATCCCAATGACCACCAAATCTATCACACTGCAGCGAAGCCTATCCTCCACACCTGAAATCTCGCGGGGTGTTATACTGACCATCGTTCTGAGAGTGAAATGTAGTACGAGACCAGCCTCGTACCTAATTCAAGCATGTAATGTTTTTCCAAACTAAGGAAGTGAACTCGCGTACCTCTACTGAGTCTGATGGAGAGTGGAAACTACCATGGCAGTCGATCAATTCTCTGAGATAGAAATTTGGCTACTTCTCCTTCATTGTAGTCATCTGACCTAATAAGTGGATCAGACTTGTTAACTATCAACAATTACCCCAAATGTATTCATACTTTCCCAATGTCCTTCGAAGACCAATACAAACTCCATTGCAATTCTTTCCCATTTCCATTCAGGATGGGCATTCCTCATTCTCTGAAGTGTCCCCTCTCGAGGCCTCTGTGTTCATACTTACTAGTTGCAATTCGGGCATTTGGCAACAAATCGACAATGTTCCCGCTCATTTCTACTCCACCAAAATGTTGTTTTTAGGTCGCGATACATTTGGTTGCACCCACAGCATGTATACTGTACCTTTGAACTATGCAGCCTCTGTAAGAATATGTGACCAATCATCAAGCAACACGGGGTACACTAACCCTGTTCCCCTAATTCCCTCAAATCTTTCTCAAAACCTTCCTCATCAAGTATTGCCCTCTGTTAGCTCTCCTCCTCGCCATACCCTATCTCAAATTCATCTTCATCTCTCATCAGTATGCTATCTTTCTGTCTCCTTAATATCTTGTCAAGAAAGAGGAGTTTTGCCCCACAACAGGCAAAAATCCATCCTTTCTCTTATTTTCCCAGCCTCATAAGGTCAGTAGCCAAAGGCCTTAACTTCTCTATCCAATGGGCGTCTAGAAACTGGACGTGGGTAACTACCATGCTCCCTACTTTTCTACTGTTAGAGCATCTGCCACCACATTAGCTTTTCCTGGGTTATACCAAATAATGATATCATAGTCCTTCAGGTAGTTCCTCCATGATCACCTCCTCTCCTCAAATTCAAATCTTTCTGAAGAAGACATACTGTAAACTACTATGATCATTTAGACTTCCCCTTGACCACCTATAGGTATGTCTCCATTGCTTTAAATATGCAATACTACTGTAAGCCAACTCCAAATCATGGGTCGGATATTTACTTTCATGCACTTTAATTGTCTTGAACATAAGCAAGTTACATTTCTTTATTCTTTCCTGCATATCACTGCCCCAAACCAGAATAAGATGCATCCAAATAAACGGTGACTTCCCTTACCTTCACTGGCAAGGTTTAGAATTGGTTCCGTATTCAACAGCTGTCTTTATTTTTCTGAAACTTTCTTCAACCTTCATGCCGACCATGCAAGGGGACATTGTGCTTAGTCAGTTTGTAGGCCTGGAGATAAATAGAGGAAATCCCTTAACAAATGCGACGGTAGTTAGCAGCTAGCTAAAACCCAAAACTTCTTACCCTGTACATAGTAGGTCTACCCAACGCTTCACTTCTTCATCTTAGAAAGATCCATCCATCACTTCATCATCCTTGAAACCTATTCCCAGAACGGACACTGAATCTAGCCAAAACTCACACTGGTGAATTTGGGCATAAAGGCTTCCTCCTCAACATTCCAGTACATTCCTCAAATTCCTCATTTTCTTTTCCCTTTCCGGCTCTTTGAGTATATCAGTATATCATTCCAATGAACATAACAAAGAGTTCCATATGTGGCTTAAAAAATCCGTTGCATCGAACTCATGAGTCCACGGTGGCATTCGTAAGCCCAAAAAGACATTACTAAATTCATATTGGTCATGAACTTGGTTCGAAAAGCAGTCTTTGGCACATCTCTGCTTCCGTATTTTTAAGTGATATAACCAGATCTCAAATCGATCTTTGAGAAGGTACCAGCACCGTTGTAACTGACGAACCAATCGTCATGCGAGAAGATGAATTGTTCTTAATAGTCACCTTATATTCAGTTTGTCTGTAGTCATGCAATCCGAAAACTCCATCCTTCTTCCTTCTTCTTCCAAATGAGACAGGACCACCCCAAGGGGATGCAACTTGGTCTAATAACGCGTTTACCTAACAACCCTGATTTGGGCTTTACTCCCCTTAAACTGGCTGGAGCCATTCTAGTAAGGGGTATGGAAATGTGCGAGTGCCCACTTCCATATGCAAGGCAAATGATCGATATCCTATCTCCGGTGGTCTACCAAAAGGTCTGCAGGGAAAACAATCCCAGAAACTCGCGGACTACCGAACAAACTCAATCGAAGTACCTGGAAGGTAAAATCATCCCTTGAGGTGGTGCCAAGAAATGTTAAACAACCTTTACTAACCATCCTCTTAGCGCGAAGAAAGAGATAATACGGACTGGGGTGGAAATGTAATCAACCTCCCACCTAGATGATAGTCCCACACTTGGCAATGTCACAATTTTAAGTCATTACCATCCAAGATTGCAAAATTTGGGGAAAGAACAAGTCAATTACCCAGATTACATCAAAATCGCATTTCTATGATTATCAAATCCACATGAGTGTTTCTTTTTCCCCACAAAGTTACAAGACAAGACCTTACACCCTGCTCATCACTATCACAGACCTCCCCACCTGAGTAGAGAATAAAAAACGAATTGCATGCAAGTAATCATCAATGTAAATCCAGACCAGTAAGCAAATGAGGAATATAGCAATGAAAATGTGGATCCAGGATCAAATAATCTAGAAGCCATGCAATCACAGATCAAATATTACTTGTGATAACATGCAGCAGATGCCTCTCGTGCTTTAGACCTTCCCGGGCAATAATAACAATTTTTCCCTATCCACCTTCTGTTCCATTTTCCCCTATCTTTTTCCTTTCACACCACCTCAGCCTTTCCAGCTTTCGCCGCCACCCTGTTCGATTTGATTGGGTGACCACCATTAACCTGGCCACCGCGTCCTCCGAAGGCGGGCCTCTCCCTGACCTACCTCTACTCTAACTATGGGTAGGTTTAACTCGGTTTTGGACAAAACCTCCTAATATGGTCCGTCTTCAACATCCCTAACACTCTCTCCTGGAGTCCCAATCTATAGGTCTCTGTGAGAACACGGAGTCTAAATATACCTCCAAACTCAGAAAATTGTTGACCGGTCTGCGGTGCCCCCCAGCTCAGCCTGTAGTGAGACTGAATAGGTCGGGCTGGGTAACCTCCTGAACTATGTCCCCTCTGTCGTAGGAACCACTAAAACTAAACCCCCATCTTCCGTAACGGAACTCTTAGATTGTCGACGCCATGGTGAATTCGTCTACTTCCCCCCTCTACTCTATCGACAAAATCAACCACTGTCCCTGAAAGGATTTTGCTGCAGCAGCTATCTTTAAGTCTGGTATCCGCAATTCTGACCTCAATCCCTTTACAAAACGGCGAATCCGCTCTTGTGGACTGAACCAAAGCTGAGTAGCATACCGACATGGGCATAAATTTGCCTCATATGCATGAACGGACATCCTTGCCTGCTCAGGCTCAGAATTCATCTCTCTCTATCTCCTCAAAGTCCTGGGTATATACTTTCTCCATAAATAAGCTAGAGAAGATGCCCAGTCATAGGGTTGGGTGCCTGTGCGGTTGATACTCAATATACAAACCCACCCGACCTTTTGGCTCCCCCTGAAAATGATAGGTCACAACTCCTCACCAAATCCTTCTACTTTGTCCATCTTATGTAGCAGCTCATGACAATCACACCAGAAACTGATAGGCACTCTTAGATTTCAGCACCCTTGAAATACTGAGGTTCAACTTTACGATTTAGTTAAAAGATCATGCTGATCACTTGCATTATGGACCCTGTAGTCAATCGAACAATGCCCTATTTCCTTCCAGGAGGCATCCCCATGCGTGGAGCCTACAACGCTGATTTGTACTTCCCGGAACCTGAGGTGGCTGGTGAAGAAAACACTGGGGGGGCGTCTGGCCTTGATCAGATAGACCTGCTACTATAGCAAGACCCTGGTTAATTCAAACCGTCGAGGGTAGGTTGGGGTGGGTAATTCCATCATCTTGCACTTTTCTCATTTCCCCTTCCCACCCTCCTTACTACCATCATCAGGGGTTGAATGGAGTCACCGCCCTAGTACTGATTTTGGACCAGGTGTTTGTCCTCACCTCTGAGAGGACGTCTCCCCCCCTGTCCTTCCCCGCTACCTCTACCACGGTGCCTCTTGCCACTGCTCCTCTTCGAGCTACAGCCCAGTTGGCTGGCTTAGACGCATACCCTGTCTTACGGTGCTGGTGTTTGGCGCTGTTGTTGCTCTAGTTCTAACCATCTGCGAAATAGAGTGGGGAGGTTCGATACCAATTTGTATCACCTAGTACCAAATTGGCCCAAGTAATAGCACGAAAGGAAGAAAGAATGGAATTTTCCTAAAGTCCCTCTAGCCCACAAAAGAAAAGAAGGTGCGTCCCCTACCGTGTCCTCAGACTCTACTAGACTTGTTTCTGTGTGATGAGACCAACGGACCTAAAGCTGTGATCCAAGTTTGTCACCACCCAAAACGGGCCGCGAGTTGGACCCCCATTACCCTCCTAGTGGAGAGAACAACAAATCTAAAAAACCCCAACATTTCCACAAGTATATAATTTTGAATAACAAAATTAAGGCGAAAGAACGCAAACTCATTAATATAGACCAAATAAATAACTTCTAAAAATATATACTCATCATCCCCAAATCTGGAAGTCATCACACCAGAACTCTATCCTCATTTCTAATTCTAAGAGTATTGTAAGAAGCTAAAATAAGCGAAAAGAGACGGTCCCATGTCCGAACTTTAAGGACATAGACATGAAGAAGGAAGCCAGCCCGAGCTAGGAATAATACTTACCCTGAATTCTGACGTCTGAAGACTGCTAGATTTGCGGACGAGTCGAAGTTGTTGCACGTTTGCGCACGCAACACTATGACAAAAGAAAAAGCAATAGGGTCAGTACAGGGAAACGTACTGAGTAGGTATCATCGGCCAACTCAGGATAGAAAATCAATATAATCAAATAATATTATAAAAATCAACTACAATACCAACAGGTACAACACAAGTACAAGACCATGGGCACCAAACATCAAGCGCACCTATGAGGACTCAAAGCTCCACACCATATTCATTTGGGTAATTAGGGGATGGGGTGGAGTGAGTGGTTAGTGAAGGGTAATTTGGGGGGTGGGTACTGAGGGTATTGGTAAGGGAAGATGAGTTCAGAAAGAAGTGTGAGGTGCGGGGGGGAATAATGATTATGGATTGTGGGAAATTTAAGGTGTGGGAAGCGGGTGAGTGGGGGATATGAACAGATGGGGTAGAGTAGAGAAAGGGAAAACTAGGGCGCGGGGTCTGATAGGGACGGTTTGGATTTGTAGGGGTTAGGAAGGGGAAGTGTAGGGGGCCGTAGGTCGATTCGGGATGGCAGGGATGGGCAGAGGTGTAGTGCTGTAAACGAGGTGATAAAGATCTGGTCGGAAGGGTAAGGGATGTGAGGTAGTGAATAGGGGGAGGTAGTATTTACTCGAAGTTTTAAGAGTGGGATAAATGGAAGTCGAAGTCAGAGGGTAGAGAGAGGTGGACTAGTGCTGTAAGAACGGGGGGTGGAGGTTTGGGACATGGTGGTGTCTTGTGAGTCGAGTTGGGTGATGTTAACTGGTGAAATGAGAATGCGTGATTTAGGGAAAGGGTCGGTCAGGATAACTAAAGATTAGAGGGGATAGGCGGTTTGGAAGTGATTTGGGGATAGAGAATAGAAAGACGGTGTACGAGAGGTATTGACCGGGTGATGTTGAGCGTGGTTAGAGAGGGGGTGCGTTTGTTTCCAGCTAGAACGTATAGGTCGGGTTAGTAAATAATGTGGTGGTTTTAGTGGGCTGTTGGTGAGTTCGCCGGTATGTGGTGAGAGGGGGGCAGGGGAAAAATGGATGTTTGGTGAATAGGGGGGGATGGGGTCGGGGAGGGTGAGTAAGGATGTACTTTGCGCCCGGTAGCTGGGGGGTGACCAAGTAGTTACAGGTGTTCGTGTATTCGGGGTTCGGGGAGGTAGGATGGAAAGTAGGGTGTGAGGGGGGAGGGGTCTTGGGGAGCGTAAGACTATCAACCATAGTGAGAGTATAGAAGGGTCTGGGATTATGGTCGGAAGGGATGAGGTTGGCTTAGAGCGGGGGGAGGATTTATAGTATTGGAGTGGTTTTCTTGCGGGTGGGGTTTTGGGAATGATGGAGGGGGAGGTTGATATGGTGTGACACTTGGGGTGCTGGTTTGTTGAAGACTCGGATTTTTTCTTTAGATTGAGTTAATTCACATACTTAGGCTTATTCCCTTTATTTCTCTGTGTTGGAACGTGACACTCCGATCCCCTATTCACGTTTCGGTCCGTGCACGTCATGCCCTTAATACGACTTGTCGGTTTTTCGTGACATCCGCACCCCTAATACTAACGTGGTCGGTCCGTGACACCATCATTGAATCTCATTCTTTAGTTTCATCAAACCTTCTTTTATACAAGCATCATTATTTAGAGTGGATTTAAGGTTTTAAGTATTCGCGAGTAGTCATCATTATATCCATCACATTATATATCAACAACATGCACACGCATTAAGTATATAGAACTTTACAATACCACTCAATACATATCAATCTCTATTAAGAGTTTACTACGAATAGCAAACCATACCCCTACCTCCACCAAAGAAATTGCGTCAAAAGTTTAATTCTCACTGCCTTTGCGTTCCTCTTCGCTTCTTCTCTCTTTCCTCCTTTTTCTCGCTCGTATCTCATCCTTTTTCCTTTTTATTTTTCTCTCAAATTCTTTTTTCTGTTACCCTAATTATCATATACTATTCAATATGATAAAAGTAACCCATTGTTGATTCTAGGTTACTTCTTTTAACCCCCAGTAAATACTTATCGCAACTCACCCCACCACAGCCCACTAATTAAACAGAAGTGTTTCATAAGGTCCAAACACCCTTAAAAACTTTTAGCAGAAATCCGACCCCGAGGTTACGCAACCTGTGACGGCCCCGTTCGCGCCTGACGGTCCGTCCTGCACTTCATCCAAGATTAAGAGAATTAATTTAGACAGGGTTTTGTGACGGCCCGTCTTATCTACGACTGTCCGTGCTGGCCGTTCTGTCGTGGAGTTCCGAGAGTCCGCTCCCAGTACCAACCCCAGATTTCATATTTGAAGTGTTTGAACGAGGACCCCTTCCGGGAGCCGTTGTGCCTATGAGTTCCGTCTACTTGTTGTCGAGGTCAATGAGTAGGCACCAGGAAAATTACGACAGTGCGGGACGAACGGGTTCCATGACTGTCCGTCAATGTGCATGAACGTCCGCGCGACCCAGTCAGTTTTTTTATCACAAATGATTCTAGCTTCTAGTCTACGTTCTACTACTCTAGGCCACTTCTGACTGCCCGAAACGACTAAACAAGGTCGTTACAGAGAGATGATTAGGTTGTAATGTGTGGATATCCTTATCTTTCCTTTCTGAACCCACTTAAGACAAATAGTTGCTTAAGTGACAGTTCATTATAGGTGTCTTGCATAAAAGGATGAGGTTCATGTTATCCATATGTTATGCGTGACTTAAATTACACTATGTTATGCATGTTATGAAAGGTCATTATCGCATGAAAAACAAAATTTTGATAAATTTGCATGTTGCTGATGTTGTTGTGCATCCTTATAAGATAAATAAGCAATTTGATTAGCATGCTTGATGTCACTTATATTGTGTGGTTTTTTGCCTCACTGTGAGAAATAGTCTCTAAATAAGAAAAGATGAGTCTCTTTGAAAAATGTGTAACTTTTAAGATTGGGGAGGGTTACTACAGGCTCATTCTTGAACAGTGATGGTTTGTCTAGCCTATGTTTGTTTTGGTTCCTATAAATTGTGATAAATTTTCCTAAATGATGCATGTTTATGAAAGTTGGTGATGTGCTAGAATTAGAAAGCTGTAAATTTGCTTCCTAATGTTGTGATGTGCTTAGTGTGACCTACCATATTGATTTCATAAGGTAGGCGTCCTACGTATGGCTTTTTCCTTGATCCTGAACTCTATGAAGTCTGTTATAGGTTGTGCTGTGACCCCAGGAGAAGTGTGTTCCTCGGAACAAGCTAAGGAGTGTCATGTCATATATGAGCCTTGAATGGTATTACATCTAGATATAAGGTTGTAGTCAATCTACATATTCATCGATTCTTGTGCGACTAAATATTGTTCAAAATTTCTCATGAGTTAGCATTATGCCTATGTGGTGCAATTGAAATCCATTATCTTGTCTATCCTTGTGAAGAAATAATGGATATTGCCAACGTTTGGAGAAGGTAGTTTCCTCCACATGGCCATGAACTAAAGAAGTATGAGCATTGAAAATTGTATAATAGTCCTGTTTGATTATGTTGCTTAGGTTTCATGATTGTATGAAGTTGGTGCTTCTTTGTAAGTTTGCTGAATATTGTGTAATAACATGTTGAAGAGTTTTGAGCTTCTATAAGACTCATTGAGTCCTTGAAAGTGTTTAAAATGTTTAGATGTCATTCAAAGACGAATGTTTCCAAGTGGGGGAGTATTATTACACCCTCAAAATGAGCTAGGTTCAATTAGAGCCTAACATGTTTGTTATGAGTTTATTAATTCCTTAAATGACTTGTGTTAAAAGGAAGTGTGTTAATTTTGGAGGTCAAACGTCTAAGACATTCAAAAGTTTTGCCTTGAAACGTGATTGTATGTCTTAGTGTGTTTCAGCTTGTTTTATGTGTTGTTTGGAATACAAATTGATATGAGAGGTTCATAAAATGTATATGAGAGTATAGGTTGGAACCGTCCAGGCGAATCTCCGCATGGACATACCAAAGGGTCCTTGAGGAGGACCCAACCTTAGGCCAACAAGCTCCACAAGGCAGCAACTTTTGTTCCTTGGTTAAATAGGTCCGCGTCGCGAACTTGGTACTCCATAGGTCAAAAACTGGATCCACGTTGTGCAAACAACGCAGACTCAACTTTCCAGGAAGTTATTTTCAAAAAAATCATAAGAGAACAACTTCACATTTAAGAATTATTTAACCCCTTTCCCAAGTGAAAAACCCCAACACCAATATGAAAAATCAAAACCCCAAAACTCTCATGTATTCCAAATTCAGTCAAAAGCTCCATGGGAGACCAAAACTCAAGATCAAGCTAGAGGCTAGATTTCAATGCTTTCTTTTACAATTATTCATGGGTCTTCTTCCATCAATAAGGTATGGTGATACTTCATCCATAGTTATCCATTCATCTAAGGAGTTCAATCAAGAATTTTCAGAAAGTGATTAAAAGACCAAAATTCTCAATTTTCAATCTAGCAAAATGTTCATTGTCAAATTGATTTCAAAGTAATTATAATTATGGATTTATTTTTAATTACTATTTTTATTATTAATATCAATCAAATTTCATGAATACCTCATGATCCTCCAAATTTATCAAATTGGCCTATAATGTGGGTCTTATGATCTTGATGATGTGATGACTACATTATGTTTAGATTGTAACGAATTGCTTAGATCTCTATATTCCTTTATGTCAATTGATTAGGAATTGTTGGGAATTGATAAAGATGATCATTATCTTGGTGATTTGGTAAGTTGACCTGTTTTCCATCTAATTAGCTTAGAATGTACACTGAATTGTGAAGATATGTATGGTCCACTTATGGTGGAGATGTTTACATTATTGTACATGTTTATGTGTTATGAGCATGGACTTTAAGGCATTAGATGCAAGATGAATTGATATTTTCATTATCATTTTTAGGAAAATGAGGATTTAGCCTTGATTCTAATATCATGGTCTATGTGAATTGGTGTTATGTGAACCTATACGAGTAGTCTTCCACACTAATTGCATGATCTAGGTGTGTGGATTATGTTGTGTATATGTGATGATCATGTTAGGGTTATGAGTATTATATATGGCTAATGATGATGAATATTCCTATAGCATGACCCCTACCTATATGAACCCTATATGAATGTTTAATCAAAGTATGCTACGAATCTTCTATTCTAATGATGAATATGTTAGTGTCTCCTATGATATAATGTGAGTGTGTGTAGTCTATCGTCTTAATACCTCCAAATGTGTGTATTATTGAACTTGAAGAATGTTGTACATGTGTTGTCAGAGATAATTGGGTCTACTCAGTGTTAGGTTATGTGCAGATGTGAGCATGTTTTCCAACGTACAACCCACCCTTCATACATGACTAGACTAGTAGATATTCATGATTATTAAGTTCATGGTAAGTTCACTATGCATCATTAACTATTGCTATGTGATCATATATGATAAATGAAGTTATAACATTGTGATTAGAGGTGTCATGTGAAATTAGATTCAATGGTATGAATCGCCACACACATATGTATGAATTATATGAATATGTGAAAGACATTCGCACATAAATTAGGGTGCTATGCTGAAGGAAGTCTCATATTAGAGATCCTTTGAGGTATATGAGGTATGGAAGTAAAAGCTCCTAAAGACTTCCGTATAATTAGATCCTTAACGTTTTAATTATATCTTAATAAGGGGCTAGAAGCTAAGCATCGAGTGAACATGACAAGAGAAAAGTGGAGCTTCACTTTGTAATTCCGCCTATCCATAAGAGAACCTTCACCTTTAAGTAAGTGGGTGTGTCCCCATCATAGATGTTGTCCTGAGATGGAAACTCCACGCTAGTACGTCAAGGGGTCTAGAAGCAATCTCCATGTTCCATAACTACGTGCCCCCATAGGTTTAAACTGTGGGTTCCATTTATAGAGCTATTACGCTAGGTTACACCTTGGCACGTGTTAACCCTCTCTTTTTGGTGGTAGGAGAACACCATAGCCATTAGCTTCACATGGTCTATATCGGTTTCTGTTCTATTCTCCCACGTAAAAATAGACTAAAATAGATTTGTACTCGAATAACAAGTCTTGACTAAATTACTTCTATAGGGTAGATTTTTGGCTCCTACCCAAAGAATTCACACGTGAAAAACTTCAAAAAGGATAGAAATTAGTACATGTTCCAAAGCCAACTTATGAGATGTTATGTATAGGAATAATGTATGTGTGGCTTTGGTTACGTAAATTTTGAATATGTCAAGAGATGGGTTAGGTTTATGTATTTAATGGCACCTATGGATTCATAATGGATAACTTTAGAGATGTGAGGTATGGGAATCTATGTGACTGGGCAAGTAAAGCTGTGCGGGTTTTGAGATAGGTTTACCTATGGTATGGCACTTAAAATGACGATGACACAGGTGGTGTAACGAAAAGATCTTATATGATGTTATGATCTAGGTGCTTTAGGTTTCGGCGTTACACAAATACGCTACAATGAGGAACAATAGAGGAAGTAAGATTGCAGAGGGGAAGGGATCTGGGTAGGAGAATTTTGGGGGGACAAGTAAATGTGTTAGAGAAGTTGTGAAAGGGGCATGGGGGTGGGGGGCGGGAACAGTGAGTGATGGTGGGGGTGGCGTGGGGATTGAGGGGTTGAGGTATAAGTACCTATAAATGTAAGTTCTAGACTTGTTTAAGTATGTTATGCCTAGGCTATGGGTGACTTAGTTAGTCAAGGTACTAGAAGTGTATTATGGGATGCTAGCTCAACCATGTGGGGCACTAATTGTGAATTAGAGGTTGTCCTTAGAGTGTGTTCTTATTGAAGTTATGTTTAATGATGTGCTTATGACTTGTAGTATCTTTGGTTGTGTTTATGTAGCATATCTATAAGATTGTTGTAAGATGAGCTATTTTAATGCATTGTAACTAATTAACACTTAAGGGTTTTAATTAAGGATAAGTAAGATAAAGTAGTAAATGTGGTTGTAGTATTTAATAATGCCTGAAGTATGCTAAATTATTTTATGTTCTATTATGTGTAGTATCCTGGCTATATTATGTATGTAACCATATGATCTTCTAATGTGCATTATTCATGAAGTTTACTAAAAAGACATGTTTTTCATGATTTCAATGAGTCCCGCTTAAATTCTGTTTTTGCAGTTATCATACTTATTGCCTTATTGTACTAATACCCTTCTACTTCATCTTGTTACACTAAGTGTAGTTGTTACTGGCTACAGAATATTTTTTAGTTTAATAGCTGGATATATCTCCAAATTTCAAGTAAGGGACTCCTTATATTCCAGGGTTGCGATGGTCAATATGTTTCGTTTAAAGTTGATGTAAACCTAGATTTACTTTATGTGTTAAGAGTTTGTGTCCCTATTCTACTCTATGGGTGTTGATCTAAGATGGAAAAAAAATTAGAGTGTAACTTTTATTATAATTATATATATATATACTATAATATATACTATATATATATATATATAGAAGTAATGTTCTATCATATGGTATGAAAGGTAAAACTTTTCAGCTATTTTTATGATTATGCAATGAAAGATGTAAAAAGGCTTGTCTTAGACCTCCGAGAGGTCGACGACGCTGTGTGATGACTCAAGAGTGTTGTACCAAACTTGGTATCAGAGCATAAGGTTTTGGGTTTCGTCCTTAGGTTTAAAAGTCTTTTATCTCCATGTCTAGTAGAGTCTCGTTCATTGGTGGTGAGTCGCCAAACATCCATGAGAAAGAGTCTATATCATGATAGAGTTTCCCTTCTTCACTATTATCATGTTGTGCCATAGAAATAACTCTATATCTCTATAATGTTTCCTTGTTCGTTGGTCCTTTAAATGTGATTGCTTGAATTGAGATGATGTCTCAATGCTTGAGGGAGAAAAGGTGAGTTTTGATTCTTACCTTCGTCTTATGGTTTGGTGAGTATATGTGAAGGTGAATTAGTAGATGTTGATGTGATGCCATTTATGTCTCTAGTTGGTTTATGTTGAAGAATGCTATGTTGAGAATTTATGATATGATGTGGTTATAGCTTGTTAGTAGTTGTTATGGTTGAATGGAGGTCCCCATCGATTGATGGATTGCCTTATTATTATTTAGGATGGTAGCATGATTATGATATAGGCTTGAAAATTCATGGAGAATATGGTATACTGTGAGAAAGATAAATGTTACCTTTGTACATGTTAAATTCTTCATAACTAGACTTTTATGGATTGGAATCTTTTGTATAGGCTTGGTCCTTGAGGGAAGATAGTGTGTTGAGCCTTGTAAAGTGATTGTGAAGTACGCTAGTTAATGGGAGAACCCTTACGATTAGTTAATGATTCCCTCTATGAACCTATTCTAAGAGTTATATAAATGGGAAAAGGAGTTTTATTCCATAAGTTTGAAGTATGATTACAATATGGTGACTTAGGGGGATGTATGGTGTGTACCCATTAGCTCTTGAAGAGAAGGAGTGAATTGAGGTGGACATACTTTTAAGTGGTTAGTAGTCTTTTACGCTTGAATTTGAGTCTGTTCAATTGAAAAAGTTCTTAGATTGTACCTAGGCCTTATTGGTTGGAAAGTTCAACAAAAGGTGATAAACTTTTTGGGTTGGTGTTGACTTGCCTTGACCTTGGTGTTTAAGGGCATGATGTTATTTGGGTTACCACAAGTACGGGATAGTGTGCATATATGGTATGATTTTTATTGCCCTTGATGTCCATATGTTGAGTTCCCTTGAACTTCACTAGGTTGAAAATCACTATGAAATGATGCTAAGAATGGTCCCATGAGAGGGATGGTGCGCTTAGTTTACAAGGATTGTAAGCTAAATTCTTCTAGAATTTAGATGAGTTGCTCTTAAATGGGTTTATCCTTGATGGGGGAGGATGACTTGAGTAGTAAGGTTGAAGATATCCTTATCTTTTCCGTTGTTTACCACGGGCAAGATTAAAACAAAATATTTTGTTTTTTCTTAAGTAGCTTGTTCAGATAACGGCTGCATAAAATATGAGTTTGCATGTTATCCCTAGGTTATGCATATCTCAAGGACATTATGGTTATGAGATATTATGAAAGGTCCTTATTTGCATTAAAACCAGGAATTTTTGTAATTTTCATGTTTGTTGATGTTGTTTTTGCATCCTTATAATCTCAAAGTTTCATTGATTAGCATATGCTTGTTTAACTCATATTGTGTGTTGTTTGTGTCCCTCTCTATGAGAAATGGGATCTCTAATAAGAAAAACCAGTCTCTTCGAAAATGCTGTGGGACTTTTGATAGATATTGGGGAGTGTTACTATAGGCTCACTCTTGAGGAGTGATGGTTTGCCTAGAGTGTGTTTGTTTGTGTGCCTATAAATATTGATAAACTTTCCTAAATGATGCATGTTTATGAATGTTGGTGAAGTGCTAGAAATAGAAAGCTTTAAATTTGCTTCCTAATGTTATGATGTTCTTGGTGTGACCTACCATATTGATTTCATAATGTAGGATGTCTAAGCATAATGTGGTTTGGAGTAAAGAAATCCTCCTTAATATGAATTAACCTCTATCTTTTGCCTTGATATTAAATCCATAATGTCATCTGTACATGTTGTGACTAGGAGAAGGTAGTTTCTCCTTGAACAAATCTAAGTGTGGTAATGTCATATATGACCTTGATGGTATTACGCCTACACTATAATAGTGTAGTCGATCTAATTATTTTTTTGTTCATGTATGACTAAATTAATTGTTCAAATTTTCTCATGATTTGTGGATTATGCCTATTGTGCAATTGAAATCCATTATGTGTCTGGACTTGTTATAAAATAATGAACATGCCTAAATTTGGAGAAGGTAGTTCCTCCAAATGTCAATGAATATGGAAAAGTATGTATGCATTGAAAGAATTGAAGAAAGAGTTCATATTTGATTATGTTACTTAGGTTGCATGATTGTCTTAAGTTGGTGCTTCTTTGTATGTTTGCTGAATATTGTGTGCTCGCATGTTGAAGTGTTTTGATCTGCTATAAGACTCATTGAGTCCTTAAAAGTGTTTATAAAGTTTCATATGTCATTCAAAGATGAATATTTCAAATGGGGGAAGCGATTTTTGACAACGCTAATCTGAGCTAAGAGTTCAAATTTATATCTTACCAGTTGTAATGAGTTTATTAATTCCTCAAATGACTAATTATTCTTTTAAAAGGAAGTGTGTTAAGTTTGGAGGTCAAACTTCTAAGACTTTCAAAAGTTTTGCCTTGAAACATGCTTGTGTGTTTTAGTGTGTTTTGGCTTGTTTTATGTGTTGTTTGGAATTCAAGTTGATATGAGAGGTTGATAAAATGTATGTGAGAGTATATGAATTGGAAACATCCGGGAAAACTTCCCCAAGGACATACCACAGGGTCCTTGAGGAAGATCCAACCTTAGGCCAACAAGCTGCAAAAGGCAACAACTTTTGTTCCTATGTGTAACAGGTCCGCGTCATGGACTCGGTCCACCCTAGGTTAAAAAGTTGTTGCAGGTTGCTTAAACAACACAGACTCAACTTCCCACAAAGTTATTTTCAAAAAAATCATACGGGAACAACTCCACCTTTAAGACCTATTTAACCCCTTTCTCAAGTCAAAAACCCCAACACCAATAAGAAAAATCAAAACCCCAAAACTCTCATCTATCCCAAAATCTTTCAAAACCTCCATGGGAGACAAAAACTCAAAACCAAGCTAGAGGCTAAATTTCCATGGTTACTTGTCCATATTTTCAAGGGTCTTCCCAATAAGTATAGGAATTCTTCCTTAGTCTACTTCATCTAAAGGTGCAATCAGGATTTTTCAAAAAGTGATCACATACCAAAATTCCAATTTTCAATCTGCCAAGGTTCATGTCAAATTGTTTTTAAAGTCATATATGATGGATCTATGGTTTCATTAACTATTTTCATTATGATATAAACCAATTTCATGAGAACTCATGATCCTCCAAATTTCTCAAACTGGCCTATCATATGGGTCTTGTGATCTTGATGATTTGATGACTAGATTATGTTTAGATTGTAACGAATTTCTTAGTTCTATATTCCTTTATGTCAATTGATTATGAATTATTGGGAATTGATCAAGATGATTATTATCTTGGTGATTCGGTAAGTTGACCTATTTTCCTTTTTATTAGCTTAGAATGTACATTGAATTGTGAAGATTTCTACAGTCCACTTATGGTGGCGGTGTTTACATTCTTGTACACGTTTATGTGTTATGATCATGGCCTTTAAGGCATTATATGCAAGATGAAGTGATATTTTGATTTCCATGTTTAGGAAATTGAAGGATTTAGCCTTGATTCTAATATCATGGTCTATGTGAATTGGTGTTATGTGAATTTATAGGAGTAGTCTTCCACACTAGTTGCATGATCTAGGTGTGTGATTGATGTTGTATATATGTGATGATCATGTTAGGGTTAGGAGTGATCTATCTGGCTAATGATGATTAATATTCTTATAGCATGACCTCTTCCTATATGAACCCTATTTGAATCTGCGATCAACGTTTGCTACGAATCTTCAATTCTAATGTTTAATATGTTAGTGTCTCCTATGATGTAATGTGAGTGTGTGTAGTCTATAGTCATTAATAATCTATATGTGTGCATGACTTGAGACTTGAAGAATGTTGTACATGTGTTGTCATATATAATTGGTGTCTTACTCAGTGTTATGTTATGGCCATTATGTGATCATGTTGACCAACGTACACACACACTTCATGCATGACTATTACTAGGAGATATTCATGACTATTAAGGAAATGGTAGTTCTAGTATGCATCATTACCTATTGTTTTGCATGTCATGTATATGATAAATGAAGTTATGAACATGTGTGATTAGAGGTGTTATGTGAAGGTAGATCTCACATGGTATGCTCACACACATAATGTATGATTATATGAATATGTGAAAGGACATTCTCACATAATTTAGGTTCAATGTTGAAAGGGAACTCTCATCTTAGAATCCATTGAGCTATATGAAGTATGAAGGAGCAAGCTCCTAAAGCCTTGCTTATGAATTAGAGCATTAAAGGTTAAATTATATATTAATAAGAGAGCTAGATCCTAGCATCGAGTGAACATGCAAGTGAGAGTGGGAGCTTCACATTAGTAATTCTGGCTTTTCACAAGAGAACCTTACCGTTTAGGAAGTCCGAGTTCCCAACATAGACGTTGTCTCATGAGATTGAAACCTCCACGCTAGTAAGTCAAAGTTTCTAGAAGCAATCTCCATGTTACATAACTACGTGCCCCAGTAGGTTATAGATTTTGGTTTCCATTTATATAGCTATGTACGCTTGGTTACACTTTAGTCACATGTTAACCGTCTGTTTTTAGTGTGGGAGTTGAACACCAGATTCCATGTAGCTAACATGGTCTATGTCCGTTATGGCTAAGTCTCCCAAAGTAATAAATTGACTAAGATAAGATTATGGACTTTTATCGCAATTCCTTGAGAATTTACTTAGATAGTTAGGAATTACATGCCCGTCGCCATTGCATTTGCACAAGGCTTCAAAAAGATCGATTAGTAGGCATGTGCAAGTAAACTTATGTATTCTATGTATGAATTGGATGAAGGGCATAGTTAAATACGTTTGCGATGTCAATACATGAATTTTTTTATGTATTGAAATTGCCCTTAGACCTTCTACGTGAGTTACGTTAGTATATGTGGAGGGTGATGAGACTCTAATGTGTACATTGCACAAAAGCAAGCTGTGAAGGGTTTTTGAGGTTTTTTACCTAATTATATAAACTAATGAAGTTTATGATCAAGTTTATTGTCATGAAAGATTCTTATATGATGCTATGAATTATTGATTCTTTTAGTTATAAATGAAAAGTTTTGACTTGGTAAAGGTAGGTTAGCCTAGTCTAGGTTACCGTCTTAACTTTAAAACACCTGGTGGAAGTAAGTATTGTGGTGATTCTACAATCACATTGCACTAGTGTTTTACTTAGGGTTGTCTTAGATTGTGGTTCTTATGTGAAATTTATGTTTTATGATGTGCTTAGGACTTGTGAATAGATTATGGTTGTGTTTATGAAGCATATCTATGAAAGTCTATTGTAAAATTAGTTCAAAGTGATAAATTGTACTAATTACACTTGAGGGTTACTTAAGGAAAGAAGTAAGACAAAACGAGGAATGTGTTGTAGTATACACGTGCCTAAAGTACTAATACATGACTGCACTGTGCTCTTAGGTGTAGTATCCATGCAGATGATGTCATGGAACCTATTGAGCTTATATGTGCCTATTTGATAAAGTTTACTAAAAAGAAACATTGTTTTATGATTTCAACTTAAATGTCCTCTTTAAATTTATATTTTGCATGGTTGTCATACTTTAGTTCATGCTTATACTAATACCATTCCATTCTTCTCATCTTTTTCAATCAAAAGTGTAGGTGTTATCGCTAGGGATGGTCTCCTACGTAAAATCGCTTTGATGGCATATCCAAAGGTCAAGTAAAGGCCCTTATTGATTCAGTATTAGCCTATGTCATGATTTCCTTTAAGTTATGTAATACTTAGATATTATGTGTAATGTTTTTAAGGTCGTGTCACTATTCTACTCTATGGTGTTGATTCTAAATGGAAAAAAGACTTAGAGTCTAACTATGTGTTATATATTTTATATATATATATATATATATATATACATATATATATATATATATTATATATATGAATAATGCTTCTAGCTATGATGTGCTTTTTAAAAGTTTTTAAAATTTTCAGCTAATTTTTATGACTTATGTCAAAGAAAGCTGATAAAGGCTTGTCTAAACCTCCGAGAGGTCGACGACGACGTGTGAAGACTCAAGATTTCTTCTTTCTCCTAGGGTTTACTTGGGGGTCGTAACAAACTTGATATTAGGTCATAAGGTTTTGGGTTTTTTCCTTAGGTTTAAAAGTCTTGTATTGCAACATCTAGTAGAGTCTCATTCATCGGTGGTGAGTCGCACCACATCCATAAGCGAGAGGCTATATGATGATAAAGTTTCCCTTCTTCACTTTTCTCATGTCGTTCCATGAAACTTAAATCTATATGATCTCTCTCTTCTATTTCCTTTTTCAGTGGTCTTTTATATGTGATCACTTAGATTGAGATGATGTCTCAATGCTTGAGGGCGAAAAGGTTAGTTTTTTATGCTTACCACCGTCATATGGTTTCGACACTATATGTGAAGATGAATTTATTAGATGTTGATGTGATACCGTTTATGGCTCTAGGTGGTTTATGAGGAAGGAGATGCTATGTTGAGAATTTATAATATGATGTGGTTATAGCTTGTTAGTAGTTACTATGGTTGAATGGAGTTCCCCTTCGAATGATAGATTGCCTTATGATTATGTAGTATGGTAGCATGATTATGATATAGTCTATAAAAGACATGGAGAATATGGTATATAGTAAGAAAGATAAATTTTGCCTTAGAAGATATGAAATGTTTCATAACTAGC
Organism: Solanum habrochaites; assembly: GCA_027704765.1. Lineage (NCBI taxonomy): Eukaryota > Viridiplantae > Streptophyta > Magnoliopsida > Solanales > Solanaceae > Solanum > Solanum habrochaites. The sequence goes on along the minus strand of JAKWJA010002499.1, from coordinate 34,912,464 downwards.
CTTTTGTGGATTGGAATCTTTATTATAGGCTTTCTCCTGGAGGGAAGAAAGTGTGTTGAGCCTTGTAAAGTGATTGTGAAGTATGCTAGTTAATGGGAGAACCCTTATGACTAGTTAATGATTCTATCTATGAACCTATATTAAGAGTGGTAAAAAGGGGAAAATTAGTGTTATTACATAAGTTGGAAGTATGATTACCCTAAGGTGGATGTATGGTGTGTACCCCTTAGCTCTTGAAGAAATGAGAAAAATGAGGTTGACATACATTGAAGTGGTTTGTTGTCTTTTAAGATTGAATTTGAGTATGTTCAATTGAAAAAGTGCTTAGATTGTACCTAGGCATGGTTGGTTTGAAAGTTTCACAAAAAGTTATAAACCTTTTAGGTTGGTCTTGACTTGCCTCGACCTTGGTGTTTAAGGGCATGATGTTATTTGGGTTACCCAAACTAAGGGATAATGTGCATAGATGTTAAGATTTTTATAGCCATTGATGTCCATATGCTAAGTTCCCTTGAACTTCTCTAAGTTGAAAATCATTATTAGATGATGGTACGAATGGTATTGATAAGATTAGATCCCAAGAGAGGGATGGTGTGCTTAGTTTATAAGGATTGTAAGCTAAATTCCCCTAGAGTTGAGATGAGTTGCTATTTAATGGGTTTATCCTTGGTGGGGGAGGATGATTTGAGTATTAAGGTTGTAGATATCCTTATAATTTCCTTTCTTACCCAAACTTGAAACCAAAGAGTTCTTAAGTAGCTTGTTTATGATAGGAGTCTTGCATAAAAGGATGAGTTGCATGTTCTCCATATGTTATGCATGTCTTAAATTACACTATGTTATGAAAGTTCATTATTGCATGAAAAAGGAAATTTTGATAAATTTGGATGTTGTTGATGTTGTTGTGCATCCTTATAAGATAAATAAGCAATTTGATTAGCTTGCTTGATGTCACTTATGTTTTGTGGTGTTTTGGCCTCACTATGAAAAATAGAGTCTCTAAATAAGAAAAGATGAGTCTCTGAAACATTTGTGACTTTTAAGATTGGGGAGTGTTACTATAGGCTCACTCTTGAGTAGTGATGGTTTTTCTAGACTATGTTTGGTTGTGTGCCTAAAAAATGTGATAAATTTCCCTAAATGATGCAGTTTTTTTAAGTGTGTGATGTTATAGAAATAGAAAGATGTAAATTTGATTCATAATGTTGTGATGTGCTTGGTGTGATCTACCATGTTGATTTAATAAGGTAGGATATCTAAGAATAATGTGATTTGGATTAACATCTATGCATTGCCTTGATATGAACTCCATGATGTCATGTGACTAGGAGAAGGTAGTTTCATCCTTGAAAAAAGCTAAGGTGGTGATGGTATATATGACCTTAATGGTATTACACCTAGACTATAAGATTGTAGTTGTCAGGAGCAGTATCTAGACCTTAGACTAGACTGGTATCGTTGACCTCTGAGAGGTCACAGACAAGCCTAAATAGGTCATCATTACTTCATCGAGGTTAATTTTATGTGAAAGTTGATTTTTTTTGTTTATCTTAGTGCTTCAGAGTGAGAAACAGAACTCACATACAGTATCTACATAAAAACTCATAAGCGTTCACAACAACCATCGAATACCAGAGACTCAACATACAACGAAATAGTCATATCATAAAATATAAAGTTTCAAGAATGGTACCAATACATAGTCTGAAAATAATTGAGAAAGCAACGCTAGTGGAACATACTCAACTAGTTCAAGCTTGTATTTTAGCTAGAATATAACAGGCAACCGTCCTAGAAAGCATGAGGGCCTACCAAATCCGAATTAAAGCTCCACATCTGGATAACTTCAGCGTCGACTCATAAGCTTTAGCGTCCAACTGTACCTGCACCTAACATTAGATAAATATATGGAATTAGTACACACCTGTACTAAGTATCGGTGTAAACAAGAACACACCACGGACATGCATGATTTATAAAAGCTCTCTCCTAAAGATATGATTTATGGAAAGTCAAGTCAGTCGACTTGAAAAATAACATTAGAAAAGTCATACCATTAGAGTAACACGCATCATCATAACTTCATTTGCACACAACACAGAACTTTGTATATAGCACATAACATAACCTTGCCTTACACATATCATATTTAATTTCATTCGTCATGATGCGATGAGAGCTGTGGAATCATGGCTTGACATTATGACTTCGCCAAATGAGGGCTCAACATATGGGGACCCCAACTAGGTTGCCTTTTTTAGCAATCATACTAGGATGTAGCTTAAGTTTTTCCATCGATTCGATGTGGCAATGACAAAGAATGCACTATTGTCATTACTTTAAGTCTAGCTCACCTCTTATTATCTATCCTAACACCTTTGGTACCGTCATTTCATTATTGTGCTTCGTTGAATGCTAGCCTCACTTCTTCTATGGGAACTTAACCTTAACCGCCATACTCATGTGACATCATGAAATCAGTGTCTACCAAAGAGTTTTGAATCCCATCCGAAGTGACCCAAACATGCTATCATATATAGGGAGTCGAACGCCTACTAGATCCCCTATAATTGGCAGTACAGTTAAAAACTAGGAGATATAAGGAGACCCTACGCGTCTGACATACAGTCTATCTCATGAATTTACCGTGGACCGGGTCTGTGCCTTCCCGAAGGAGCGCATCACCAATCATATCTAGTCTATCGGTGCTCAGTATAAAGTTCCATCACATTCAACTCATACATCAGGGAAGTGGACTTCTAGCATGAGGACATCATAGCTCATTAGTTGATTTCTCATCTCATCATTTGTATTAAGTATGCATTAACTCAATACTTTCATTAGAGTTTTCACAAATACTGATATCTTTATTAACTTGACACTCAAATAGGTAAGTATGTTTTGGTAACATTTGCTCAGGCACATATCTTAGAATGCTCTCATCTTCCTCATTACATCTTATCATTTGTCACCACATTCATTAGCTTTAGCACATTTGTTATTCATTATTACTCACCCTTTTTTACATGAATGTTCATTTCATCATATGCCAATGCACTTCGCCCTTTAGTGTGTTTCACACTCTTACTTAACTCTTATAGGGTTACATCATTTCATCACATACATCTTACGTTCACTTACTTTTAAACGTATGCTAGATTTATGAGCCTCTACATCCAAGCCAGAGGCTTCATTCATAGTTCGTTTTAGTTATTCATATCTTCCTAAGATTATGTGACACAAGACTTATGAATCTTGTATGTATGCCAATATCTCAATTTCGATCTATGGAGGAACATTCTGTTGAACATTTATTAACGTACAACTTATGTGTCAATACGGAATTCGGCAAGGGAACCCGATTTATAATCCCTTGGATAACACTTACGTTTTTATTTAATTTCCCTTTTTCCTAATCTTCACCCTCAGCTTGGGGACCCGATTTACTATCCCCTCACTAACATTGTTTTTCCTTCCTTTTTCCTTTCCCTCACTTCACCTTGAACGTTCAGGCATTAGAGGACCCAAGATCGAACCCACACAAGCACAGTTCTTTATTTTTATTTTTCCTTAACTACTTTTGGGTTGGTCGAGAGGATATGAGTACGAATCCCACTCCTCTCACTTATTTATTTTTGTTTTCAAGTATGAGAATCAGCTAAGGAACCCAATCTTGATTCCCCTTGAACCATTTCCTTACAAGTTTTTTGTCTGTTAAACATGGTGAGTCTTGGTTAATCCTTAGTTGACCGTCGCTTACTTTATAATTCATTTTCCAAAATTGCATATTGTGTAGAACTTTGTTGGCCTTTTTTTTTTTGAAAACAACCAACCGGTGCTCGGAAATTGGGTCAACGTTTTTCAGCACATTTTTCAACATTATAGCATTAGTTCTAGGGCATGTTCGTGAATCATTTAGTACTTTTTTTTTGGTGAGTTTTTCAATAGTTACATTTCACTAAGAGTCTTCCACTCAAGTAACAACTTTTTACTCAATATTAACCTCACGATATTACAAGTTTTTGTGCACGATTAAATACAACCATAAACAGTCATTTTTTGAACCTTCAACCGAAAGTATATATCACGGCTTACAAACAAATTTTTCACATAATTTTGGAAGACATAATTATCAGTCATACATCCGATCATAGTTTTCATGACATATTCTCACATTACAACAACGCCTAATCTACTCAGCAGATATCCAACCTACCTCATTTAGGAGCTAGTGACAAGGAACAGGTTTATGGTAAAACCCTAGGTTTTTCGGAGTAAAGATTTATCTGGACTTAAGGGTCTCTTGGGAGAAAGGACCAAGATGACAGACCCAATATCCTGTTTTTATCTTCAACACCTTCAAAGTGGTGACAAATCCACCATAAACTAGAATGTTTCACACCTTACTTGACGGACACTACCTTTTTTGCCTAACGTTTTCAAATTATCTGTCGTTTGTATTTTTTATGATAAGTTTCTTCAAGTGTGAAGAACCTTTGGTCTTTGTTTTGTTTTCCTGTTTTGGTAACCATAAAGAGAGTGAAATCGTGAGAGAGTGTTATGAAGAAAGGGAGATAAAACGTGAAAGCAGAGAGATGGTGTAGTTGCTCTTAGAACTAGGACCTTTTGGGAAGACTTAGTTAGTCAAATTTTCATTAAATATAGTTAATAGAATAATCATTATAATAAAAATCTGATTTTCCTTTATTTTAAATCAATATTTAAATATTAATTAATTAAATTAATTCACCAAATTAAATCATTACTCCCACCTAGGTTCTAACCCGGGTGGAGCAAGATTTCGGTCACAGGCAAATTTCAACCCTTTCTACCCAAATTTCCCCTCCATCATATTAATTAAACAATTAATTAAATATTTAGGGTAATTTCGGTTTTTACCCTTTAGCTTAAAAAAAGAACAAAAACCCTAGTACCCTAGACCCTCCAAACGAAGATTCCCCCTTTTTAAGAATCCGGTTAATACTTACCGGGTAGATCTTCATATCGGTGCCCTATATGCTGGAAACCCAACTTTTCATATATCAAATACTCACACCAAGTTTGTTGGCTTGGTTTTTTCAAGTTTAGAGGTCTGGATCTACTCGCATTAATCCGTTTAACCCGTCCCCTAATCGTAGGCATTGTAGACACATTAAGCATTACTATTACGTAGCATATCCATTTTCGGGTTGTACATTATCCCCTCCTATAGGATATTCTTCCCGCGAATGATACTTCTTATAATATAGCACAAAGCCACTCATATCATAAAATAGATATTATACACAATCAAGCAACAACTACTAAGAACAGAGGAGATAAGGAAACTTAGACTTAAGAGTGGGAAGTCTAACCTCAAGAGCTGAAAAGATGAGGGTAGCGCGACCTTATATCAGCATTGGCCTCCCACGTAGCACCCTCAACAAGATGATTCCTCTGCAATACCTTCAATATGGAAATCTCCTTGTTCCTTTCCTCCAGTCCTTGATTCTGTGCTTTCTAAAAATCCTCAACAGGTAACTCGGAAGAAAGAAAGGGAAGTAAGTCTAAATAGCTAGAAATGGAGGGGGGATCTCCACGTCCAACTTTTTCATCAACCTCAAAACCTTCAACATGTTAGAATCAATGTTTGGATTACCTAGTCATTTCTTTAACATAAGACCTAAAACTGATGAAACATAGCCTAGATCCACAGCCAATGCCAACTCATCAGTCCCACCGCAGCCCACAATGCTGTAGGAACTCATATGGCCCAACATACCCTCGATATTCAACTTTCCCTTCAGGCAAACCTCATCACCCCCACCCCACTTGATCTGTGATATGTTACATAGACCTGTACCAACATCAAACCTAAAGGGTCGTTTTCTATTGTCTGCATAAGACTTTTGCCAACTGTATGCAGTAGCCAACCTTTCCCTAATCACCCAGACTTTCTCTAAGGCCTGATGATGATCTCCGGACCCAAAATGGATGACTCTCAACCTCGAACCACCAAACTGGAGACCTACCCCTTCTACCATATATTGTCTGAAATGGTGCCATCCCAATGCTGGAGTGAGAGCTTTTATTATACAAGAACTCTCTCAAAGGCAGATGGTCATCCCAACTACCACTTAAGTCCATCACACACGCTCTCAACATGTCCTCCAATGTCTGAATGGTGCGCTCTACCTGCCTGTCAGTTCAAGGATGAAAGGTAGTACGAAGCTTTACCTGTGTGCCTAAGCTCTTCCGGAAGGATCTCCAAAAATATGAAGTGAACTGAGCTCCTTTATCTGATATGATAGACAAAGTAATTCCATGCCATCTCACAATCTCATCAATGTAGAGTTTCTCATAATTCTCGGCTCTGTAAATAGACTTCACAAGGATAAAATGGGAAGACTTAGTCATCTTGTCCATAATAACTCATATGGAGTCATACGGTCTCCAAGTCTTTGGAAGACCAACCACGAAGTCCATATTAGTGGACTCCCACTTCCAAGTCAAAATCACGATAATCTGAGTAAGATCACCAGGCTTAAGAAGTTCTGCATTCACCTGTGTATAATTAGGATACTTGGCCACATATTCAGCAATGTCCTTCTTCATGCCATCCTACCAATAGATATGTTTAAGATCATGATACATCTTGGTGGAACTTGATGATGGACATTCTAAAACCATGGGCCTCTGCAACAATTTGGGTCCCCGCAAATTCATCCAAAATTTGTTACACATGGCCGTCCTTGTACCTAAGTATGTCGTCACTTCCAAAGCAAAAAGACCTCATTCGTCTTAACCCACTGATCCTCAGCTCCATCACTAAAGCTCAAGTGCTGACCCTTCTGCAATTCACCTACTAAAGATAATATCAAGACTAGGATTAAATGAAAACCAACCCCCCCACTAGTAGAGTCCTTACCGCACACGCCAGTCTAGCCAGTCTATGTATATCTTTTAACGCAACTCTTCTCATCTCAACGTGGGTTTTACTGTCCTATGGTCATCCTTCCCAAAGCATTAACTACACAATCGCCTACCTAGATCGAGTGGACATTCATGTCCTGTCCTTCACTATCCTCCCACCACCTCCTGCTGGCGTAGATTTACTTCCCTCTGTGTTAAAATGTACTGAACTTTGTTTGCTCTGTGAACTCTCACACATGCACTCCATACAAGTAGTGTGCCTCCCAGTTTCATTTCAGTTCAAAGACCACTACTTCTACTGCCACCATGTCATGAGTGGTATAATTCTTTTCAGATGGACCTTGAGCTGTCTAGACGCATAAGTTATCACCTTACCACCCTGCATAAGAACACAACCCAAACCAAACCTAGATGCATCACAATAAACAATGTAATTCTTAGCACACTTAGGCAAAATGAGCATCGGGGCTGAAGTGAGTCAGTCTTTTAGATCCTGGAAGCTATTCTCACATGTCTCCACCAATTCAAACTTGATTTTCTTCTTCGTAAAAGCGGTGAGTGGGACAACAATGGAGGAAAAACCATCCACGAAACTGTGATAATAACCAGCCAATCCAAAGAAGCTGTGGATATTTGTGGGAGTAAGAGGTTTCCGCTAGTTCTTAACAGCCTCAGTCTTCCTGCGGTCTACCTATGCACCTTTGTAGGACACAACATGACGCATGAAGGTCCCTAATCTAATCAAGAATTCACACTTTCTGAATTTGGCATACAACTGATGTTCCCTAAGTACTTTCAAGGTTAGTCTCAAATGTTGTTCATGCTCTTCCTTGGGTTTAGAGTAGATGAGAATGTCATCAATGAATACAATGATGAAAGAGTCAAGGTATTCACGAAAGACTCTGTTCATGAGATCCATATATGTAGCAGGTGAATTAGTGAGACCAAATGACATAACTAGAAACTTGTAATGACCATAACGTGTACAAAAGGCTTTATTTGGAATATCTTTATGCCTAAACCTAAGGTGATGGTACCCTGAACGAAGATGAGTCTTCGACAAGTAACTAGACCCTTTGAGTTGGTTGAAGAAGTCATTTATTCTAAGAAGTGGATACTTATTGTTGATAGTGACTTTGTTGAGAGCCGATAATAGATCATAGTCTATTAACGGTCCATCTTTTCTTTTTCACACCACCCTGACCCCCAAAAGGATATGCTCAGCGGGAATGAAACCTTATCAGTAGATATTTTAACTGCATAAAGCTTCAACTCTGTAAGTTCAGCTCGAGCCATTCTGTAATGTGGAATCGAATTGTTTAGTATCAAGGTTCTAATTCGATACAAAGTAAAATTACTACAGTGTGCGGATCTCAAGGAAAATCATCCATGAAACCATGTGAGAACTCATTCAGTAGAGCTCTGAGCTACAGGGAAGGAATGTCATGATCTAACTAAATCAGTCACACTCACAAGATGACACAATAATCCTTTGGACATCCATTTTATTTGGCTTAAGGTTCGAATCAGGGATTAGGCCGACTCGAATTGTAACCCCTCTCCAACCCATCTCTCTTTCTTAGGGAAACAAAATCTCACAACCCTACTACGCTAATCCCTTCAGGCTAACAACTTGCCGCCAATCCATGAACGCGATAAATCGTATCGTTCATTGGTAACTCAACCAAGTCTGCGCAACATAGTCTTCCATATACAACTATTGGACAATATCCTTGTATACGTCTTCAGTCCCTTACATTATCTTAAAAATTGTACTACCACTATCAAGGAGCATGCAAAACTTCATCAGGCATATCTCAAAAGTGAGAGCAGCAAAGTAATTACAAAGGAAGCGTAGACCCTGGTCATGTAAGGCATAGCAGAAGTTATATACTTTGCACATCCCTATGACCACAACTCAGCGAAAAGTAAAGGGGGGGGGAGGACTTCTCCTGCTCCTCCGTGCCCTTCATGGCATAGAAACTATTCCTCTTAGGAGGCTCGGCTGCTTCTGCACCTTGTTGATTAGGCCTAGGTTTAGTAAAACCTCCAGCCTGACCCCTGTTTAGTGGTCAGTCCTTGACCATGTTCTCGTTCTTTCCGCAACCGAAGCAGGAATTAGTGCCCTGTTTTCACTCTCCACTATGAGCACGGCCACACTTGGCACAATCCTTTTTGGGATGATGCACGTCACCTCCATTTCCCTTCTTGGGCTCGAGTCTGCCTCCTCGATATCCTCAGCAATCATAGATCCATGGTAAATAGGAGGATTCACCCTTTATGAAGTGGCTCAACCTGCTAGCCATGGTGTTGGAAAGTAGGTTCTCCCTTGGAACACCTTGTTGCTCCGCTTAGGCTATCATAGCCTGAGGTTTTAAATTGATGGCTTGTGTCATATGTACCAAGGTTGTCCTTACTTCTACATCTATTGACACAGTTGGGTCAACACGCATCTCCATTCGAGCAGCTGGAGACTGGTTAGGAACTTGATTCACCCCAGCAGCTGCTCCTCCAATCTCTCCGCCTGCGTTTCTTCCTCTTACTTAGCTTTTTGAATCTCAAGAATTAATTTTAGATACGCTCTTAACACAAAGAAATCAGACATTAGAGAAGGCACGATAAGATAAGAAGAAGTGAATTTTCCTATGCACCATGCAGTCTCTAAATCAGGATAGTTGTGCAATTCATTACAATGACTTAGAAACTACTAGATGTGGTTGATGTGTATTTTATCCTCAAAATTTAACCTCGCTCTGATAGTAACTTTTGTAACGACCTTAATCTAAACCCTAAACGAGATCGGCGTCGTTGAGCTCTCAGTGGTCGCAGACAAGCCTACATACGTCATCCTTACTTCATCTAGGTTAATTTTAGCGGAAAATTTGAAATTTTTGTTTACTTAGAATTCTTAGTGAGAAACATTAAACTCTCAAAACACTATCTACATAAACTCATAAGAATTCAGAACAACCATCTAATACCAAGATACTCATTTAAATGAAATAGTCATATCATAAAATATAAAATTGCAAGAATGGCACCAATAAAATGTAAGAAAATAGTTGAGAAAGAAATGCTAGTGGAACATACTCCACTAGATCAAGACTACATCTAAGCTAGAATATAACAGGCAAGCTTCCTCGAAAGCTTGAGGGACTACCGAATCCGGATGAAAGCTACATGTCCGGATAACTTCAGCGTCAAGCCGTAAGATCTAGCGTCCAACTGTACCTGCACCTAAAAGTTGATAAATGCATGGAATTAATAAAAACTTATACTAAGTATGGATATATTCAAGAACACACCACGAACATGCATGATTTAGAAAATCTCTCTCCTAACAATATGAGTTATGGAAAGTTAAGTCAGTGGACTTGCGAAATTGAATTAGTAAAGTCATGCCATGAGAGTAACATGCATCATCATACGTATCATATTGCACCCAACACATAACATAATGCATATAGCACATAACATATTTCATAGAGAACATATCATATTTCATTTCATTCCTTTATATGCCATGAGACCTTGGAATCGTGGACTTGACATTAGGATTTCCCAAAATGAAGGCTCAACATATGGGACCTCAACTAGGGAGCCTTCTTTAAAAAACATAGAGTTTGCTTCATTCATTCATGCGTACTTCATTTTCATTCGTTCATAATCTAGTGTAAACACCAGCCATACATAGGATGTATTTTAAGACTTTCAATAGGCTCACTGTCCAATGACCAAGAATGACCTAGTGTCATTACTTAAATCTAGATCACGTCTTGATTATCCTATCCTAACACCTTGGTATCGTTCATTTCATTATGTGCATTCATTGAGGTTGGCCTCGTTCTTTCTTTGGGAACTTTACCTTAACCTCACATAGATCAGTGGGAGTGGGGGTGTGTAGGGTATAGGGGTGGGGGGGAAGGAGTTGAATCGGATGAGGGGATGACGGAAGACTGTGGACGGTTTTGATGGGATAGTGGTGATGGTACGTGGGAGGGGAAGGGAGGGGTAAAGCAGGAAGAATAGGAGGAGTGGAGTATGTGAGAATGGGATTAGAAGGAGGTGGGGCAGGGGGAGTGGTGAGAGAGAAAGGTGGGGTAGATTTATGTGCGATGGGAGGACACATTTGGGTTGTGCTATCCGTGCAAAATCGGCAAGGAGTATTGGCTGTTTGGGTTGGGGGGAGGTTATAGTGGAGGTAGGCACTGTAATGGGGTAGATTTGCGGAATGGGTGGGTTGGGTAAGGGAAGGGAGGCTGAGCCGTGAAAAGGTGAGATTTCGTGTGTGGTGGGCGGGTATAGGAAGGTGGGAGTGGTGGTGGGGGGTTGGGACGAGGGCAGAAATTAGGTGTGGTAGAAGTTGGGGGGGGAGACACCCAGAGGTTGGTCTGTAGCTTCATTAAATCCCAGTGTCTTCCCCACACCGAAAAGAGGTAGAATCACCAGCCAAAGTGTCCCAAACATGCTAGTGTATATAGGGTGTCGAACCCTGCTAGATCCCTATATTGGAAGTATAGGTTCAAATACTAGGAGATGTAAGAAGATCTATATACGTCATAACGGACAGTCTTATCTTATGAGATTTACGTGGACCTCCGCCCTTGACAAACGAAGGCATCACCACTCATAGCTAGTCTATCGGTGCTACTTATAAAGTTCCATTAGATTCAACTCATACATTATGAAAGTTGGCTTCTAGCATGAGGACATCATAGCTCATTAGATGATTTCTCATATCATCATTTTATTATGTATGCATTAACTTTAATACTTTCATTAGAGTGTTCATAGAGAGTGCTCTCTTCATTAACATTACACTCTTATAGGTGACTACATTTAGGTAACATTTACTTAGGGTCATTTGAGATTTCTCTCATCTTTCACATTAGCCTATTATCATGTTTGCACCGACACTCCTTACTTTAGCAACGTTGCCTTCATAATTCCCACCCTTTTTTCCATGACGGTTCTTTTCATCATATTCCACTGCACTTGAACCCTTTATTTGTTCCACCCTTACTAACCTTTTTAGGGCTACATTATTTCTATAATACTCTTAGTTCCCTTAATTTAAACGTAAGCTAGACTTATGAGTCCTATACTACAAGCCATGATGCTTTATTCATAGTTCGTTGTAAGTCCATTGTGATCTATCTTCTAAAATTATGTGAAAGACTTAGCATCCTGTATGACTATGCCAAGGATCCGATCAGTAGGCAGCATTCTTTGGAACATTTTTCACGTACGAGTTATGTGTCAATACGGATATCAAATCCCTTTGATAACACTTATGTTTTTATTTATTTTACCTTTTTCCTAATATTCACCCTTGGCTTGGAGACCCGATTTCCAATCCCCTTACTAACATTTTTTTTCCTTCCTGTTTTCCTTTCCCTCACTTCACCGTAAATGTTTAGGCATTAGGGGACCCGAGATCAAAACAAACACAAGCACATTTCGTTATTTTTTTCCCTTAATTCCTTTTGTGTTGCCCGAGAGAATGTGGGTTTGAATCCCACTCCTCTCATCTCATTATTTTTATTACTGTCTCCTTTTCTCCTCATTCGACCGAGATGTTGTGGGATCGAATCTCACTTATCCCGTCTTTTTTTTAACTTTCTCATCATTCTTATGTTTGACCGAGAGGTGGTGGGTTCGAATCCCACTCCTCTCACTTATTTATTTTTAGTTTCTAGTATTGAGAATAGACCTAGGAACCCCAAATTCGGACTCCCCTGATCCCACATTAATACTTACATTTGAGTAAATTTTAACATTGGTTGATGCTCTTGGGTTCAATCGCTTAGGGACATCACCTATTTAAAAATTCATTTTAACATTGGCATATTGTACAAACGTTGCTTTGGCCTGAACCCAACCAAAAAAGGTTTGGAATTGTCATGCTTTTCATCTATTTTTATCAACCAATTATACGTTGAGTTCTTGGGGCATTTCGTGAAACCAGTTTAGTAATTTTTCGGTGTAGTTTCATAGTTACATTTAGCTAAGAGTCGTTCACTCAATCATGCCCACATTTATACATCATATGAACATTATGATTCTCTACCCAATTTGTTGCATTGTTAAAATACCAACCACAAACCATGTCATTTTCGCACTTCAAACCGAATGTATAGATCCTCGCTTACCACATTTCCCACACATTAATTTTTCCATACTTTTTAGGCAAACCCCTAAATTATAAGTCAGTACCCCAATTATCAACACAGTGGCCATGATACAATGTGATCACACATATCACATTACACGCCTTATCTACCAGCGACATACAAGCAGAATCTCATGGAGCTACTGACATGGAAAACATGTAATGGGGAACAACCCTAAGTTTTCCGGAGTAGATAGAGTCATATGATACTAGGCTCTCTTGGAAAAAAGGACCAAGAGGAAGAAAACTTGCTACCTTGAGGTAGCTTTCCAACACTACACAAAGGGCCGGGACAATAGATAAAACAAATGAAGCCAATAGGCACCACAGGACCCGACGATGGGGCCGGGCATGGGAGCCCCCCTCCAAGCTTCTAAAGTTTGGGCAATTGTGCCGGACCCAATGCTTACGGAGATTCGGCATCCAATGGAATCTCGTAAAAGTCGATCATTACAAGTTTCGATTCATTCGATTGGCAGGTCCAATCGATTCCTCGCCTCTCGAGCACCAAAAAACCCATATTCATTGCACGGTTGGATTAAGGAGCCTACAGAGTTTTATGATGAAAATACCTTTTATGTCACGCTTAGAAATTATCTTTTGATGTTTGTACTTTTTTTTTAAGTCTTCAAGTCTTGAAGAACTTATGGTATTTGTTTTAGTTTCTAGTTTTGTAACAAGAATAGAGAGTGTTTGGGGGTGAAATTCATGGAGAGAGTGTTTGAAGAAGAGAGGGACATATAAAACGTGAAAGTGAGGAGAGGTGTGAGTAAGTGTGCCTCTAGAAAACGGGACGTTTAGACAAGACTTAATGCAAAATTAGGAAAGGCAAGAATAGTTAAGAAATCCAGAATTAATACGAAAAAATCTGAAATTTTTTCTTTTTCTGAAAGCAGTATATAATGATTAATTGTATGAAATGCTATTTACTCAATGAATATCAAATTAAATCTATCCCATCGCTCCAACCTAGGTTCTAACGGACTGTACAAGATTTCGCTCCTAGGCCAATTACGGCCTTCACCCAAATTCCCCATCCCCCATATTACTGAATTAAATTAAATATTTAGAGTACTTATGATTGTTACCCTTATCGTTGGAAAAAAGACCATTTTACTCTAGACCTCCAACTTAAACAGACCCCTTTTAAGTCGGGTTAGGACGTAAACAGGTTAGATATTCATATTGGGTGCCCTATATGGCTGGACCCCACTTTCTTGCTCAACTAACTCATTCACGTTTGTTGGCATGGTGTTTGCAAGGGTGTAGGGGTTCTTGTTCGCTGCGCCTCAATCCGGTAAACCCGGTCTAAGTTAGGCTCTGCTATACACATTAAGCATTACTTGAGTTATAGCCATTGTTTAGGGTTAGTTTGTAGGATTCTACTATTTCATCGACTCCTTGTTCAAACTAAAAAGAATTTGTTCAAAATTTTCTCATGTTTTGTGGATTATTCCTACCTGTGCAATTGAAATCCTGTGTACGTCTAGCCTTGTGATGAAATAATGAACATGCAAAGTTTGAGAAGGTAGTTCCTCAAAATGGCAAATAATATGAAGAAGTATGTATGCATCGAAAGAATTGTAGAACTAGTCCATGTTTGATTATGTTGCTTAGATTGCATTATTGTATGAAGTTCGTGTTTCTTTGTAAGTTTGCTGACTATTGTGTGATAAAATGTTGAAGTGTTTTGAGCTGCTAAGACTCATTGAGTCCTTGAAAGTTTATTATATGTTTTTGTTCATTAAAGACGAAATGTCCAAGTGGGGGGGGAGTGATTATGACCACATCAAAGTGAGCTAGGTTAAATTCGCGCTAACATGTTTTTTAGAGTTTAATGAATTCATTAAAAGACTAAGTATAGGTTAAAAATTAGTGTGTAAGTTGGCGAAGAAGTTTGGGAGGTCAAACGTCCAAGAACGTCTAAGACATTCGAAAGTTTTTCCTTTAAATGTGCTTCTATGTCTGATTGTGTTTCAGCTTGTTTTATGTGTTGTTTGGAATTCAAACTGATATGAGACGTTCATAAAATGTATATGAGAGTATATGAGTTGGAAACATCCGGGTAAAACGCCGCAAGGACATACCAAAGGGTCCTTTAGGAGGACCCAACCTTAAGCCAACAAGTTGCACAAGGCAGCAGCTTTTGTTCCTTGGTGAAATATATTCGAGTCGCATACTTTGTCCTCCATAGGTCAAAAAGTTAGTCAATTTTGTGGACACAACGCAGACTCAACTTCTCAGGAAGTTATTTTCAATAAAATCATGTGGGAACAACTTTGCGTTTAAGACCTATTTAACCCCTTTCCCAAGTCAAAAACCCCAACACACATACGAAAAATTAAAACCCTGAAACTATTATATCTTCCAAATTTTTCCAAAACCTCCATGGGAGACAAAAACTTAAGATCAAGTTAGAGGCTAGATTTCTATGGTTTATTTTCCAATTATTCATGGGTATTCCATAAATAATGTATGGTCATACTTCATCGTTAGTTATCAGTTCATCTGAAGGTGTTCAATCAAGGATTTTTTCAGAAAGTGATTCAAAGACCAAAATTCACAATTTTCAATCTAGCCAAAGGTTCATTGTCAAATTCATTTCAAAGTCATTACAATGATGGATTTGGGTTTAATTACTGTTTTAATTATGAATATCAATCCAATTTCATAAAGGAATCATGATCCTCCAAATTTCTCAAATTGTCCTGTAATGTAGGTCTTGTGATCTTGATGATATGATGACTAGATTATGTTTAGATTGTAACGAATTACATAGTAATATAGTCCTTATGTCAATTGATTGTGAATTATTGTGAATTGATCAAAATGATCATTATTTTGGGGATTTGGTAAGTTGACCTATTTTTCTTTTAATTAGCTTAGAATGTACATTGAATTGTGATGATTGGTATGGTCCACTTATGGTGGCGGTTGGGTGTATGTTACATTCTATACAGTTATGTGTTTCATCATAGGCCTTGTAGGCATTACTGCATGATGAAGATATGATGATTTCATGTTTAGGGAAGTTTAAGGATTTGCCTTGATTTCATATATGGTTCTATGTGAGTTGATTGTTAGGTGAATATTATGAGTTGTCTCCACACTAAATTGCATGGCTTTAGGGTGTGTGATGATGTTGTGTATATGGTGGGGATCAAGTTCGGGTTAGGTAGATTGGATATATGGCTAGAATGATGGATATTCTATAGCATAACCCTACCTATATGAACACTCTAGAGATTGTGCAACAAGTATGCTACGAATCTTCTCTTCTAATGTTGAACATGAATGGTTCGATGATGTAATGTGACGTGTTGTTAGTTATAGTCATGAATACTTTATATGTGTGTTTGAGTTAGACTGTAAAGATATTTGTACATGTATGTGATATACCGTTGGTGTCTTACTCAGGTTATGTTATGGCCTTATGTGATTCATGTTGACCACCGGCAACACACACTTAATGACATGACTTATGAATAGGAGTTTCAATTAAGGAAAGGATAGTTCTCGTATGCATCATTACCTATTTCTATGCATGTGAAGTATATGAATGAAGTTATGAACATGTGTGATTAGATGTGTTATGTGAAGGTAGATCTCACATAAGTATGCACACACATAATGTATGATTATATGAATATGTGAAAGGACATTCTCATATAATGTAGGATATATGATGAAAGGGAATTCTCGTCTTAGAATCCATTGAGCTATATGAAGTATGAAGGAACAAGCTCCTAAAGACTTCCTTATGAATTAGAGCATTAAAGGATTAATTATATATTAAAAAAGAGAGCTAGAGCCTAGCATCGAGTGGACATGACAAGTGAGAATGGGATCTTCATATTAGTAAGTCCGGCTTCCTAAAGAGAATCTTCACGTTTAGCAAGTCCAGGTTCCCAACATATATGTTGTCTCATGAGATGGAAACCTCCACACTAGTAAGTCAAGGTTTCTAGAAGCAATCTCCATGTTCCATAAATACTTTGCCGCATAGGTTATAGCTTGTGGTTTCTACTTATATAGCTATGTACGATTGGTTACACCTTAGGCACGGGTTAACCCTCACTTTTTGGTGTGGCAGTTGAACACCACATTCCATGTGGCTCATATGGTGTATGTCGGTTATGGCTAAGTCTCCCAAAGTAATAAATAGACTAACATACGATTATGGGCTCTAATCATAATTCCTTGAGATGATTACTTAGTATTGGTAGAATTATGGCCCCTACCCATGTATTGCACAAGTGAATTTCAAGAAAGGATAACATATATACATGTATGCAAGTATGACTTATGATATGTTATGTATGAATTGTATGAATGCATTGTAAGTAAATTTGCTATGTCAAGACATAAATTATAATTATGTATGTGAATTGACCTTAAGGCTTCAACGTGAGTTACTTAGTATATGTGGAGGTATGATACTCTATGTGTCCATTGCACATTCAAGCTTGTGAAGGGGTTCTGAGGGTGGTTTACCTATGATATAAACTAAATGAGTTATGACTAAGGTTATTGTAAAGAAAAGAGTCCTTACATAATGCTATGAAGTATGTGGCGTTCTGTTTAGTTATAAATGAAAGTGTTATGACTTGGTAAGTATGTTATGCCTAGTCTAGAGTGACTTCTTAGGTACACTTAGTTGAAGTAATATTATGGGATTCTACCAACACATTGCACTAGTGTGACTTAGGGGTTGTCTTAGATGGTGGTGCTTATGTGAAGCTTATGTTTATAATATGCCTATGACTTGTTAGTATATGTGGTTGTTTTATGAAACATATCTATGAGAGACTATTATAAGATGACCTCAAAGTGATACATTGCCTACATGTATGATATTGGGGATGACAGAGTTTATGATGCTAAAAAAAATACTAGGAAATGGAAAGGGGCCAAGCAAATAAAAAAAGACACCATTGCGCCAAATTGGTTTAACACCAGATATGATGAAACTTATAAGGTTTGGTTTAAAAGTAATGTACAAAGTATCTCGTATCTATTCCTAAATAGTTGTCGCAGCGTGGAAGACAAAGAGGCCAAAGTTGTGATCGTTCTAAGGAAGGTAAAAATGGAAAGCCCAAGAAATTCACGCATAATTTCTTGAAAATCAATGTACTCTCGAGAATACAACTCAGGAATTGGAAAGGTTGAGACACACTTTTTATGAGCTTGAATTATGGGTTAAAGAGAAGATAGGGGATGCAATACGACGATTGGGAAGAAAATATACGTCGGAGCGAGGGTTACGTGCTGATGTTACGGTATACGTTTCAGCAATACAAGACACAATAAAGCAGCGCAGTAGCAAGGTCCATCAAGGACACATAGTGGATTGTTCCCCTGTGTGGATTTTCTATATGTATTTTTGTTTTTATCATCCCCTGTTTGGGCTTGCCTTTATTGTATTTCCATACGCTTCAAAATGACCCCTGCGTGGGCCTTTCTTTTTTGTTTTTTCCCTATTTCCCGTGTTTGATTTCCCCCTTTCAATATTATTTCTGATATGTGAAATTTACTTGGAGGGGTAAATAAATAGTTCAAATTCACAAGTAGATCTTTCAAATGCTCTAGGCCTACCCTTCGCACAAAAGGTTCCCCCACATGTTTAGGACGCGATGTATGTGCTTTAACTATATATGTGATATTTTGCTTTGAATAAGGACGTTACTAACCCACCCCTTGTAAAATTTCCCAAAATATATACAACTCACTATTATAAATGTCCGACCATTTCTCGAGTCTTAAGTTCCTCAACCAAAAAAGTAAATTCCGAGCACCCAAATCCTAAACATCATTCTATCGTCTCAGGAAAGGTAAAATCACCGCTATCGATAAAGGCAGGAATATCAAGATCGAACCAACCGAAGAGGACTTAAAGTTGCTTGAACAGAGGCTCCAAGAGAATATAGTAAAGAGATTCCAGGAAAAGGTCGCCGCTACAGTCTTTAAGACCTCAACCATGCAATTAGAGAAGGAATTGACAATTAAAATATGGAGACACACTATTATGGAGGAAGAGATGGTTCATATATGGAGGCTACGCGTAACATACCCTCCTCTATGTAACACACTCTTTTCCCCTGAGAACATTAAGTTAGACATAATGGAATAATATTATGAGAAGGGGGATTCCCATAAACTTCCTTTCCAAGGACGTCTGGTAGAAGGAGACCAGAAAGTCACTCTGAAAGTATATCTTCAGGCACATTAAATCAGGAATGGTATCATTTAGTGAGTCCTCATCTATGAGAGTTTTCAGTATAAGGGTATTACGAACCTAGCAAGAAAATCACCTCCCAAGAGAGATTGGAGGACATTCGCAAAACCTGTGTGTATCATCCCTACAAGAAAAGGCATTTGATATAAGAGTGTGTGGAGTTTAAGACCGCAACTTGTTACATGCTTGATGCCGACTTAGCCTCGAACAGGTGGGGTGACAACATCATCATTTGCATGTGATGAACCTAGGTTTCACATGCCGGTAACTGAAAAGACCGAGTTCTACCGTTGCTCCTTTACGCCGTTCAAGAAAACCATGTTGGAGGTCTGTTTATAATTTTTTTCAAAAAGGAGTCCTTGCCTCTCTCCATAAGAACGTGGAAGTCTTATATTCCCTTGGAAATGAGGTTCGAAAGTGCTGCCCCTATAACCAGGCCCCTGATCATAGCATTTAAAAATCCTTGCATTTTTTTCACGACATTAAAGCCATCGTCAACATGGGAAATGTTCAAGTTGAGTTTGTTTCCCGTGACTGATGCTATAAATAGAAGAAGCATGTTGAGATGGAGTAACGTTTCTCTTTAGAAGCTTTTGTTTGTTTTTCAATTTCCTTGTACCTTCTCGAAGATGAATGAATGAATGAAAAAAAATATTTCCTTTTGTATTCGAACTACATAGGGACTGAATTCTCTTAGTGAGATAAGTAGGCAGCCTTCCAAGGCCCAACCCCTATCTTTCAAAATTTTCATTCTCCCCTAAAGTCCCAACCACTATCTTTCAAAATATTCATTCTCCCCTATTCATTCTACAAGGAATGAGGCTCGGAGTAACGGACATCAAAAGAGATGCAAAAAAGAAGACCTTACCTCAACGTGATTTAACCTTTCTGAGATAATCCCAAACTAAAACAAACAAATTCCTGCTTGTTCAAAAATGAGCCCTCCCATTTACTAGTTGGATAACATGTCCTCAAACAAAGCGACTTTTATGTGTTTACCTGTTCTATATGTGATATTTTGCATTACATATTCTTAGCTCAAACTAAAAAATTTGCCTTTAAGTTGTTTTCCTTCCACACATACTTAAAACTGGTCAATGTCGATAAACTGGCTGATATAAAGGCCCTACAGATTCCTTTCCCCGTCAAAGTTTATATAAGGAAAAGCAACGGGGCGGGTAATAAGGAAGAATCATCCTGACCGATATTGTGGTTACTCAACCTACCATCGCAGATTAAAAAAACTGATCATGCAATTGATGCAGCAGATTGCTAAAATAAGGGTTGAATGCACAAGAGACAAAATCTGCCTCCGCCAAGTTTTACTGCTAATGCTTCGACAAATGGAAGGCCTCCGATGTACTTCCCCTATTCAAAAATGGAATAAACTAAGAATCCACCATCCACTCCCACTCTGAATCACTCACTTATTGACTTAACCATGCAAAGTTCTCAATACACACAACTTTCCTACTAGACCCCACCACCTCCTCAAAACAATAATCATCAAATACCACCTCCTCCTCAAAATGCTATTCACCAAACCTCTCCGCCTCCACAAAACCAAAACTCATTCAATCCCCAAAAATCCCCGCATCACCAAAATCAACAGACTAACCCCCAAACATACCAAACCACTCAAAATGCCCCAAGTCCTTCCGTCACTCCACCATTACCCCGAAAAACCACCTCCCAAATTCTCGTTCCCAATGAGCAAGATGTGAATGGTTTTGAGCTTGACAATTATGAAGAGCAAGAAAGGAAATGGATGTCGAAGGAAGAGGCTGCGAAGCTGGATATAAAAGAAGAGATCTGGAAGGCAATGAAGGAGTTGCAATGTGTTCTTGAGGTTGCCAACTTGAATTATGAAGATCTATGCATTTATCTGAATTTGGACCTTCTAAAGGGTTCAAGATCCAAAAATTCGACAGTTTTGGAGTAATAGGGAATCCCTTACCTCATCTAAGGTCCTACTACGACCAACTCATAGGAGTGGGGAGAGATGAAGTTGTATTAATGGCACTTTTTAGGTGAAGTCTGAGTGGAGAGGCTCTGGAGTAGTTCACATCTCACGAAACAAGGCAGTGGCCTAGTTTGAATTCCTTCGCCAAGGTCTTCATTTAATGATTTTCTTAGAACGTGAAGATTGTCCCTTATTGTTATTCCCTAGAAAAGATAAAGCAGAAATCCAACAAGAGCTATAGAGAATTTTCGTATAGATGGAGAAATAAGGCAGTTAGAGTTCGACCTCTTATGTATGAGAAGAAAATTTTTGAATTATTTGTGCGGGTTCAGGAATCCAAATATTTGAGCAAAGTTTGCCGAGATAGTCAAGGTGGGTGAGACTATCGAAGAAGGATTAAGAACTGGGAAGATTTCCAAAATCATTCTCACACTAAAGAATTAACCTTTACACACACAACTAATTTATTAATCGCCCCATATGATCTTATTCATAAATGAAGAGTAGTTCGAATCTTAACTTATAAATTTTTGGGATGTTACAAATTTTTGTTCTAAGAGAGAGTAGGAAAATTCTCAATCAAGTAATCCTTTTTGTAATACCTGCAAATTGGCAGAAAATTTCTAGATATATGACCCTTTTTTTTACATTTGTTGTATTCAATTACTGGGCAATCCTGTAAGACATGCCTAGTTTGATAATAATTGCGATAAAATTTGACAATATAAGTTAGTGATTACAAAAAATGAATTATTCACTAGACGCATAAATTTCAGATGAGTTTCTTCATATTTTAGGCAAGGAAGGGCATCTTGAAGAGTTGGCAAACGCTATTGGTAAGTATACTACCCATATTGGTTCACAATCATCAGTTCGAGCCATCAAGAATTAAGTCAATATGTCACTGTTGCAGTAAGCTAAATATTTGGTAGACACATAAAAAATTTTAAGAGCTGGTTCAGTCAAGATTAATTGATTAGCTGGAATCCATCTTCGAGAGAAAATCATAGACAAGTTCCCCTTTTTCTTGTATCAAGATGGTTATCTCTTTTATCATTTGTAGGCGATGATACATATCAAAAGTAGTATATCGTTGAGAGAGATAATCTCATACTTCTTTTGCAGTGTCAAATTATCCAAATTTAGGTGAATACTTGGAACAAAAGTATTTCAAAGCAATGTAATGATCTGATGATTTCGTGTCACGACCTAACCCACAATGTCGTGCCGGCACTTACATATTACCACTTAAGTAGGAGAACTATCTTATCCCAATAGTGACATCATGCGGAAATTAAAGAAAACAGAGATAAATGGAATAGCAATAGTTTAATAAATAAGAACTCAAACACAATTTTAGTTAACCCTTTTAACTAATTAACACCTCTCATAAATCAAGTCTAAATATTTAAAAGATCTACTAAGAATAACAACTCGAAATAATAATAAAAGATACAAATCCCACCATGCGGAACAAAAGTAGAAGTTGTTGGAGAATTTCTTTATCTTCTCCTAATGAAACATCACCAACCTGCATCTAGACTATGTCAAAAGACATAGCAATAGTAGTATCAGTACATCCACATATACTAGTAGGCATCATTGGTCAACCCGATGCCCACCACATAACATAAGAAATCAATCAATAGAAATATATCATATACCATTCGCTTCTTCACCTCTGAAATTACACTAGTACCTCTTAGTACTAACAATCTTTTCGTTTAACCCACTCACTAGTTTTGCTCATAGCCTAGTAATTCAAACACATAGAAGAGACCACGAATATGACTAAACATATTTAGACTAACCACCTATGGAATACCCTTATTTTATCTTCTATATTACTCCTCTTTAATCACATGGTACATTGTATAAAGCTCGCTAACTATTTACCACTAATCTCCCCCCCCCCTCCCTTTTTTCATCTTTAGAGTTAATTTATTTAGACATTTCAACCCTCACCCACCCATGTTACCTCCAAACACGGATTTACAAGAAATATATACACTCTGTACACTACCTCAATGTCTCGCCCTCCAAATATAATTAGGTCATCATAATCACTTACAACCGGGTAGGACAATCATCAAATATAAATTACGAACAGCACACACTTTTTCATTACAAGATACACAAGTATGTCAAGTCATTGGTCCTCTCAAGGTACCCAAACCCAAATTATTATCATACAGAAACTTGGTACCCAATTCAATAAGTATGCCATAACGTGGTAACCGATCCCATAGGTATGTCAAACATGGCAACCGATCCAAGTTAGTTATGTTAGAACATGGAAGCCAATCCATTCATCAAATCACTATTACAAGTACATGGTACATACTCAAAATCATACAACCAATTCATGATTCAAGACATTGATCATTCCTATATTCTCGTTTACAATTAATGTAATCAACAATTCAACTTTCACATTCATACATGTAATATAAACTAAACAACAATGATCATACCTAACAAAATCATAGGATCACAATCGTCCCAAAAAATAATTTCTCGAGATATATTAGGTTAACGTTAATTCTGCATTGCTTAGTCCTAGGTTTTAATTTTGATTCATCTGGTGCTTGAACGCCTACGCACAAATCCTACCATTTATTTACATACATTACGCAGTGAGCACAAATTTATAACTACTCAATTCTTTAGTTTGACTTTGATTCTTGTATCCGAGTTTCATGATGGCAATCTTGAATGGAAATCCACCCTTCGTCGTGCTCCTCACGCAAAAAACATCTCTCTCACTCTTCTCCAAGCTTAGAACAAATTTTTGCGGAGTTTCTAAGGTGCTTTACAAGTAAATTAAATATTTTTTAATGGAGAAATAGGATTTCACATTATTTATATTCTGTCTCGCATATCCCGCTCTGGCGCCAACTTACCCTTCCCTGGGACAACCGCCCTGGCGCATTTGTCCCATACTTGCGGGACAATTCTCAAATTTTTATTTCTTTTAAATAACGACTGTACGAATCATAACATTTCGGCTATCTCAATCTTCAAAACGATCAACAAATTTTTCATTTGTTTCAGTCTCTGTTTTCTTTGGACAAGTTAAATCGCATGTGACATATCTCTTTAAGTTTCTCCCTTTCAAAAAGCTATGCATTGCCTCACACCAGTGACATTGAGAACAACAACAATAAGTTGAGAAATATCATTCTTGTCCATGATATTCGCAGAATGAATTGACATAAAAAAAGTGAAAGACAAAAAAGAACCAATAAAGTGAAGAAAGTAGTAATTGCTATCAACAAATACCACAAGAAAAATTAAAATAGTGAATATAATTTTCAACAATACAAGGAGACACTCATACCAAAACGAGACAGAAACATAGAAAAATCTGAAAAATTGATAATTATATTTATCATTGAATAAAAGAGACTTCAATCTTTTTGTAAACAAGAAGTGAAGAAGCAAAAAGAAATGAAATACCTAGAATGTCTAAATATATGCTTATCAAATTTTAATCGTGAAAAAATAGAGTCTAATTAAAATACTATGAAACTTTTTATTATTTCGTGAAGATCTTGTGCTATGAAACTTTTTTATTTTCTCGTGTAAATTTGTACATTTCAATCAAGTCCTGCAACTACCTTTTCCCACAAATAATATTCATTAACTTCTACTTCAACATAATATTTGATATTTGAGCCAAACACAATATAAGAATGAGACCGCTATATTAAGTTTATTAGTTCGTCTAAGTAGCATAATTCTTTGTACTGAATCTCTTTATTAAAATATATTGTAATGGCAACTACATCTCAGCCTTGTACAAGTTACCGTGAATATATGAGTCCTCATCAACTGAACCAAATTTGTCAAAAAGTAGGATTTCCTAATAAAATCTCAAAAAAGTAAGAAGCACTGAGAAGAAAGAAAATTCATCTCCAAGCTCCGTAGTTGTGTTTTATAAAAACTTTGTATCTCTGTATTAGGAGATATTAATAGCTTATTTGGTTGACTTTTCGAAAGTAGTTTTTTTCCTAGTTGATTTATTTCCAATCGAGAAGCTAAATTTGTTAGTGTTGGAGGAATTAGAAGTAGAGGTATGCACTATTTGGATTAAATCGAATAATCAAACCAAATTTTTATTTCAATTGGTTTTTTGGATTGGTTTTGGATTAATAAATTACTTTGTTTGGTTTGGAATTTAAAAAAAACACTAATAAACCAGAAACAAATTTCCTCTGTCCCCCCCCCTCACCCGCTCAGTGGTGTGTTGTGTGTGTGTCTATATATATATATATATATATATATATATATATATATATATACTTTATATATATATATATAATAGTATATATAATAGAGATATATATATATATATATTATATGATATATATAAGGTTTAAGCATAAGTTGTGGAGTGTAACCACTTTTTTCCCTTTTCAATTATTGCCTTACATGATGATAATATTTTTATTTTCTACTTTAACATCTATAATACGCATATTTTTATGTTTTGTGTTTTAAGTTTTTCTTATTATTGATATTTTGTAAGTATATTTTAGGGATTCAATATTATTACATTGGTTATGTTAATAATTATTGACATAACCAAATAACCAAATAAAAAAAAGCTGAATGGAATAGAGGAAAAACCAAACCAAAAAAAAATTATTTTGGATCGGATTGGGTTACACATTTACTAAACAAAAACATAAAAAATCCAAACAGATTAGTGCAAAACTAAACTGAATGCACACCCCTAATTTGAATTACCCCTCTTGTACATTTATATTACGAGATCACTCACTTGGATAATTTGGAGGAATATTAATTAAACTTCTTGTATACGTGTGATTTCAAATGAATTCAGACAATGTTCTTCCTTGAAATGATTGGATTTAGTTGGCATTACAAGAATAAGGTTGTTGTCAGAGTCAACAAAGAGTAGGGCGATGTGGATTTTTTTTAAACGTTGAAATTTCCTTTTGTTTTTCTAATTGCAGAGAAGTTGTTTGATTTCTGTTAGTTTTTAGAGAAGGAAAAACATAACAATCTTATCTTCTTTTGTTATTTAACAAGTAGGAACATTAGTTTGATAAACGAACAAATAAAAATTTATGAAAAGAAAAAACTACTTATTTCATTATAACACGGATATTTATAGGAGTTTACAAGTAAATCAACTCCTAAGAATAAGATTAAAAAATTAAGGTTAAGGATAAGGATAAAAATAACATAGAATTTAACTACTAAAAGTCAATAACCACCCTATAATACAAACAATTTGGAATGAGAAGTTTAAATTTATTGCTTGATAATGGTTTGGTTAAGATATCAGCCATCTGCTCTTCAGCTTTGCTATAGAGGAGAATCACGTCACCGTTATTTTGCACTTCCCTCTAGAAGAAAAGCTTGATGTTGAAGTGTTTTGTTTTCCCATGAAATACAGGATTATGAGAAATTGCTTTTGCAGATTGATTGTCCACAAATACTTCAGTTCCCTTTGTCTGATTCATGTGCAGATCACCAAAAATTTTACTCAACCACAATGCTTAATTTACTGCTGTTGTTGCAGCCACAAATTCCGCCTCTGCAGTGGCTTGATCCACAATGTTAGCTTCTTTGAGCACCACGAATACATTCCTGAGCCAAGACTGAAACGATATCTAGAGTGTTGTTCATGTCATCTACAGATCCAGCCCAATCACTATCAGAATACCCAAGTAGTTTCAAATATATTTTTTTTCTGAAACTTGACACCATAATTGATGGTTCCTTTGATGTATTTAAAACTCATTTTTCTGCTTTTAGATGCACCTCACTAGCACAATGCAATGAACCTCGATCGAATATTAATGCTTACAAAAATCAGAGGTTCTTATAGCGGTGATCTTTATACTCAAACAACGAATAAGCCTTTGAAATACGTTTCTACACTTTCTCTACTCCGCATTCTTGCTTAGGTTCTCGTTTTGGTCCTAGGAGTATCATCTCCTTGCAATCTTGACCATGTTGAATTTCTTGAGAATTCCTTAGAATATTTTCTCTGGCAACATGAAAACTTCATCTTGTACCTTCTTGATTTCCATACAAAGAAAATAAGACATTAGACCAAGATCAGTCATCTCAAAGGCTTGCATCATTTGTTTCTTGAAATCCTAGATATGCATTGTATTGCTTCCTACAATTATTACATCATCCACATATATAGACACAACAAGAATATTAATGCCATGATTTTTAACATAAAGAGTAGATTCTGATAGACTCTTTTCAAAGCCTAAGCCAAGTAAATGACCATCTATTCGACCACACCAAGCCCTTGGTGCCTGTTTATGTCCACAAAGTGTCTTTCTTAACCTATAAACGTTATCCTCATTTCCTTACTTCACAAAGACTTCAGGTTGCTCACCATAAATTTCTTCCTGTAGAAAGCCCCATTAAGGAATGCCTAATTTGACAGCCACGATACCACTTTCCAACCCAACAGGGACCGACAAGAGTAGAAGTAAACCTGACGTTTCAGCTAGCTACTGGCGCCAAAACGTATCAAAATGTCCACACCTAAAATTGCAGCATACCCCGTTAACTACCAGTCTTGATTTATGCTTATTTAGTGAAACCTATGACATTATCTTGTTCTAAAGACCAATTTGAACCCGATTATCGTTTTGTCTTCGGTGATAAACAAGATCCTAAAAAAAAAAATTTCAATCATAAACAACTCTTCTTTGATTTCGCAACCCAGTTTCCTCAGTTTTAGCTTATTGTATCCCAGCAGGTTAAAATACTGCTACATTGCATCTCTGATATATATAAACTGATTGTCGAGTACCTTTGACTGTAAATCATCCCCATGTGCATCCGCACCCAGTGTGAGAGTGATATTTTCTTATAAAAACGGGGGGTAGGAGACTTTTTGCTTTGTCAGAAGTTTTAACGACAAATTTCTTCGAGTCTTCCCAATAACACTCTTCATTTTCTATAAAATTCACATCTCTATTAACGATTATATTTTCAGTTTCTTGTTGGAAGACTTTATATGCCTTTGAAATTGAACTATATCAAATAAAAATGCCATTGACAAATTTTTTATCTAGTTTATCTCATTTAGACTGAGGAATGTAGGAAAAACAAAGACAACCAAACACTTTAAGAAAATTTAACGATGGTTTAAATCCATGCCAAGCTTCAAATAGAGTTCCGTCTTCACGCCTTGGGGGAAGCTATTATGTTTTTCTGCCTCTGCCCAAAATTTCTTTGGCCAAGTCTTCTCGGTGCAAACATGCAGCTAGTTCATCTCCATAATTGTACCTGTTTCTCTCTCACTTCTCCATTTTTTTGTTGAGTATAGGGAAGTAGTATTAAATGATGATTAAATCTCTGACTTCCTCACATAGCATTGCAACTGGTGAGAAGTGTATTCCTTTCCGATTTAGGTTCTTATGGACTGAATTTTATAGTTGGCGTTCATTTTCTACTTTTGCTTGAAACTTCCAAAAAACCATTTCTAGAGCCGTTGAATTATGCTTGAGGAAACTAAAATCCAGCACATGGGGTTAGATCATTAAAAAAATTATATTAGTTAAAGACTACTTTAGTGAAGGAGTCGTTTGTGGTCGTGCTATATATTAGTATGAATTAGTTGCAATTTGTTCAGGCGCTCCAAGTTCTCTTTGAAAATGGAAGTCTGTTTTGTTTTCCATATTGACACGCAAGACAATTTAAAGAATGTACTTCTAAAACAGGAAAGTCCTTAACTATTTTCATTTTTTTCGTTTTAACCAACCTTTCATAGTGATAGTGTCGGACTCTCTTGTGCCATACTTCTGCAACACTTTCTTTTGCTGAAAAAACAACATGCTCCTCCTCAAATAGATCTAATGTGAAACTTTTGATTTTCATTCTTACTTTAAACATTTCTTGATCTGAAGCATGTTTTATCAAGCAATGATTATCTTCAAAATTTAACTTGTAGCCTTTTTTTCCAAATAGACTAACTTTTGAGCATTTATATTTCACCCTATTTTATAACCAAGCAAGGTGTTCGTCTTTCAAGCGTTAGTCCTGAACACTAATCTCCTAAATTTAATGGGCGGTCCGAGCTCTCTATATTCACTAGCCTATCTAATCTCTCCTATGGTCAATTCAAGACTAGACACTAGGTTTATTTTATGGTGCGCATGTATAAAATAGTAAAGCAAGAATATAAAAGTAATTTGAATTTGATAACTGAATATTCATTCATGAAATCTCAAATATTCAACAATTGATTCATAGCTACAACCCAGGGCGTTTAGGTACTCATGCTCTTAGTAATCAACAAAAATATAATTGTCCATAAACAAATCCAAAAAAATAGAAGATTTAAGAGGATTACAATCTTGATATATTCCTTCCACAATAAATAAAAGGTCAACCCTAATAATGTCAGCCCTACTATTTATAGTAGTAGATAAAGTTAAGAACAAAATCCTACTCAAATTAGAACTCCTAGTTAATGTTTAAAACTTGGGAAAGTCGGGAATGGGCTGGGGCGGCGCGCCTCTATTGCGCCTAGAACATCTGGTACTAAATTACTGCAAGGCACGGTGCGCCTGCCAGTGCGCATCAACAATGACTCTACGTGTAAGGCCTTGGCGCGGCACTCCTGCCAGTGCATCTCGCCTAGGTACTTCCATACTTAGTCATTTTCATGTCAGTCTTTGTTCCTTCTTTCTTCGTTCCAACTCCACTCTCTCTGACAGTTCCTAAACTCGCTAATCATGTGTGTAAGTGCATAAACATATCAAATAACCACAAAATAAAACTAATAAACTAAAGATTGTCCTTCAACACCACCAAAACATTGGCAAATATTGACTACTAAGGCATGTAAATGTGCCTAAGATCAAATCTGGAGAACTCATTTTGTCCAAATGGAATGAAAAATCTTGGGTGAAAGGCATGTCATCACTTTCTCAAGCTAATCTCATAAATAATTTGATTTTCTCAAAGAAAAATTAGGGGAGAGGGGTTCTCCTAGGTTCCCTGATTTGGTTGATGAAGAAGTGCAGGTCTCACCTCTTATTTTTAATGGAAAGTTAAGTCCACAAGCTTTAGAATTTATTCTTAAAAGTGTGATTGAAAAGAAGAATGAAGTAGAGGCCTTAGCAACAAGAGTACATCCCATTAATGCTTATGTTATTGATTTGGGCGATCATTCTTTTGATTAGGATGAGGAAGATAATATACTAGACGAATGTTTTGATAAAGTGGATAGGGATGGGG
This sequence comes from Solanum habrochaites, assembly GCA_027704765.1. Taxonomy (NCBI): domain Eukaryota; kingdom Viridiplantae; phylum Streptophyta; class Magnoliopsida; order Solanales; family Solanaceae; genus Solanum; species Solanum habrochaites. The sequence goes on along the minus strand of JAKWJA010002499.1, from coordinate 34,881,933 downwards.
ATACCTCACCTAGGCATCAAAGAAGTGGAAGTAAAAAAAGAAATAGGAGACACATGGTAGAAAACACAGTTAGGATGGTAAAGTTGTCTTGGAGTTTGTTCCAAGACAACTACCTACGCGACTTACTAAGCAAAACCATATGACAGTTTCAATAGTTTTAACAAGATCCAATCAACCCAAGAAAAAGTGATGATCTGTCAAATATTGTTAGATATATTTGAACAAGAAGAAGACAAGAGGAAAATACTTCACTTTCTTTTAGACGGGAACCCTTTTTTTTTTAATTCATACATTTGCAAAAAGAAGGTTGAGGTTGATAAAACAACTTTCTTGTTGTCTTTTATACTTTTAGATTATTTATATATCCTCATTGGTAATATCATCATAAAGTATGTTACTTGATCGAAATTGCAGAAACCTAAACAAGTAAAGACGTCTTTGAATTTTACAAACCCTAGAGAGAGAAAAACTAAACCTAGTTTTTGGTTCCTATTATGGGTTCGCAGAAATATAATAGACAAATACCTTCTTTCTAGCTTGATTTTAAGAGACTTAAGACCATATCCAACCCTACGCTATTTTACTCTTCATTCTCTATTTGTGGAGTGTAAAATGGAGAATGTCTTCTCCAAGCACTCTCTTTTTTATCCTCTACTCTCCAATTATAGGGAGTTCAGTAGTAGTTCTCCAAATTTGGAGAAATACTATTCAAACTCTCTATTTTACTTTTTGAATATTATATGATGATTTCTATTATTTTGTAATTAAGATTGTATTTGTCAGATAAGACTATTAATAAAATCTTTAATATTCGCAATTCTAATTAAAATGCTAAATAGAACATGTTCCATATATTGTTTTATAGATACTACTTAATAACCGTATTAATAATTTTTTAAAAAAAATAAATTCTTCACTTTGTGATAGAATTTGATGTTGATATTAATTTTCACTATAAGATTGCAAAAATATATAAATGATAAGGTGAACAAACAAAATTTAAAAATAAAATACATAACATAATAATTTAATCAGAAGACAATAATACACTATATTATATAACATAATAATTTTAAAAAGTACAACACTAATTTAGTAATCCGGTAGATAGTTCTAGATTTAACAATAACTGTAAAAGGAATTAGTGTATGATTTAGAAAAGTTATGGTTGTGATTGTTGTTTGGCTTGTTGATTTGTTTTTTCAATTATTCGAAGTTGTTTTTTGGAAACTTAGAATAAAATATAATGTATATTGGAAGAGGGTCATATTTACCCTTCTACTTTCAGGAAAAGGTTATATTTTCCCTTCATCATACTTTTTTGATATATTTACCCCTTTCATCCAACTTTAGGCACATATTTGCACTCTTACGTTAAATCTCGTGTCTTTACTTTATCATCCTACCTAACAAATCTTAATCCAATTAAATTTTCTATCAAATTGTTGGAAATATAGAAAGAGAATACTATCATAGAAAAATTCTCAAGTTTTATATAGGCTACTAAATGGCACTTGATATGATTACAATCACCAATTACATCTCTATTTATACTAGTAATAATTTAAATCACAGGCCTTGCATAAATAACTTGTTACGTGTATCACAAATTACTAAATATATGTATCACAAAATTCTAAAAGGCTTGAGAAACTAAGAGACAATATTGAAATACTAAACATCAAGCTATGAAATCATTAATTCCAATACTCCCCCTTAATTCATTTGCTTGAAAAACTCCATTGACTTCTCAAAGATAGCAAAACTTTTCACTTGGAAGTAATGTGGTAAAAGCGTGAGTAAGTTGTTCTCCTGTCTGTACAATAATTGCAGCTGAACTTCGCCTTTCTCTTGTGTTTTTGAATCTCTTTTTTTTTATTGGTTTTGGTTTTTCAAATCCACTTTAAGCTTACAACTTCTCTTTCTTTGGGTATACTCATATATTCCCAAGTATTATATTTCTCAATCTTCTGATATTTTTTGCAAAGGCTTTCTTCCAAACATCATCCTTTATTGTCTACTCATAATTTTCTTTCTTAACACCGTTAAAGTTGCATCATTGATAAATGTCACTCAATATTTTTTTTCCTCTTGGATGTGATTCTTCATCATATTATCTGAGATTTCTCCTCCTTCGGGGACATCTTCCTCTTCTTCGTCCTCTTTATTATTTTCCTCATCTAAATATATAATAGAAATATTATCTACCTTTTCCTTAGAATGTATCTCACAAAGGTCTTGCACCATGTATTTTTTCTTGAAAAGGTTCAAACCATAAAAATTCAAGTGACAAAATTTTTCATGTGAAAACCATGAATCATCTACAATTTCATTTTTAATGCATTGTAAAGAAATTGCAAAAGAAAGTTTCTTTTATCATCTTTACTTCAACAATGACTTGATTTGGATCAATTTTATCTTAAATCCTGCAATAATTATATCTAAACAAAACAGAATAACCACTTTCCATGAATTGACCAATATTAAACAAATTTGCTTCCAATTCAAGAACATCACGCACATTATGAGCTTGCTTACCGCTCTCTTTTATGTTGATTGAAATGATACATTTACCTTTTGCATCAACTAAACCTCCATTTCCCATTCTCATTTTAGTAGTGATTCTACAATTAATTGAGAGGAAAACTTTTTCATCACTAGTCATGTGATTGCTAAAATCACTATCAATATATGTATCATTACTTTTTGCTTAAAGATCACATTGAGAAGCAAAGAAAAGATTTTCTTCCATTTCTTCCTCATGCTCTTTACAGAAATTTGTTTGCTCATGTTGCTTGTGCCAACAAGCATTCTCAATATGGTCAACTTTTTTTAAAAAAAAAGTTAGATTAGGGCTTGCCTATATCCCAAAATTTTTCTGCATTGTAATTAGTCCTTTTGCAAATTTACAAAAAAGACTAGTACTTTTCTAATATTTTTCTTCAACCTTCTTAAAATAATCATCATGATCCTGCTTCGTTTTTGGATTGTAATTCTTATTTTGTAGATTATTTGAAAAATTTTGGAATTCTAATTTGTTTTAGACTAGAAAGTCGTCTATTTGGGTTGATCTTCACGGTAAAACCTTCAATTCTCGTGTGCACGAAATGATCCGACTAAGCTCTTTGATACAATGCTTAGAAAGATCTTTCATTCCTTAGTGATAGACTCAATGTACTCATATTTCTATGTGACACTAATTAGAATATGATCCACAACTTGCTTGTGCAATATTCATATCTTTTTTTAGATTCTATCATCTACAAATTTTAAAAATCAATTCAAAGAGTTTGACTATTGATAGTGCGTACCTTTTCGTCACCATACACTTCAATTTCCAAAGACTCCCAAGCTTGCTTTGCAGTCTCACAAGTAGCAATTTTTACAAAAAAATGCTCTTCAGACTCCCATTTGGATTTTTTTTTTACGCTTTTGCATCTTAAAGGTACATAGCCTCAAGATTTTTAATCTCTGCTACTGAAATTTCACCATTGTTTTTTGGCTCTTCATAGTCGTTACAACAATAGTCCACAAACGTTCATATTTTAGATGTGTTCTCATTCTTATCATCCAGTATTCAAAATCATTTCTATAAAGAATGAAGTAAGAACAATTGAAGAATCAACACCTTCATTTGTTTTGAATGTCATATTTTTCTTCACCTAACCCCAGATTAAGAACGAATCCTACTCTTGATACCAATTTGTAAGAAATGTAGAAAGAGAATACTATATTTAGAAAATGCTCAAGTTTTATATAAACTACTTAAGGCCACTTGAGATGATTGCAATCATCACCTACATTTCTATTTATCATATATTATTAAAGTGGAAAGAATTTAAGTTAAAAGTTGAATTACGAAAATCCCTATACTAAATAAAAAAAGTAAAAAAAATAATTAATTAATTAAGAATCATTTATTATATTATTATACTAATGCTAATCATCATATCTTGTTTTCTCCGTTTTGACTTTTCATTTCCTTCCTAATTAATCTAAATTATTCTCCCAATACCTATAATTTTTCACTTCTTGATATCGATAATTATATAAAGCAGGTGAGATGAAGAGTTGCAGCAAGATAATTAATGTGAAGAAATTTGAACTATTTCTAATATTTATAATATAAAAGAGTAAACAGAATGAAGAGTTGCAAGGCCAAGAGGTAATAAATTCTGAGAGCTATACCCCTTAATCCTTCCCGTTGCCCGCTGTCTATATATTTGTATAAAAAAGAGGCGGCCAACCAGTGGTAATTATTTTGCAAAGATGAACGATTAGTAAACAAAATTTTCATTTCTTTCTAAACACATTAGTTGATCGCTTATTACTTTCATTTTTTTTTTTTACATGAGTTTATGTGTATAAATTCTAAAACTTCATTGGGCATGCAATGATGGAAATGTCTGAATCCATCTATTCATAAGTTTGCTTTTAATATTGACTAATATATTTTCATATTTTGAGAAAATTCTCTATTAATATTTAGTTTTTAGGCAATTATAGGAGGAACTCAAATTGGCGTTTCATCTGAGCATGCAATGATGGAAATGGATGTTGCAAATTTTCATGGAGGTTGAAATCCATCTATTCTCAAAGTTTTCTTTTAATATTAACTAGTATTTTCTCATATTTTAATATTCAGTTTTTAGGCAATAGTAGGAAGAATTAAAATCGCGTTTTCACCAAGTTACATACTTTTGGTAAGTAAAATGGTAACTCTCTTCTTTCTTTCTTTCTCATCTCTCAATTAATTTTTTCCGTTATTTTGTTACAACTTAGGTTTTCATGTTTCAGATCCTACCAAGCTACCATCTTTGAAAGAAAATTGATAGAAATAATGAAGATGTTCCTATCTGAATATTATGTTGTTTACCTTTTTTTAAATTGCAATTAACGTAGTTTACAAAAAAAAAAAAAGCATTAGGCCTCCAAATTTTAGGGTCTCATTTTAATTTTAAAAATATTGAATACTATTTGTAGAAAAATAATTATTTATATAAAATTTTAAAAAAACCGTAAAAGCTCAACACATATAAAGTACTATATCTCATGAAAGATTATGTGGTTTCTTATATTATCAACTGAAAATAGATATATATTAAAGAAATTAATTATATAAAAATATTTTATATCTCAAACTCAAAGAGTTAGAAGAATAGACTTTATATAAAATAAAAATACTAAAATTTAAGGCCTCTATTTGATTTTGATTTTAGATTATTAATATGTTTGTGCCGCGTCTAATGCAACTACTAAATTGAACAAGAAAATTTAAAATCAAATTTTAGTCCAAAGAGACCCTTTTTTATTAATGAAAAACTCTAATAATATATATTCTTTCTTACCTTTTCTACTTGAACTATGATTAACATTTGAGTGAAAATATATTCTTCTTATTTCGCTATTATAGTTGCACTTATATAATAGGAAGTTAGATTCTTAGACATAACTTAAGCAGAGAAGCAAATAATCTGTTTATAATATTTCTCTTCTAACTGAGAATCGATATATGAACCACTCGTGTATCTTATGTACTTTTTTATAATTTGGAAGAACGATTATTACATAAATATGTGTGTGATGAGTACTAAAATGCAACAACTTCAAATAACTTTTTAGAAGTGTGACGGGGGACAATACAAAAAGGAGTGTATTACACGTTTTGTAAATAACTTGTTTAAGTTAACCTATTATAAATTTTTTAAACTTCGGTGAAGTAGTAGTTTAGCCCAACTTACAATAAAACCACAAAGGGACTAATTTGAGCCCAAATAGAAATACACACTAACAACAATAAGTTAAATGAAAGAAAATAGTTGACATCTATATTTTTATAGAAAAACATCTATTAAAATTAGATATTTTAGTCTAGAAGATTATATTTGAAATCCATCTTCTTTTCTTCTTGGATGCAAAAGTAAGCTCTATGTACACACAGATTAATCTATACAAGGTTTATGGTGTTTATGAAATATGATGTGATAAATTAAATTGACATGAGATTAGACATGTATAAATTTTATACAGTAACAAGGGGATAACATGCAATGCACGTTTTCAATACTAGTTTTAGTAATAATGTAAACCAAAGATTTTGCGCAAATAAGTAGATACATGTATCACAAATTACTAGAAACTAATCCTAAAATACATCTTGAGAAACTAAGTGACAATATTGAAATACTAAACATCAAGGTTGAATGCATTAATTTCAACACTAATTTATTATCATACCGAACCACTATTACAACCACTCCAAATCTTCTCCATCCACGAAAAAAATCATCATCCGACTTCAACCCAGATCTTTCCTCTACCATAACGTGATTCAAATAATTTTAATTTCAAATTACCAACAGAAATAGATGGATAGACTAGTGGAATAGAATCATAATGTTTACCACTTTTATACGTGAAATAGGCTGCCAAATTCTATCAAGAACACAACACACAGGCCTAACCAAATATTGTATACGAACATATAATTCATAGAGTAAATTTGTATCAAAATTACATTCAGAAGAGGAAGCCTGTCTATCAGGCTAACGAATTCTCAAAATCAAGATTTTTCAGTCGGCACGAGGCTAGAGTTTGACCATGAAACACCGATATAGATTACATGGATTAAGATTGAAATGATGATTGAATCAACTAGTTCTGGTTCTTCAAAAGCAGGAAAACAAAAGCAGATTTGGAATTTCTTGAGGAGCAAGTACTTTTTTATTGAATATAGGGAATACTTAATTTTGATACTTGAGGGATGCTTTCTTTATGTCTGTATAAATTTTACTTTACTCTCCTCTTCTCCGAAATCAAAAACCTTCCCCGAAGTCGATGAAGAAGCATGGCTAGAAACCTAATATTGATAATGAGATTTTGTGGATGAAGAAGCTCTAGCTGATACATGGATAAGCAGCCGTAATTTGTTTTTTCTATCAAAGGTTAGAGATGAGATTTAATGGCTAAAGGGAAAATATGTGCCTAAAATTGAATGAGAGGAGCAAATATAACACTTTTCTGAAAGTACAAGGGCAAATGTGACCTTTTTCAGATTTAATATTAAATAAAAAAGATTAAAAAAAGTAAGATTTTATATTACATGAAAATTATATAGAATGATTATTTAGAAAAGTCTTAAGTCATTTAGAATCACCTAAAATTGTTTACATTATTCACTTAGACACCTCAATTTAGGTCTATGCTTATTGAACATCTCTTCCACATTAAATGAACACTTGAACACTTTTTATCTACCTGACATTTTTATTGTGATTCATGACTAGTGATGGCGTGAAAGCATTTTCTTACATTTTCTAAAAATAAAACGAGCCTGTCTTCTTCCTTATGCGACATTGCTCTTCCACCCTTCTCCTTCCTTTTGCTTGTGGCCATTATGCCTCCACCTTACAAACAAAAAACTGCCGCCGCCCGCCAATAACACCCTTGTTTCTTTCTGCTTCTTCCTTCTACACCTAGCTTATTCGGATCCTGTCGGCTGGTGACGATGAGCTTGTCATTGATAAAAGGCTACTTCTTGCCGGAGGAAGAAAAACAATAAACTTATCGATAAAGTTCCACATAATCGTTATAAACTTTTTCCAAGCCCAACTTCTTCATCTTTCAAACTTCTGTCTGCCCTTGATGCCTTTTCCGAGTTAATTCTTTTTTGTAATTTACTCTTTTTTTTCAATTGGAGCAGCAAAATACTAATTTAAATGGATAGGCAATAATAAATTGATATTATCCTTTTTCATATTATTATGTGAAGCTTAGTTAGTATGAAATTAATTATAGAAGATTTTAATGATGTAGAAGCTTAATGGACGTGGGTGGAAACTGGATAGTGCTATGGTGGAGGGATAGCAGGGGAAGGGTTTGGGTGATGGGAGGGTGGGGTTACAAGTGTTTTTTACTTCTATTAAATAGTAATAGTAATAATTTTCTTTTTCTTTCATATTATAATACATTTTAAATAATTTAATGTAATCCAAATAACCGATGTCATTATTTAATATGTCAAATTTCCATGTTACCGCTAGTGTATGTCTCTCATTTTATACTTTTAGCTGATTGTTGAAAAAATGTTCAAATCAAATTTTAAGGGGTAGAAAAGTGCAATAGGTACAAAATCTAAATTCAAGTGCCTAAGTGAATTATGCGGACAAATTTAAGGGTTTGCAGATGATATAAACCATTTTTAAATTTAAAAATCAGTTTCCATATTTTTGGGGGCCACTTGTCACATGTCGTCTTTTCATTAATCACATCGAGAGTGAATCACGCACAAGTTATATTTTGTTGTTGATTAACGGAAAAATGTCTAATAGGAACAAGATTTAAATAGCTAAAAGTGTTGAATAGGTACTAGTCGCAGTCGAGGTGTCTAAGTGAATTATGCAGACAACTTTAAGGGGCGATGGATGACTTAAATCGTAATAAATTATTCTTTGTATTATGTACTAAAACTGTATTATAAAGTGATCAAGTGAAAAAAATGTTCTTTGTAATATGCACTAAAACCGCAAATATATTAAAAGTGATCACGCGAAAAAAAATGTTATTACTATTAATAATAAATGTCTTTTATATCATAGTATATTTATATGAGTTTTCTATTGGGATTGGATTTTATATATCGATATACATATACAAAAGATCAATTATATATTATGTGTTTGTATAAAGCGAGAAAGAGAGAAAGACAAAAGAGAACTGGGAAATTAAGTATTTATATTGTATAGTTATAAGTGTATAGTATAAAGATATATCTATTTGCAATTGTATATACAATTTCCTCTCTCTTTATACAAACAGAAACACAATTTATACATTTTTGTTTGTATAAGCGAGAGCGGCGGGAGAGACTACCTAGTGAGATCTTGGAGAGTGGCGAACAAGATTTGGGAGAGGAGAGAGAAAGAAATGAAAATATATGTATGTATATAATTTTCTCTCGCTTTATACAAACACAAATATATTTTATACATTTCCATTTGTATAAAAGCGAGAGAGAGAGATAGAATAAGAGTGGCGAACGCGATTCACCAGGAAAGAGGCTAAATAGAAACAATTTGTTATGGGGTACAATTAAATCAAACTATATTTATAGCATTTAAGTTGAATTAATAATTAGATGTTATATACAATTTCTCCTTTTGAGAATAATATTGAAGGAATTGAATGGGCCAAAATTTAGTTTAAAACAATTTTGAAAAATAACCAAACTACAAGATTTCTTTCTATAGTTCTAAATTTCATACCATTTTAAAATATTTCAAAAAATCTCTCTTTTCATCTTTTTCTCGGTCACGACCCAAAACGGGCGCGAGTGGCACCACCGTTCACTACTATGTGAGACGAACCACCCAATCTAAACCCAACAGTTCAACCATCAAATAACATAATTTATAATGCGGATGACTTAAAAACTCATTAATGAAATCGTAAAATAAATTCAAAAATTTATCAATCATTATCCAAAAATTGGGGGAAGTCACACCACAACAAACATCTATCCTAAAAACTAAAATAAATATAAGAATATCTAGGTAACTAAAATAACAAAAGCTAGTCCATGCCGGAAAAACTTCAAGGCCAATCAAGAGATGAAGAAGAGATCAGTCCAAGCTAGAAGCATTAGCCACCCTGAGATCCGACGTGATGAAGACTGGCTAGAGTTGCAGTTGAGTTTGAAGACGATGATACGGGTTTTTGATGCACTCCACAAATAACAAAGAAAAAAACAATTACAAGTAGGGGGGGCCAGTACAAAACCACAAGTACTGAGTAGGTCTCATGACACAACTAGAATAAGAACAGTATTTATACCAGATTATATAATAAAATCAACTACAATACTCAACATTTTTGTAGCAACAAACAAGTACTATGCAATCATATAAAGTAGCCAAGTACACACATGAGGACTAAGCCTCATACCATTACTCATTTGGGAAAATAGGTTAATTAATTTGAGAATATTATCATATTTCAAGATTTCATTCTCTTTCTTCTTGAGTACGTGTAGGAACGTGACACTCCGATCACTCATCATAATAGCCGGTTGTGTCGGAACGTGAACACTCCGATCCTCATCATTTATTATTTACTTTATATATACTTATAACCTTTATTACTTATCCTGGTGTCGACGTGAAACCCGATCCATATTCGATCCTGGTGTCGGAACGTGACACCCGATCAATATTCATCCTTGTGTAGGAACGTGACAAACACGCCATCCATATACATACCTAGGTGCCGGAAGTGACACCCGGGATCCATATTCTATATAGGGTCGAACGTGACACCTGTTTACTATAGCTCCCCTGGTTGCGGGAACGTGACACCCGAATCCTCTAATCTTATTAATCTAGTTCATCAAGCATTCTTTTATACCAAGGCATCATCATTAACAAAGGAAAGATTTTTTAATTAGGGATTTTTACGATTCAACAGCCTAATCAGCTAGTTTAACACAATTTATGATAAAAACACCATCATGCATTACACACCAATAAGGCAACTAGAAGGGTTTACAATACTACCCAATACATATCATGCGTATTAAGAGTTTACTATGAATAGATAAACCATACTATACCTCCACGAAGAATCGCGATCAAAAGCTATATTCCCAACGTGTGTTATCCTCTCTCTAGATCGACGTTTTCTCTCTCTCTGTTTTTCGTTTTCTGTATTCAAAAACCCTGTGTTTTCTTTTACCCGAATTAGCATATAAATTCAGATAAAAAGATGCATAAAATACCCAATATTTGTTTTTCAAGGTTTATCTCTTTTTAAACCCCAAGTAAAGAATTGAATATTAACATATAAACCACTAACTTGATAATATAAGCAGGAATAGTCCAAAATGTCCCTCTTAAAATATTTTAACCCCCGAATCACCCGACCCAGTTCAGGGGTCACGCAGCCGGTGTTTGTGACAGTCCGTCGTGCATGCGAGGTATGTCCTGTGCTTCCGTCACAAGGTCAGAGACGAGGAGAGGACTCAATTCATTAAAAGAGCTGTGAAGGCCCGTTCCGGCCTGAGAGGTCCGTTTCCTGTCACCCCGTCGTGACGTCAAGGTCGACTCTCTCAGTACCCCAAATTTCTAAAAAAAATTCTAGTGTTTTGAAACGAGACTCCTTCGACGTCTCGTCTTGCCCATGACGGTCCGTGGGGGATCCGTCGACCTCAGCCATAGTAGTTTTTCCAGAAATAAATCTGCTGCTCAAAACGACTAAACATGTCGTTACAATAGATACCTTTACCCAGCGTTCGTTCCTCGAACGATTCATAAGAAGAAAAAAAAAAACAAGGGCAAAAAGGAAGTAGTACCTGAATATGAGGACTCGGAATTGTAAACAGGTTCCTGTGGAGTGCTAGTCGGGGTTGTTAGTTTTTTGCGGCTTCTTGTCTCTCGTGGTTGACTATCCCTTTGTGTTCCTGTGGTGTGAGTTCCTGTGCCGTTACGGGGGGTGTGCCCCGATATGGACATTTTGTGCTCCTGTGCTATTTGCTCTTGTTCTCTATGGGATTACGAAAGGAGTGGGAGGGTGGTTGGATGTTTCCATTCAAGATTGCCTCATGAAACTCGGGATTGGATTGATACAAGAATCAAAGTCATTCAAACTAAAGAATTGAGTAGTTATAAATTTCGGTGTTCACTGCGTAATGTATGTAAAGTTAAATGGTGGAGGATTGTTTGTGCGTTAATATTTGTCTTGCCGTAGGAGTTCACGTTAGCAACAGATGAATCCACAAATTAAAACCTTAGGACTAAGCACTGCAGAATTAAAGTTGTTTAACCTAATTATATCTCGATGAAATTATTTTTTGGAACGGATTGTGATGGACGATTGTTGAATCATTGATTTTGTGTGGTATGGTATGATTCATGGTTTTTGTTTAGTTTTTAGTTTGTAGTTTTATATTACAGTTGTGGGATTGAATGTGATATTTGGATGTGAAAGTTGAATTGTTTGAATTAACATTAAGTACACGAGAATTTATGAGGTATATGACAATTCTTGTAATCATGAATTGGTGTGTGTGTTATTGATGTTTTGAGTATTTGGACCATGTAGCTTTTTGTAGATAGTTGGTGGGATGTTGGTGTCTATGGCGATCTTGCATATCATGAGACCTCCTTCTACCACACACAATGTGGGGATCCATTTTCTAAACATACAAACTCTAGTGGATCACGGGCTTTCTGCCCTAATGTCTTACAGGTGGACATACCTATCGGGAGTATTCCTATGTGATTTCGTTGACTTTGTTGAGGGTAGTGGCAACACTCCAACGTCTTGATGTCTCAACTTATGACGTCTCACCTATTTTGTGGAGAATTTCTGTTCTCTAGTCTAGAATGGGCAACAGGGTCCTCCCGTGCTAAGACAAGTTCTCATTGAGAAGGTA
>JAKWJA010002499.1:34759154-34869406 GCA_027704765.1 Solanum habrochaites | reverse complement strand
AAACCTTCATTTCAATAAATATCACAGAAAGTCATGGCGGATACGTAACCTCATAGCAAACTAATTCAATAACTTCAAAATTCAATTCTATTATTTCCTAATCTGGAGTCTACTACAAGAACATCTATGATCAATTACTAAAATAAGAGCATTCTAAAGAAAGCTAAAAATAACAAAATCTAGTCCCATGGCCGTAACTTCAAGGCCTCACACATGAGGAAGAAATCCAGTCCATCTAGAACGGTAGCTTCAACCCTGAAATCCGTGTAATAGACATGCTAGAGTTGCGGTGTGAGTTGAAGACTACGGTATGTTTGCTGCACTCCATAAATACAAAAGAAAACAATCATTAAGGGTCTTTACAAACACTGTACTGATGGTATCATCGCCGAACAACTCAAAATAGAACACTGCATATATCAGATAATATCATTAATCAGTGCCGCCAACTACTATAAGCCATTAATAAGTCCCTCTGCGCAGTTCACAATGAGGACTCAAGCCTCAATACTACTCATTGGGTTAGGTTTCATAAGATTGAGTCTATCAACATCTTTCAAGATTCATTATCTTTATTCCTCTTAAAGTGGTCGTTACGGGACACTCCGCTCCCCTACTATTATTGTCGGGACTGACACGCCGATCCCCTAATTCTATCTACTGTCGGTAGTGACACTCCGATCCCTTAATTCTATTGTCAGTTGTGACACGCGCGTGTCCCCGAAATGAGCTGTTTGGTTTCGTGACACCCGATCCCCTAAATTACGTCTCGTTCGTGACACCCGTCCCACTAATTCTAAACGTGTCGGTTCGTGACAAAAACCCGCCCCACTCATTCGCATTCTATTAAAAAATCAAGCCCTTTTTTTATATCAAGGCATCATCATCTCATTACTTTAGTTCATCAAGCCTTCTTTTATACCAAGGCACATCATTTAACAAGAGAATAGTTTTTTATCATGAGTTGGGGTGCAAGTAGCTTCATCATGCTGGTTTCATCACAATCATATAATATAAAATCACATCATGGCATACAACACACAATTAAGCATATAGAAGACTTATAATACTACCCAACACATATCATTTCGTATTAAGAGTTTTATTACATAGTAGAAAACAATAACCTACCCTCCTACCGAGACTTGTGATCAACAATCGTCTTCCTCAAAATCCTTGCTATCCTCTTCGTTTCTCTCTCTCTCTCTACTCTTTCTCCCTTTCCTTTCTGTCTTTTTTTTTTCTTATGCAAACCCCTCTTTCTGTTTACCTAATGAGCATAAATTAAGTATGAAAGATGGCATTTAACCCACTAATTAACTTAAGTTACCTCTTTTAACTCCTCATAATTAGACTTATTAACATTAACCCACCCTTCTAATTAATTTAGAAATAAAGTCAAAATTCCCTTAAATATTAAACAGAATCCGACCGACCAAGCCTGGGATTGCGGAGCCTGTGACTCCGTCGTGCCTGCGACGGTCCTCCTGCTAACGGCAAAACGATAAGAAACTTGTTTTTAGTTATGCTTGTGACTAGTCCGTCGTGACACGACATCCTTCCTGTCATTCCTCCCTGACGTTCAGTAGAGTTGGCTCCTAGTACCGCAATTTCTATTTTCAAAGTGTTTTGGAACGAGACCCCCTCGACGGTCCGTCGTCCCAGACGTCGTCGTGGGGTCCTTCGTCTCACCAACAAGCGCGTTTTCCAAAAATTAAATGCTGCTCAAAACGACTAAACAGGTCGGTCGATCCCTATGTGGGAAATTATAACTTTATTGAAACAGGATTGTATATATGGAAACCTAATTTATTCCTATTGACGCATTCTAATTATCCACCTCATAATATTATGATGAATAAGCCTTCCAAAATTGGGAAGGGGTACCCCTCATCTAAGATCACTCGGTGCTAATCTATGTTTCCATTATTGAAATAGTTATTATTATCATTACTATATAAAATGTAGTCTTAGGAGTTTTAACCCCTCATATTCTTAGCTTATAGGTCATATATAAGATTTCATCAATCTAAATTAAGTGGGAAGTCCTTTCACATGGACATAGAATATTCAAGCACCATCTTGTTTAGTGTACACTTGATAATAACATTCAAGAGACCCTCTATTGACTAGATCATCATACAAGCATCATAAACATGTTTTCATGTGTACATACATGTTAGAAAAAATTTCATATAATTACCCTTTGACCACACATATTCATACTTGTACTTCATTTATGCATAAGAGTATATGTGTAACTATTTGAGCAACCCTTACAGATAAACACATTAAGGTATCATGCGTATTCATACTTTATTCATACAATATAAGACATATTCATAGCTTACTCATGCATTCCTAATCAGGAACATAGATAAAAAAAACTAAGAAGCTTTCTATCAAGGCACACATGTGCAATGCATAAACAATGTCCCATACCATTATCCGTACTAGTACACCTATAAAGTCATCCTAGTTATGTGGTACATAACATAATTTATGGAAACATATATACTTTACATGAATAGTAGTAGATGTGAGTACCTATGAGAATACCCTTTCATTAGACACCATGAACATATACTACTTTCAAATCTAGGGAACACCCCGTAGACGTAACCGACGTTGTCTTCCTCTTTCAGGACTTATACAAGCCTCTTAGCTTACATCATGACATTCATAGGTCAAAATGTAAAAAATTAAAAAACTTTTCAATATCTATCTTGAGATTACTTAGTCTTCTACTTTTATTACACATAGATATATAGTGTATAACATAGTCTTAAAACAAGATGTCTCATATACATAACCATGTAAGTAAGAGTGTATCAATTGGGCATATACCATACATAAAGGTAATAAAGAAACAAATAGGCTATGCAATGTCTAGAACTGAAATGAAGAGGAAAGAACTAGACGTATTATAGATAGAACAACATCAAAAGCTTGATAGTTGCATTGCACCTCGGAAAGTGAGTACCTACCGAACATGGATGAGTGAGAATTCTAAGTCTTCCATCAAAGTAATCTAAAAATACCTTCAATGGCCGGAGTCTGAAATTTTTGGGAAAAAGTGAGAAAATGTGGTTACTATACCACATGTACTAAGTATGAGACCATATGCACACATATCATGAAATTATGCTTAAAGAAAACATTTCATCAAAATATGCAATTTATTTTGAAAAGCCTTATCCACATTTAAGATACAAAACCAATCAATAATATATATTCATTAAGTCAAAAACATGTACATCAGCAGACCAACAATACTAAGCCTAGTTAAGTCAAAATACATTACATAATTGAACAGTTAGACAAGACAACTCTATCATCAATTTATAATATAAAAAAGCATGGATAAGAGTTCAATAAAACATAACCAGAGCAAGACAATTACCCATAACCCCTCATTAATTGAAATAGTTCAATGACCAATCAAATCCCCATAACCATATTCAATAAACTAAACTCAACAAAAACCATGAGAAATATCCTACTTTACATTGCATATCTTTAATGAAAGTTGATGATGCCTTGGTATAGAAAGAATGCTTAATGAAACTAAATTTATGAGAATGTGGAACTTGTGTCCGAACCTCAAGTAGAATTGGGGTCGGGTGTCACGAACCGACACTTAGAATACGGTGATCGGGGTCACTAACCGACACGTAGAGTAAAGGGGATCGGGTGTCACGACCTTACACGTATAATTAGTGGATGCGGTGTCACGAACCGACACGTAGAATTAGTGTGGATCGGTTGTCACTAACCGGTACACGTATATATTGAGCGAGTGGCACGTATCGGACACGAGAGAATAAAGCATATGAATCTTGAAGACGTTAATAACTCAATCTAATGAACAATTCCCCATGGGTATGGCATTGAGGATTGAGTCCTCAATGGGGTGAACTTGGCGGTGCTATAAATGATTATAGAACTTGTTGATGCTACATGTTGAGTATTGTAGTTGATTGGTATGATATTATTTGAAATATATACTGTTTTTCTATTTTTAGTTGCCGATGATACCTAGTCAGTACTTCTGTTTTGGTACTGACCTCTACTTGTATTTTCTTCTCATGTTTTTTGTGAGTGCAGCAAACGTTCCACCGTCTGTCAACCAACCGCACTCTAGCCAAGTCTTCATGCACCGATTTTCAGGGGATCCCTCATTGCTTCTAGCTTGGACTGGATCTGCCTCGTCATGTCTGTGATGCCTTGAGATTCCGCATGGACGAGCTTTTTACCTTAGTTTAGCTTCTTTAATACTCTATAGATTAGTAATTTGAGGATAGATTTTCTTTGTGGTTGATGACTTCCAGTTTGGGAATAATAGTATTGAGTTTTTAATAAGTTATTTAATCTATTTTCTTAATGAGTTTACGTCTTCCGCATTATATGTTGTTATTTATGGTTGAACCGTTTGTAATTGGATTGTTGGTTCGCTCACATAGTAGGATAAAGTGTGGGTGCCAGTCGCGACCCGTTTGGGTCGTGAAAACTGTATCAGAGCATTAGGTGCGTTTTTCTCATCACACAAGAACATCTAGTAAGTCGAAGGACGGTGGTGACGGCCTTTACTTTTCTTTGAGAGGCTATTTCGCAGATGGTTAGAACTAGAGCACAACGACTTCGCCAACACACATCGGAAAGAAAAGAATCGTCTGAGCCATCCACTGTCTGAGCCTCCGAAGAGGGAGAGTGAGCGGAGGCCGGGAGAGGTCATAAAGGATGACGTCCTCTAGAGGAAGAGGACGATCACCTATACCATCTAGTAAACGAGGGCGTTGACTCTCCTCCACCACTGAGAAGTGGTTACGAGAGGGTGAGGATTGGGGAGAATGAACAAGCAGAATGAGGATTTCCACCAACGAACCTACCCCAGAATGATCAATCAGTTCTGCTTATCTTAGCGGGTTATCGAATCAGGGCCAGACGCCTCCAGTGTTTTCTTTCCTGCACCAACACCTCCGGTTCCGGAGGTACAACTGCAGCTACTATGGCTCCCCGCATGGATGCCTGTTGAAATAGGCACGTTTTCCTCCTCGTATTACCACGGGCCTTAAATGACAAATGATTAGGCATGAACATTTTTCAGTATTGCTTGAAAGATTGCAACCTCCATCTTCAAGGGTGCTGAATCTGAGGATTGCCTACGGATTTTCTGGTTGACAGTCATGACCTACTACACAAGATGGGTATAGTTAACGGTTTTGTGTTTAGTTTGTGACTTCTCAGTTTCAAGGGAACCCAAAGGTGCTGGCGGTCACATGTGAGTTCAACAACCGAGCCCACTATGACTGGGCGTCATCTCTAGCTTGTTCCTGGAGAAGATATTTTCCCCCCCCCCCCGCGTACTTTGGGGATGGAAAGAATGAGTTCTTGAGCCTAGAGCAAGGTAGGATGCGGTTACTGCATATAAGGCTAAGTTTTCGCGCATTCTCCAGCTCTTCCACCCAACTATGTTTCAGTCCACAGAGTCGGGTTCACACCGTTTTTTGAAAGGAGGTGAGTTTTAATGGTTCTTACTCTAGATTACAAGGGTTGCAGGAGTTATCATCCGACCGATTTGCCATTCTTCACTACAACTGTAGTTGGGGTCCACCTCAGAACATCACCATTTCCTCTGAGGTTGGAGTGTTATTCCCAAACCTCGTAATCTCACACAGACCTATCTAGACCCCAAAGAATGTTAGTGGATGTGGGGAACTGGACATATTAGGAGGAATTGTCCAAAACAGAGTTATAGACCCCTAATAGCTAGAGGTAAAAGGTGGGCTGTTAAGCCCCATTTTTCTGGATAAACGCGGTACCGAGGTATGGTGGTTCACCAAAACTTCTGGGGTAACGGGGCAAACTGGAGTCCACTACACACACGTGGTAGGGCAACGGGAAGACAGGTGGATAGGGCCCATTTTTAAGCTTGCCCCCTGGGCGTCTAAGCGTAGACATCAGATGCTGTTTAACACAGGTAATCTTTTGGTTGTGATTTCATGATCTGTATTAAATTTGAATCCTTGCTCCACATTTTCCTAATGTACTTCCTCATTTGCTACTGGTCTTATTTACATTGTAATTGCTTGACATGCCTATTCGTGTTTCTACTCCGGTGGGTAGTCTATGGTAGTTTAACAGGTGATAAGGTCTTGTTCTGTGACTTTTTGGGACAATACTCAGGTAGCTTTTGTTATCTGAGAAATTAGTTGATTTCGATTTAATTCTGGGTATGCCTTGCGCTTTCTCCAAATTTTGGGCAATCTTATATTGTAAATGCCTAAAACTGTCCGTTGGCCAGCCTTGGACATATCCTTTAGTATTGGAGGGTAACTACACTTCCCTCCAAAGTTCGTATCATCTCCTTCTTCGTGCTAAGAAAATGGTTATAAATGGTGTTTATCGTTTCTATGTCCCCTCAAGGATGATACACCCCAAGTCCTTCAATTGGTTTTATTTATTCGGTTTCCGATAGTCCTGTGATTTTTTGGATGTGTTTCCCTGTCGACCTTCCTGGTAGGCCCCCGGATAGATATATTGACTTTTGCATTGATTGGAGTCTCGGGTAACTCTTCCCATTTCCATACCCCCGTTATAGAATGGCTGACAGCAAGTTAAGGTGGCTAAAGGCCAACTTCAAAGAGTTGTTAAGTAAAGGTTTTCTTAGACCAATGTGCATTCCCCTTTGGTGCTCCTGTTTTGTTGGTGAAGAGAAGAAAATGGGAGTCTTTGGATGTTCATACCGACCCAACTAATACAGTATGTTAAGAACAGGTAATCCTCTCCTCGCATTGATGATTTGTTCGACATTACAAGTGCTTGTAAACCTTCTCAAAATCGACTTGAGGTCTTGGTTATCATCAATTGAAAATACGGGCAACAGAATGTGCGAAAGACGCTTTGCGAACCGGGTATGGCATTATGAATTCTATTCTTGGTACTGTCCTTTGGACTACCGAAGCCCCTTCTCTTTCATGAGCTTGAGACTTGATTTTTCAAGCCATATCAGGATCTCTTTTGTGATCGTATTATTGATGATATACCGATATCTCCAAGAGTAAGAAGGACATGATGAGCCTTTGATAATTGTGGTTGGAAATGGTTGAGGGAGAAAAAGCTTTATATGCCAAGTTCTCCAAGTGGTGAGTTTTGGCTAGATTCAGTGTCCTTCTCGGGGCACGTGGTTTCTAAGGATGGAGTGATGGTGGATCCTTTCTAAGATTGAAACATGAGAAAATTGGGTAAGACCTACTCATGTGTCGGAATAAGAGCGTGTTGGTTTACCATTACTACGTCCACGATTTGTCAAGGGCATTCTGTTCTATTGGCTCTCCATTGACGAACTTGACTAAGCAGAAGTTTCATTTGTATGGTCGGATGAATGGGATGAAGCGTGCAAAACTCAAGACCTTGCTGACTACCGCACCTATCCTACCTTTCCATTTAGTGTTTGTAGAGGGTAAGAACTTTATTAGTTATTTGTGATGCATCCTATTCTGGTTTGGTGCCGTGCAAATGCAAGAGAAAAATTTAATTGCTTATGCTTCGATGAATTAAAGTGCAAACGTAATTATCCCGAACCCACGATTTAGAGTTGGCTTGCGTTGGTGTTTGCCTAAAGCAATGGAGACACTACTATATGGGATTTAAGTGTGAATTCTATACGGATCATCCATAGCCTACAATATGTCTTTACTTCGAA
Organism: Solanum habrochaites; assembly: GCA_027704765.1. Taxonomy (NCBI): domain Eukaryota; kingdom Viridiplantae; phylum Streptophyta; class Magnoliopsida; order Solanales; family Solanaceae; genus Solanum; species Solanum habrochaites. The sequence goes on along the minus strand of JAKWJA010002499.1, from coordinate 34,861,701 downwards.
TATTTAAATTTGGACAGAGGAGAGGGATGGAACACTGACGGACTACGGATTTATACCATCGTGGTATCCACCCAGAAACTAATTTTTGGAAAGACTCCTTACGTTGAAAAGCAGGGAGCATGGGTAGTTTCTCCTTGCAAGCCTGGTAGACGCCCATTTGCTAGAGAGGTTCAGACTCTGGCTAATACTTTTAAGGAGGTTAGAAGTAAAACGAGACGGGAGGATTTTGGTCCATGTGGAGGCGAGATCGTCTTTTCTTGACAAGATCAAGGGGAAACGTTGGATGGATGAGAAACTAAGCCCAATTCGGGGATGTGTGGTTGCGGAGATGGCTAAATAAGCGATAATGGATAATGAAGTGTTTTGACAAAATTAAGGAAGGGTACTGTGTGCCCCGTGTTGATTATTTGATCCACACTATTCTTCCAGAGGCTCATAGTGTTCCCCGATATTCTATACATCTGGTGCAACCAAGATGTACCGTTGACTAATCACACTTTTGGTGGAGTAAATTTAAGCTTTTCATTGTTGATTTGTGGCCAAATGTCCAAATTGTCCGCACGTAAAGTAGAACACCAAGGCCCGGATGAACACTTTAGAGAATGCCAATTCCACTGATTGGAAGTGGGAGAGAATTGCAAATGGACTTTCGTGGTTTTGTCCCTTTTCCAAGACCTTGCAAGTTTGATTCTATTTGGTAATTGTGGACAGATTACATAATTCTGCTCACTTTATTCCGGTCAAATGTGACTTAAACCGCAGAGAGTTACCCAAACTTATATCTCAGAGAGTTGTTCGAATTGCATGATTTCCACTTCCATCATATAAGTAGAGTATCAGTTTTATCTTCACCTTTGGGAGAACATTACATCGGAATTAGGTACTAGGTTTGACCTTAGTACTACATTTCACACCTCAGACCGGATGCCATCTGACGAACGATTCAGGTATTGGAAGATATGCTGCGTGAGGTTTATAGATCGGTGGTCATTGGGATTACTTCTTACGCTTAGCTGAGTTTTCATACATCTACATCACTCAATGTATTGAATGGCTCTTTTTGAGGCATTGAGGTAGGATATGTAGGGTCTCCTATTGTCGTTGGTGTTTTATACAGTTCGAGGTTCAGACCTTGGGTACTGAACCTTTTGAGGGATTTCTTAGAGAAGGTGAAAGTCTATTCAGAAAGCTTTTACCAGGCTCAAGTATAGGCAAAAGGCGTATGCAATGTGAAAGGTTTGGTACTTGAGTTCATGGGAGGGTGAGCAAGGTCTTGCTTGAAGTTTCGCCCATGAAAGGTGTGAGCGGTTTTTGTAAATAGAGGCAGCTAAAGCCAGGTATATTGGACCCATTGAAAGTACTTAAGCGATTAGGCTGAGGTGGCTTATGATTATCCTTTGCCTCCAGGGCTTTCCGGAGTCAATCCGGTATTTCATGTGTCTATGCTGAAAAGATACCATGGGATTGAAACTGACATCATTAGTTTTGGATTCATTTCTCTTGATGAAAATTTGACTTAGAGGGGAGCCTGTTGCCATTCTTAGATAGAGAAATTCTCAAGTTGAGATCAAGGTAGATTGATCCATACAAAGTTCAATTGAAGATCGACCAGTGAATAGTCCACTTGGGAAGAATGAGGCTGATATGCAAGAAAGAGACCCACACTGGTTACGAGTAGGGTACTGTCCTTTTGCCCTTAGTTGGTGCGGCTATGATCGTTCCTAGGGCTGAACGTCTGGGTAAATTGGTATCTAATTGTTAAAGACCTGTTTAGGTAGTCGTTTTGATGCAAAGATTTTATTTCTGGAAAACAGGCTGAGTCCGACGGATCCCACGACGGACCGTCATAGGCACGACGGATCGTCGAGGGGTCCCGTTCCAAAACCCTTATAATTTAGAAATTTGGTACTGATCGACTCTCTGAACGTCACTACGGGGTGGCAGGACGTAACCGTCTAGTCGATGACGGGCCGTCACATACTCTTTCATGAATTTGATTCTCTTAAAACATGTGACTGGACCAAATGCGAGGATGGACCGTCACAGGCGTGCTTACCCTGACTGGTGTCCTGATTTCTGTTAAATATTATAAGGGGCGTTTTGGACGTATCCTGCTTATAATTAATAAGTTAATGGGATAATATTATAATGTTCAATTACGTTGGGGTTAAAAGAAGACAAACCTCAATAAAAGTGGTTTTATTTTATACATCTTTTATACTTAAATAATATACTAATTAGGGTAAAAGGACCCAAAGGGTTTTGGGACAAGAAAATAGAAGAACAGAGAGGGAGAACGATCGAGAGAATAAGGGAAACAAAGAGGATACCAATTTTTGAGGATTTGCTTTCTTGATCACAAATCTTCGGTGGAGGTTAGGTATGTGTTGTTATGCTATTCGTAGTAAACTCTTAAATATAGATGATATGTATTGGGTATATTGTAAGACCCTCTATATGCTTTATTGTAATGCTTGTATGATGTGATTATATCATTGTGATAAATAGCATAGAGAAGCTATGAATCCTAAATCTTGAAAAACCCGAATCTGCCTTGTTAATGAGAAGTGATTATGCCTTGGTAATGAAAAAGGCTTTAGGTGAATATAAAGTGGATATAATAGTGGAACGAGTTTCAACGAACCGACACTTAGATTTATGGGATCGGGTGTACAACCGACACGTAGAATTAGGGGGATCGTGTTCACAAACTGACACGTAGAATTAGGGGATCGGGTGTCACAAACCGACACGTATAATAGGTGGATCGGGTGTCACGAACCCAACGTATATATGGAGCGGAGGTCACTACCGACACTAGATAAATAATCATAATGAATTTTGAAGAAAGACGTTAATAGTACTCAATCTAATGAACCTAATTCCCAAATGGGTATGGTCATTGAGGTTTGAGGTCCTCATGTTATGAACTTTGGGTGCTTATAATGATTATAGGACTTGTGTGTATGCTACATGCTGAGTAGTTGTAGGTTTATTTATGATATTTTTGATATATACGGTTTTCTATTTTGGAGTTTGGCCGATGATACCTACTCAGTACTTTTGTTTTGTACTGACCCCTACGTGTAATGTTTCTTCTTCTTTTTTATTGTAGAGTGCCGCAACGTGCCATCTTCTTCAACTATACTGCAACTCTAGCCAGTCTTCATCAAGCCAGATTTTCAGGGTGAGCTATTGCTTCTAGGCTTGGACTGGATCTTCCTCGTATGTCTTATACTTGAATTCCCGGTATGGACTATCTTTTTTACTTATTTTGCTCTTAGATCTCTTCGATTCGTACGTTGAGGATAGAATGTTCTTGTGTTATACTTCCAGGTTTTGGGATAATAAGTAATGAGTTTTGAATATTTATTTATTACTCGATTTCATAATGAGTTTAAGTCTTTTCCGCATTTAGTTTTGTTTTTTTGTTTGAATGAAACGGGAATTGGTATTGGTTTTGTTCGCTCACATAGTACGGATAAGTGGGGGTGCCAGTCGCGGCCCATTTTGGGTCGTGACAAAATATTTATATATAGAAGCACAAAGGCATAGTCAATTGGTATGTGAATATCAAGAGTACTGCAATGCATCCGTATAGAAGAATAGATAGTTTTGTCCAAAAGATTATTTAAGTTATGCTTATAATGGGAACAGCCCAAGAACTTATATGTAGCATGAAATCAAGAAATCAAGAGATTGTAGTAGCAGTTACAGAAAACTATAACAATGACAAATCTACAGATTGCTGCAGCAGTTCCAAAAAACATAAAATCTGCATATTGAAGATTCCATACCTTGTAGAAGTTTAACTGCAGAGGTTTAGACGGACCATTCTAAGGGGAGGTTATTATAAGTTATTTATTTTCGTTAGGTTATTCTAAGGTATTTGAAGATTGCTGATTCTAAGGTACTTCTTTTCGTTAAATAAATTATCATAGAAAATTTTACGTGAGGAGGTAACAACTGTTATACTTGAATTCCAGAGTTACAAATGTGCAACTCCTCTAAATCTATAAATGCACTGACTGTGCTAAATTCAAGTAGCACTCCTCAGTTTGCGAAGCTAATCAAGACCGATACCATGCTGTAATGTTCTATCCAAATCAAAAATGTTTCTATACAAATGCAAAAAAAATAAGTGAAACAAGAGACGGCAAAACCTTAGATGCATTCAAACCAAATACCTCACTACTACTAAGAAAAAAAAGAAAGTTCTAGATTTAGATTACAGCATCACAAAAAAACAATTAAAAAAAAACAAAACAAAACAAAACCCAATAAAAAAAAAAAAACAAAAAAAAAAAACAACAAACACAACAAAAAAAACAAAAAAAGATAACCAATTAAACCACAAAAACAAACCCCCCACCTTTTCCCTCCCCCCCCCCCCCCACCCCCTTCAGCCCACCCCCTTCCCCCCCCCCCCCCCCCACCACCCACCCCCCCATTCCCTCCCTCACTCTTTCCCTCCTTCCCTCAACCCCCCACCCCCCCTCCCCCCCCCCCCACCCTTTCCCCTCCCCTCCCCCCCCCCCCCGCCCCCCCCACCCCTTATCCCACCCCCCCCCCCGACCCCCTACCCCCCCACTCAACCACCCCCCCCCGCCCCCCCCCCTTCCTCGCTCCCTCTCCCTCCTCACCCACCAGTTACCCCCCCCCCCCCCCCACCCCCCCCCCCCCCATCCCCCCCCCCCCCTTCCCTTCCCCTCCCCACCCCTCCCCCCCCCCCCTTCCCACCACAGCCCAACCCCCCAACCCCCCACCCCTCCACCCCTCCCCCCCACCAGCCCAACCAACAAAAAACAAAACACAAAAAGAACCCAAAAAAATTAAATAAAATTAGATTAGTTTCCTTGTGTAGTTAATATGTTTTACACGATCAAACAAGGAAACTAAATCTCACATAGCAAAAATTAGACCTCAACCATACCAAACAAACAAGATGAACAGTTAAACAAGAGAAGCAAAACTTAGCTCAATTCAAACCAAAGCCACTAACAATAACTAAAGGGAGAAAACTCAATCTTATTTAGAGTGTTTTGCCACCATTAAATAATATTCATTGGAGGATCCCTGTCATACTAGAACATATTTCAATCTACTTTGCATGATTCAAACATGAAGTTAATCAATAATCCAATTACAAAAAAGAATAGACTTTCTGAGAAACTAAGAGGACTAATTTGAAAAAGTACTAAATACCTTTTGATGAATTGGATCATGAGTAGACCCCGAAGTATGTAGAGGATTTTTTCCTTCATACGCACCCTTTGTGCACTACTACCCTACCCAAACCCGCATAATAGGTGAAAAGTTAGACACACCCACCCCCTTGCAATACCTCGAAGCATTGAATCCAGGGTTGTTTTTGAGGCAATTGACTAAAAAATGGTCGCTTTCTTTATAATTTTATTCTCTAGTTTTCTGTGATTTCAGGTCACACATCACTTCTTTTCAGACAAGTGATTTCATTGGCATGTTTTTGTTTTAGCTTGCTATCTTCCTCATCTTTGTTCGAAGAACTTGTTGTCACTGATCTACCATAGCACCGAAGACGAAAAGGCTGCTCTTTACCCTACACTACCGTAAAAGCATCATCTGCAGTTTCCACGGAACTTTGGCGATTCTGAAGTTTAGTCTATTGAATAAAATTGACATCCAAATTATATGCAAGTACTTTTAATTTCTCTCTAGCTTAAATGAGTGTATGGTTCATCCTGTTAACTTCAATTGACATCCCTTAAAGCATATTAAAATAAATTATCTCCCTCAAAAAAAATGTAAAATTTTTGAACCTGAAATAAATTTCATCAATAATACACTTTAAAAACTTACTATTGCTATTCGAGTATCGTCCTGAAGTTCCTTTCCCGCCTTTATAGAGTTGCAGTAAGTATTTCAAACATTGATGGTTCCTCATTGTTTTCTTTAGTTGCACGCTACTAATTATATAAAAAGATATTTAGAAACGTATCAATCTATTGGAGGAATACAATTGGATTAAAAGTATATGGACAAAGAGGCTATGTATTACCAATGTCACATGTACTCTTGAATAACTAATAGGTCCCATTCGATGCCTCCATTTTTGCTTTTTCCTTTTTGAGAATTCATCTCACACATGACCTATAATATATAAAAATATTTTATTGAATGAATAAATAAAACAAAAATAGAATAAATATAATCCAAAATAAGTTGAAGAGTTGAAATGTACTATTTTAGCATTACTTCAACATTGATCTCTTTCCAATCTCGATCAAATTGACGGAATTCACTCTTCGGTAATGTCACTAGAACGTTTTTGCTAGCATGTCCTCAAATGTTCCTTTTTTATCAAAAATCTCTCTTTATTTTTTGCTTGTATCGCTTCTTCCAACATCAACTCACGAAAACTAGTCATTAACCCACACCTTTCAGTCCATTTTGAATTTATAAATTTGGACTATGTAAAAAAAAGATGTTAGCTTCAGTCTGTCAAACATACAATCATATGTAATTTAAAAATTGATGTTCTGATATTGTATTATTCCTCCCTGGCGCTTTTAGTATCTTCTGCACTCATTGCCACTAGTGTACATCAAGTGGATGAACTAGTAGTCCTGTAAATCTTTCTTGTAAGAGGTTAAATTCGGACATTATCGTACCAGTTGGTCCTGCCACTACTTGCCCTTTATGAAATGCACCACCTTACCTCCTTTATTTACCAATTTTCTTGTGTGAATATCTTTACTGTGGTTTTTCCTCTGACTTTTTCTTCGCCTCACAAATATTTATTATTTATGGTGTCACGTACGTTGAAGATATTGTCTTTTATATAATAGTAATAATCTTATAACACTTCCGACATACCTTCTGCACTATACAATCAGTGTCAATTTCCTCGTCTATAACAGACTCTGCCTCCCTTTGATTTCTGCTTCTTGATCCCAAGACTAAACTCATGTTGGTTATCTTATTTTTTGTTTCCATTGCTATGTTGTATCGATTTTTTTGGGCAAATTTAAAGACTAGTATCGTTTGGACAACGACTTCCTCTTTACCACCGGTGCTTGTATTTTGGGTATATCATTAATATCAATCGTCTTTCTGTAGGCGTTTGTTCTGTAGAAACTATCAAGCTTGTAGCAAGTATGACAGACTTTCTCTTCAACGCTGTTTGAATTTTAATTGATCGTGAAACCATGTTTTGTCCAATGAAATTAACAATGTTTTCAACTCACATACACTAATTCAATAAGACTTGCTTAGAAGACAGTTGAACGCTAGTTTTCGTCGGAAATTAATTCTTTCGTCTTGAAGGAAGCTCCGAATTGAAATAATCTCTTCCCAGTTGTCTTTCAAAACAACATATATGAGGTACCACGCTCTTCTCTAGAAACAATTGATTGCTGATTTAATGTAAATCACTTACTCGTTTAGATGTAACAATGAAACCTCAATTCTATGTTTTATGCGCTATTGTACATTTCTTTCATACTTTCTTCATTGCGTTCGTTTAGCATGTTTTTTCGCACTAACCTTGATTGGTTAGCCAATTCAGCCTTGATACAGTATTGCTATCAATGTTCAGATTCTTCAATGGTATTATGAGCTTGTTCGGAATCACACTCTTTTCCTTTAGTGTTGCTGCTTGACTCATTATTTCCCTCTTTCTTTATGTTCTTGTATTTTCATTCCCAACAGTAAGTTAACCTACAAAACAATATTAATGTTATTGCTAAATAGAAAAAGCAAACCTGCAAAGAGAAGAGGACAGATTTTAACCTTGCTAATTAGAACGAATAGTGAACCAATCTTTAGCTTCCAAAATGTGAAGGGAGTAGCACATACAGAGGACTTATTTCATTGTGTTGCCTTCACTGCCTTGACATTGCTGCCTGCAATGTCTTAGGCCTAATAGTAATAGTAAAAAATAAGAATTTAAATGACAACAAAAATTCACATTTACAAAACTCAAACAACATCCGGAAAAAGTAATTTGATACCATAAATAGACAATGCAATCAACTCACAAGACATTACTTAGCGTCAGTTAGACAAGGTTTTGTGCCAACATCGTCAAATAAAATAATATAAGCTACAATTACACTTCATCATCAAAACAATAATGACATAATTAAGAGTCACATAAATTTAGACCAAAACACAATACAGCACCTAACCAAAGCCCGCGATACATAGACATCCTTATGGTGTTTGTACAAATGTTAAATAACAAAAAAAAGGTGTAGTCACTATATGGACATAATAAAATAAAAAAATCACATGGTGTACGGTCATCTTTGAAACCCGCTTCAGATTCATTCCATCAACTCCTTAAGTATCATCTTCATACTTATTTTATGACTCGTCTTCACACTCTTCTTCAGACTCATCTTCAAACTCTTCTTCAGAATCATCTTCAAACTCCTTTTCATACTCGACCTCAAGTTTTTGAATATCAAATTCCTCCTAAGGAACATCACTAACAGTTTTCTTGTATATCAGTCCTTACTAAGGGAGCTTCACTATAATCTTCTAGTATGGATGGTCCCGCCAAGTGTTCAGACAACTCATTTTCATAACTTTTTTGGAGATATTATTTAGATTCATCAGACATGTTAAACAAGTCTCTTGACAGTGTCTTCATAACATAATGTCTATCTTGATCATATGCATCTTGCACATAGAAACATTGATGTACATGAGATGCCAGCACAAAAGGCTCTTTCCAGAGAGCATCTCTGTTAAATCGACATAAGTTGTTCATACATTATTGCCAACTCACCGAATCACTTAAAGAAGAAACCTTAATACTATTATAGTCTAAATTCAAATCAACTATATCAACTAGTCTACTCTAAATTAGTGAAATCTGCAACCAGTCTAACACTACTATTTTGTGTTTTGCGTCTTGCATACCACTAGCCTAGATGAAATCTATATCCCCTTTGATTAGATACCCATAGTATCTTTTTAGAACACAACATTTGGTCTAACGGACAATTGTTTTTATCAAATCAGTCACATCTCTTGCAAAGGCACGAGTTTCAAATCACAAACCATTGAGAGGCATTTTTTGACAAAGATCCCTTTGGCCTTGATCCATTTAGATCTTCTCGATAAATATTAACCTCTTGTCATATGCTCTCTAGAACACTATATTTTTTGTTAAAACATAAATAAATTTAAATATATTAAAACTTAATTATACAAATTAAAATACTATATTAATGTAAAATACCTAATATATTCTTGAATCTTATCAAAATATTCCAATAAGTATGCATTTGCCAGACTTAGTGATTTGTTATAAAAAAAAATGGATAAGTTTTCTTTTCTCCTATAGGACATCCCTTTATAGGAAAAAACTAATTTTATGCATCAGTGGGGTCACATTCATCATTATTTTGGGTTATTCTGTTAAATCATGTTTGTACAGCCCTATTCAGATATCTTGAACATAAATTCATACAAAGTGTAGCCTATACCATTAAAGGGTGCACTTTACAAGTGTTGGCAATATTACAGATGAAAAAAGTTAAAATTTTAGGCTACAATTTAAAAGTAATACCAAAAATATTTTAGGCAACACTTTACAAGCGTTCTTCTGATTTAGTGTGGCCGTAGGCCAAAAATGTTGTAATGATATCATCACACTTTAGAAATGGAGACCAAACACATATTCATAAGTGAAACCAATCATCATATAGAATCATCAATTTGCAAAAATATCATATACATATCATGTACCATTATGAACATTAACATATATAAGAACATCCTCCTAACACTTCCCTCTAGACAAACCAATGCAATGTTTAGGTACAATCATATACCCCTACCTACACTAAGCTTAACCCCTTAGGTCATCCTAGTTCGAATTCATTCCTTTAGTTCATTTTACCTTTTGGAAACATCATTCATTAACGGACATAAAACACATGAGCTAATGTCGAATCTGGTGTCATAGTACCCTACACAGAAGGAAAGCGGACTTCTTGCCAAGGTAGTACAAAAACATGAATATAGTAACTAGTTGGATCCACTAGCAAGTATTCCTATTGGGGCAACATAGTTCAAGAACAAGGAGATATAGTTGGGACCCTCTTTATTCTACATGTATTGTAGTCTTCAATATCATGAGTACATTAGTGATTCAACCTTCACCTATGCGGGAACAAACACTCCTCACACTAGTTCACTCGGTGCTAAGCTAGTTTTGTTTTTTAATTGTCTTTATTTATCATCATTTACTTAATGTAGGTCATATGGTATATCCCTTGTATAATACTCATCATTATAGCTCAATAAGAATTTTATGTGTATTATCCTTTCATTATATTTATTATAAGTGTAGTTAGCACATTTACATAGTGACATCATAATAAGGCACATTGTTAAGTTATTACCATCCTAATAACAATGACATCTTCGCCAACAACTCACAATCAATAGTTCAAGATATTTCAATTAAACAACATACAACCCCTATTAATCTCAATGTGAGTCCCACTTCAATACAATAAAATTTCATAAGCACAATTAATCATAATCGAAGTAAAATATAGGGATCACAAGACTTACACAACCTTCTTTACAATGCCTTCATCAAGATCTTACAATCAATGTCCAAATTAAACCAAAAATGATATAATAGCATCATATAATATTAAGCAACATATTAACAATACCAATTGAATCATTGTACACTACACCATTTTAGGCCTAAAACAACACTAAGTCAAGACAACGCTTGTAAGGTGTTGCCTAAACCTTCTAAGGCTACATTTTTATAGTGTAGCCTTAACTTTTAGCTTTTACCACGATAATAATTTCAAACACTTTTAAACAACTTCTCATTTAGGAGTATAGACTACACTTTATAATGTTGTCATATCCATATAATTGCCACACTTATTTCTCTAATGGCTACAATTTTAAAGTTATCTATTTTATAATTATAACAACACCAACTTGCCAAATGTAGCTTGTAATTTTCACTAAATATATTTTCTCCCTCCAACAATTTAATTCCTTCTCCCCCAAATTTATTTGACCAAAAAAAATCATAAACAAGAACAAAAAAGCTCTCAATTTTTCTAAAACGAGAGTCTAGTTGGCCCTCTACTTATATTGGAGATATTAAATCATTTTTTTTCATGCGAGCGTGGACTCTCAATGGGATAGTTGTAGAAGGAACTTGCCATAGCTCTCTCTCGATTCTTTCTTATAACTCAGCCATCGTCTCTATAGTCTAAAATTTTGCAAGCGGTGCCTGCATTTCGAACACCATCCTACTCTCACAAATGGGGATTCCTTTTTAATTATTTTCCAAGATATGTTTTTATACTACGACGCATGGCATCTATGGTTTTAATTACCAGTGAACTATTTAATTTCATTTTGGATTTGAACTCTATCACTACCTATTATAATTGAAACTACTTTCCAAAGTTTTAGAGTAAATCAGGTTTGCGGCTGTTTGTTGTTTAGTATTTCTTGCTATTTTTTTTGTCACGTTTTTGAGAAGTGGTATCCCATAATCCTTGCTTCGAAGGAAGAACCTCTTGCGTCTTTGACTCTGCTTCAGGTAAGGTTTCATTTTCCCCAAATTTTGGCAATCTCTCTTAATGTTTTTCTCTCCACAACCTTTTTGTCATGATGTGTGTGTGGAAGAGGATTTGTTCTCTTTGTGAATTTGTTTGGAGAATTTAAATTTTGATTAAATTTTTTCCAAATTTTTTGATAGGTTTTGATAAATTTTTATTATAATTTCAGTATTTCTGTTTCGACTAGTTTCTATAAATGTTGGATTGAAACTTTTAATAGGAACCCATAATTTTATTCGAGTTTTTGTCGTATCATATATAGTGTAATAAGTTTAATTTTCTTTTGATGACCTTCCTGGAGGAGCTTTGGTCAATTTCTTCTTTGCACTAGTTCATACATTTGCAGAATTTGAACATAAATTAAGAATCATTAGTTTTAATCTGGTCTGTGTGCCCATTTTTTCTATGTAGTTTAAGAGTTTGTTTTTTTTCTTGTTATGAACCTTTTCTTGAGGATCTTGTCATCAAAGCATAGAGCAGACAAGATGTGTCTAGCCCACATTCAAAAATGCTAAAATGTTATATTTTAGGACATCTTTAGGACAGTCAATAGTTACACACAGGCATTCTTTCAATAAAACCTTTTTAATGGAGTTATTTAGAGGGTTGAGATTATGGCATCTGGTGTTTGTTCTCGAGTTTTTTATTATTTCATTTTGGTAGCATTCCTGTTACTGAAATGTGTGAAAACGCTCAAAAAGATCAGTTATATTCTCTTTCGCAATTCTTATTTGTAATATCAATGTGTGTTTTAGTTTTCATTGATATACTTAGAGAGATAGTGTGCACCTGTTTACTATCGTTGGAGAAACAGGTTCTGTTTTTGCTCTCTCTTTCAATATTGTTTATCTTGAAAGGTTTTACTATCTTTTTAATCAATTTTTTAATAAAACTTACTCTAAGAGCTACCAAATTAACAGGTCGAGCTAAAATTATGTTAGTTGAATGAGTTAAATCAACAAATGAGCGTGTGGTAACCCTAGAAACTCATATGATATTTTGATGGTATTTCGATGGTTGAACTGATACGCAATGTGGCATAATTTACCTATACGTCGTAGGTTGGGTTTAGTATATTTCATTTGGCAGATGTAGTGTCCATAATAATTAATATGCCTTCATGGTTTTTACATTGATTCTTCAAAGTTGTAGAAAACTTAAATAGAACACATAGAGTGAATTAGGTTTTGGAACTACTAATCTCATAGAAAGAAACGCTTCGGTTTCACCAGGTCACAGCCAAAGCAAACAATGGTTCTTGGAGGGCCTTTATTCCGTTTCTGATTACAGTTGTAGAACAACAATGGTTTTTTCTATTGTGGCTTTAGTTGTGAACAATATATGAGTTTTTTTGTTGTGTGAAGGATAATCTTATTTTCCCTCTTTATCGCAGTAAAACAGTTGAAAGGTTGTGGGAAAGACAGAAACTTTGGTTTAGTTCCCTCTAATATTATCCCAACCAGATGAAAAGTGAATTCGGGTCGACCTAAAATTAACACAAGCCATGGGGGGAATGTCCAGATTAGTTTTGATCAGAAACCATGAGCTTGTAGTTAATTCTAGTTGCAATAATGGTAGAAACTTGACTTTTTAGACACAAACTTTTTCTGCCTTTTTATCTTTTCACAATTATAGAATATTTATGTGTCATTGAAAAGTTTTTAGCATCGGAAGGTGCAATTTTTTTGTTTTGAGAAGTGGACCCCGGCCTTCTATACTTGTCATGGAATATTGTGGATTAATTTCTTACCTTATTCCTTAAGATTAGTGATGCTCGACTATAATGCGGATTCTCCTAGTGCTGCTCAAGTTTCAGATGTTGCTTTCCAACTCTTGAAAACTAGAACAGTGGGACACGGCCACCTGGTGAAGTTTGAAGGAAGTAGTTACAACCATCTTCACGTCTTGGAATTGCATTCCAGTTTGTTTCTTTAGAACTAACTACGAGAAAAATATCCTGCTATGGCTAGCAAATATGTATAAGCAGTGTCGCTCGTTCAGAGAATTGCTATGGCTATTGCACCCTCTCAACTCTGCTTCGCCGTTGACACCCAAAACTTTCCCTGGATACCGTAACTGTCACTTTGGGGAGGATTAATTTGGCATGATATACAAGTATTGGTTCTAAACTTTTATTTTGCAATAATACATTCATAGTTTATAAGAGTTTTTGTTACCAACACCATTTGTGAATTTTGTGAATCCTGATGTAGGCAGATAAATATTGTCGTGTGTGAGCATAGGATTAATGATGGATTCTCCCTTTATATTCAAAGCTGAGGCCACCTGATTTCATTTGCCAAACACTCCTTCATTGGGAATTGTCGAACAACCCATCCCTCAACTCGCAATCTGATGTACTCATGGAACCCTTTTATACATTTCCCTTGTTTTTTGTACTGGTTTTTATTGATTTAATGTATTTCAGGTATCATACTGGGGTGGAAGAAATGCAAACAAGTGAATTCTCAACTATCAGTGATGGTGTACGGAAGCAATTAGGTGACCATCATATACTGAGTTAATATTTGTTGCACCATCAAAATGAATGTCAGTTTTGGCATGTTGTTGTTGCAAGATTAATTTGGAGCCAGAACTTGACGAATTGAGGAGTAGTGTGCTTCACCAGCACTGACTGTTCCTGCTTGCTCCAGTAGGCCCTATGGAGTTTTAACTAGTCCTTACTGATTGGTGACATGTGAGTCCTGTGTTTTAAAGTTCCACCAACAAAAAATGCAAACATGATTTGAGATGAATTGTTGGAGTCCTTGGCTTTCCATTTGCATAAGTTATCTAGTATTATTTACAATCGTTTGGTTTAGATTACCTTGTATGACAATGGCCAGTAGTGAATTGCGTTGCTGCGATATTATCCCTTATTGGTTGGTTGTGACATTTAGTTTTTCTGCAGGCATTATCATAGGTCGCTTCATAGAGCGCTCGACGCATGTCAGAAAAAAATAACTTAAAATGCTTTTCACATTTTTTCTTGGGGCTATGGAAACTTCATTTTTGGTTGTTGTTACTCATTAATAAAACATAATGGATTGGAACATTTGCAGGCTGCGTGGAATATATATAGCTACATAACGCAGGTACAAATTTTACTCAATATAAGACTCTTGGTTCTCTCTCCCTCCCGCCCTCTTCAATTCTCTTAACTAAACATGGATTTTATTAGCGAACGAAACTAATAATTGATTGTTGTAATGTTGTTTGTTCCTTCAGAAATATATGGAGAAAATAATTCCTCAAGCAATTAGGGCTCAACTCAAAGGCTCATTTGGACTTGTCTCTCTTAGTTGTTGTTAATGTCATTTGGTTTTAAATTGAGCTAAAGTCTTGCTTCTTTTGTGTGTCAATCAACTGTTTTTTTTGCATTTGTATAGACATTGCATGGTAATGGAATCTGCATCGTCTTCTGCAATTTGTTGTTACTTTACTGTTTTCTGTTTCTGTAACTGCTGCTTCTATATACAAATATTTCCTGTCAGTAAAGTCTATTTTCTTTCTTAGTATACTAATATCCTGTTATAACCCTAACTTTTTGACATCACTAGTAGAAATCATGCTTTCCATAAATCCAAACAAATAAACAAATAATTATTGGGGAAGCTAATTTGTTTGTGTCTCCTGATTAATATTCTTTTTTTTTCGTGTTCGTGTCAGGTCTGTGCATTATGGTTATGGGTATAACTAACCAATATTTTATATTGTTTCTTATGGAGTTTGTAACCCTAATGCCATTATTCATTTGTGTGGTTTAACTCTTTGGAATTCTAAGACACCTAAGGGAAGATTATCTCTTTGAACTCAAAAGACAATTAGGCAATCTACTTTTGAACATAAAAGATGCAATCTAATTTTCATGTAACTACTGGACTCCTTGGCCTCTCTATATTGTTGCAATCTGAACTCTTACCTCTTTACACTAACTGGACCACTATCTTATTTGTGAGGGAAATGGAGGTGATGATGAGAGTTTTTGAACTATGTTAAAAGTTTAAACATATTTGATTTATTGTTTACACATTTAGAATATTAATGTATAGTATTGGGTATGTGACACAACACTTACTATATTTTGGTTGTACATAACTCTGAAGGAAGGGTGAGTGGGGGGGGGTGCAAAAGAAAAGGTTTTTTTGAGAGATAAAGATAAGCTTCAATTTAATAATTAATTAGTTCACTTTTATGTTTTAGAGGTCACTTGTATGTATGTAACATATATTACATATATATTTGTGCTACTGGTGAGGCTTGAATGTTGAAGTTACACTTTTTTAAGTGTGGCTCTAGGCAAGATAAAAGTTACACTTTGAAGGTTTGGGCAATAGAGACCAATAAAAGGAACACGTTTTAAGTTGACAATAAATTAAAAGGCAACGCTTTTAAGTGTAGTCTAACAAAATAGTTTGTTGCTTAAGGCTGTCTTCAAAAGCGTGCCCTTATACCTAGTTGGCTTACGCTTATAAAGTGTCCAAAATGGCACATTTAAACAAGTGTTGCCTAATGTAAAAGGTTTATGCTTCTTTTTTGGCAGCCCTAAAAAATGTGTGCTGCGGAATGTACCAAAGTGTAGCCTTTTATCAAGGCCACAACTTTTTTCTAGTTTAGCCTACACTTACCGTACGTGGTGTTGCGTAGCCGAAAATGGTGTAGTGTACCAACAAGTTACACTGTTTAATAGCTTAGAATTGGAATACCTAGATCAGTTCAGAGGCATCCGAACTCACAAGCGCATCAATTATTCAAGAAATAACAGGGTAGGACGACAATTCATCTCAATATAGTAATAATTGAAACACAATCAAACATATGAATGGAAGTTAACATATAAACCAAGCAATTTATCATACTCAGATTTTCAACTTAAGATTCAATCTAGGGGGGTTAAGGGAAATAGGTATCTCTTATACAAACGAATACCATCCATAAATAAGTAGTTTAATAATTCATATGCAACATAATTTATTTGCAATACATTCACAAGAAATTATACAAAAAATCCAATTGGAAAAGAGCAATACGAAAACTCATCTTTTGAAATCAATTTTAAGGAACTTTTTAGGGAAAGAAATCCTAGAGGTTAAAGGAATCATGTACCTTAATGTTTGATGATTATTTATGGAGAAAATCTTGTTATTGAACCATTACAACCCACCTTGACCTAGTCTTCTTATACTTGTGGGAGAGAAAGAAGAGAGAAGGAGGAGACTTTGGGTTTGGAATTATGAGGGCTGAGGTTAGTTTAATTGGCTTAGGTTCATTATATAGGAAATTTAACCACCTAATTAGGCTTCCCTAAATCCCTAAATTATTATTTAACCACCTATTTAAATAACTCAATTTAACTTAAAACGAGCAGCAAAACAGTTCATTTACTAATGAGACCCCACCTAAGCGTTGTTTGTCCATCGATAAACCAAGGACACCCCATCCTGTTTGTTAGTCATTTTGATTAGAGACTTGTCAAAATAATGTTTTTTACAAATTTCTAAGTTTCCAGCGATGGAGGTAATTGACGCAACGTCGATTGGACCTCAAACGGTTGATGACAACGTCTGTGGACATATCGTTACGCAGCATTCAACCCAAATGCAAATTTCCTCCTCAAGGGCCCTTGGTTGGTCCTTGGGTAGTCGTACCCTGATGTTTGGACTATAAATTTAACTCTAATACATGTTACATACCCTTAGACCAAAAATCATCAACTTTCGACTATTAAAATATAGTAAAATTTGCTAAGGAACACTACAACCTCATTAAACTAGTTTCTGGACGTAATGGACG
The DNA here is from genome assembly GCA_027704765.1 of Solanum habrochaites. Lineage (NCBI taxonomy): Eukaryota > Viridiplantae > Streptophyta > Magnoliopsida > Solanales > Solanaceae > Solanum > Solanum habrochaites. Next base: position 34,844,311 of record JAKWJA010002499.1, on the reverse strand, counting down.
TTCTTTGGCGTTTTGACTCCAAAACATCGTGAATGAATTATATACACTATTTATGACCATAAACCAGTGAAATAGTGTTTTACATCGATGTTAGGATCTAGAACATGTCATATACATTTGGAGTATTACATTATACCCCCCCCCCTTGGGACATTCTCCATGAACGACACTAAAATTCTGTAAAACGGAAGGATTAGACTCAAGACTAGCATCCCAAACAACAACAATACATTATAGAAAGAGTTAAAACATTAAAGATAATATTTTCACACATAACAATTCTATACTTCAATTACCACACAAAAGGTTCAAATGACATTATGAGGAATTTCCTTCTCACAACAAAAAGAACTCAACATATCATGTAAGAGTCAATTATGCCAAAACTCAACTTAAAAACATGATCAACATGATTTCTTAAAACTCACCATATCAAAATGCACAAATAACTCATAACAATAGGAATTGCAAATATCAAGTCAAAAGCACATTTCATTGTGATAACTGTAACATAAGCATTTTTTCAATACATCACAAAAAAAATAAAATCAACTTCAATTAATGTAATTATTTTTCGTTATTAAGAGGAATAACTAAACTTTATTATAATAAAGAGGAGGATAACAGGACATTCATATCGTCCTGAGCCCCCTAGATTGCTGCCTCAATTAGGTTGTTTCTCCATAACACTATTACGGATCCCACTGCTTTGTTTCTTAACCTCTTCACTTGAAGATCAAGAATTTCAGATGGAATTCCTAATAGGAGAGATTATCCTTCACACTAAGACCCTAAATAGGAAGAATAGACTCCGGATCGCCGATACACTTCGTATGCATAGAAACATAGAAAACCGGATGAAATGAAGATACCTCACTTAGGAGTTTCAACTCATAGGAAACCTTGCCAACCCTTTCCAAGATTTCATAGAGACCAACATAACGAGTACTCAACTTCTCTCTTTTGCCAAATCTCACCACTCCTTTCATATGAAAAATATGTAGATACACTTTATCACCCATTTAAAACTCTGATTCCATTCACCTATGGTCAGCATGAGACATTTCCCGGCTATAGGATTTTTTCAAGTGGTTCCTTATAATATGAACTTTATCCAAAGTCTTACATAAAATCATGACCAAAAACTGAAGAATCAACCACTTCAAACCATCCAATAGGAGATCTACATCTCCTATTATACAAGGCTTCATAAGGATCCATAGATATATATGAATGACGGATATTGTTGTACGCAAACTTCCATTGAAATCATTATACATGCTCTTAACTTATCCTAAAGAGTTTGAATAGTACACTCTGCTTTACCATCTACTTTACAATTAAGTTAGGCTTAACCATTAATTTTTGTACCAACCTTCTGAAAGACCCTCACAAAGTAGTTGTTATTGTGCACCCCTATTAGATATGATGGATAATAGACTACCATGGAAACCCACAATCTCATCTATGAAGATCCTTGCATAATCCTTCGCCAAGTAAGAACACTTGATGGTTATAAAATGTGTAGATTTGGTCAACCTATCCACAACCACCCATGTGGAGTCATATTTCTTTTGTATCCGAGGTAAACCTACCAAAAAATCCATGTTGATATCTTTATATTTCAAAGTAGGGACTTGGATTTCTCTATGTAAACTACTAACTTTTGGTGTTTGACATTCACTTGTTGGAAATTTGAACAATTTGCAATAAATTCCGCTATGTCCCTCTTCAAGCCTTCTAACCAAAACACTTCCCTAATATCATGGTTCATCATTGTAGAACGCGGGTTAATTAAGTAACGAGACCCATGAGCTTTCACAATAATCCGGTTCCTCAAACAATCTACATTAGGAATACGAAACCTTCCTTGATAATTCAAGACACCATCCCTCCCAAGGAGAATGACTCATTAATTTTACTAAGAACCGATTCCTTCAAATCCATGAATTTTTATCATTGCATTGTTTAGACTTAATATCAACCACCAAAAATGACTCGGAGTTGTGATGGACCTTAAAATGACAATTTGGAGATTCCATCAATCTAACACACAATCTGGCCAACCTATGAACATCTTTTACTAGGTCCTTCTTGGCTTCTTCTACATGAGACACACTACCCATGTTGTTAAAACATAGAGCATCCACAACCAAATTTTCCTTGCCGAGGTGTTCAAAACACTCATGTCGTAATCTTTATACAATTCCTACTACTTGTTTGTCGGAGATTCAATTCCTTTTGAGTGCGCATATTGAAGACTCTTGTGGTCGATAAACACATACAAGTGGATGCATCACAATACACAATGAAATTGTTGGTACCCTCCGCTAAAGTAACAACCGGGCGGAAGTAAGCCTATATTTTAAGAATTTGAAGCTTCTTTTACATGCCTCTAACTACTAAAATTTCTCAACCTTTTGGGTTGATGTAGTTAAGGTAGATGCAATGGACACAAAACCATTCACAAACCTTTGATAATAACTCGCTGAACCGAAGAAACTTCTAATGACGATTGGAGACAATTGTCTAGGACAATTATTGACTGCCTCGATTTTTCTTGGATCAACATCAATTCCCTCACTAGAGATGATATGACAATCAAATTCCACCAACCTCAACAAAAACTCACATTTGTCAAACTTGGCAATTAACTATTTCTCCTTAAGCACTTGCAACACCACTCTAATATGGTCCATGTGTTCACCCTCTTATTCCAATATACCAAGATGTCGTCAGTGAATAAAATGTCAAATAATTATACGTAACGTCGAAACACCCTATTCATGAGATCCATAAATGTCTCTGGTGCATTATTGACACCGATGGACATTAGTAAGGACACATAGTTACTATATCTAGTTTGAAATTCCATTTTTTTTTGTATATTCTCACCTTTAACTCTATGTTTGGTGATATCATGATATCAAGTAAATTTTTGAAAAATAGCTTGTCCTCGGAGTTGATCTAATCAGTCATAGTTGATCTAATAAAGAGGATATTGCTATTATAAGTGACTTTATTGAGTTGACGATAAAGGATGCACATCCTAAGGGACCAATCCTATTTCTTTACAAAAAAACCAACGCATCACAAAAAAAACTAGGTCTAATGAATCCTTTGTCTAGTAAATCTTTTAGTTGAGCCTTCAACTCTTTCAATTCTGCAGTACCATCCGATAAGGAGGAATAAAAATGGGTTTTGTATTTGGTAAATAGCCAATACCAAAGTTCGAGAGGGATTCTGGGAAGATCATTAAGAAAGACTAAAAATTTCCCGTACTACATGGACTAATTCAATGGGAGGATTTTCGGAGTCTAAATCTTTAACTCTTATAATATGATATAAATACCCTTTGAATTCATTATACAGGCCTTAATACAAGGGATGATGCGACCTATAGGAATTGAATTTTCACCTTTCCAATCTAAAACGGGTTCATTTGGAAAATAGAACTTGAAAATTCAAGCTCAACAACCAACGGAAGCAAAACAATCATGTAACCAATGCATCCTCAAAATGACATCAAAATCGATCATATTAAGTTCTACTAATTCAATATGAGTAACTCTATTGGGAAACATTATAGAAAAATTTCTATGTACCCTGTTTGCAACTATTGACTTAACTACCAGGGTAGTTACCATAAAAGGTGCATTTAGAATGTCAGGAAAAATATCAAACTTTCTAACTAACAAGGGAGTTACAAAAGATAGTGTAGCACCCGGATCAAGTAAAGCATGTACATCAATAGATAAGACCTGTAACTTACCGATCACCAAATCATGAGAACTCTCTTGATTACCCCTTGAGCGAAGTGCATAAACTCAATTTTGAATTTGATGATCCTACATAGAACCACTAGCATAAGATTGCCGGTATCACTGTTTTTTCCCTTCATATAAGGGAAATAATTAACCTCTTGTCCACTTTTTCCACACCCAAAGAAACTGTCCGTCCCCATGAGGAAATCACCATCATTCTTCTTGCCACACTTTCCACAAGTTTTATTCTTGTTTGATGAACTAGTACCTCTTTCCTTTTTTGACATAGGGTAAGACACCCTATCGTCGTGAGCCTTGTGAAATTTTGTAGGATCTTTATTAGAATAACTCTTCTTAAACATAGTTTTGTCTTGAATGTCAAGCATACCCTTTGAAGAACCACCATCAAAAGGTGTTTCCCTCTTTGCATAACTACTCTTCCTCTTATCCATTGTCTCTTCCAATTGTTTATAATCAAGTAGAAGGATATAAATTATCATATTATCATGTAGTAAATTTGAGTGACATTTGTCTTTCAAGTCATCCAACACTTCCATCAGAAAGTGATTTATTTCATATCTAGGATCGGAAACCGAAGAAGGAGCATACTTTGACAATTTAGTGAATTTCAAATTGTATTTAAGTACACTCAATGTACATGAATAATATTGGTGAAATCCAACACTTTGTATTTCCTCTTTTCCCTAGGAAAGAATCTATCAAGAAAAGTCTTCTTGAAAATCTCTGTAACACCATAAAACGACCTAAGGTGAACTAGAGCTTTGTGTTTGTTTCTTGATTTAATTTTTTAATAGATGAGTTATATTAGTGTCCTTAGGAAGTTTGTGAAGTTTTTTTAAGTTTTGAGGTCAATCATTCGAGAACGTCCATGACTTTCGTTTAACGTGTTGCCTTAAAAAAGGGCTGTGTTGTCTTGATATGTTGAGTGAGTTGAGTGTTCTTTTTTTTGAAAAGTTGGGCTGGGGTGTTCTTAAGACATAGAATACTATGTTTATGGGTATAAAATGTAGGTACGACCTCACCTAGGATAAACAAAGGTCCTAGAGAAGGTCCCAAGACTGCCTTCACACTGTCCACCAACAAGAGCAAATGACGATTAGTTGTCCAACCTATGGACCCTCGGCTTGCCCCCTCATTTGGAACTTCAAGTTAGTCTATAATGGCCCCAAATTAAGTTAAGTACAACTATAAAAAACCCCACCTGGGCCGGTGATGTAGATAGAGAGAGAACGAGTCAGGTGGGTTGCATCTGTCGTTTGAAGACATTCAAAAAGTTGTTTTTCCTGTAATGACATGGGGTGTTTGGTAAATTCACCCCACGTATTTAATGAACATATGAAGTCATTTTTAGGACTTTTTAGGTATACTAATGAGTTCCAATCCATTGGATTAATTTTAGACTCCATTTCTTAAAACTCAAAACCCTTTTCTCATTAAAAACTCTATGAATGTCACCATTGTAGCTAAGGCTCAAAAAGATCGAAGGGGTGCTTGAAGTGTTTCATTATAAATTTATTGGGTTTTTTTTCTTAATTTATAGTACATATCCTTTTAAATCTCTTCCATACAAGGAGTCACTTCTATTGGATTTTTGAGAAGGGTTTTCAACCCTAACTTCTTCTATCTTTAACTCCAAATATAGTTTTTTCGTGAGAATGTTTTACATGATTCAAATATGATTTTTGTAATTTTAGTTTATTATATAAATGCAAAAAATTCAATGAAAACATTCTAAATTTTTTATTAAATTTTGGCTTAAGCAATGGGTAAATTGAGCATGAATTGGTATTCTTTGAGCTTTGGTTTCTTATGGTTGATATTGTTGTTTAGATACTATCCTAAGGGTTATATTATGATGATATTTGGATTAATATTTAATAGGTTATGTAAGGTTGGATAAAAAGAAAAGTTGAATATGTTGTTTAGTTTCAATTAGGAAATGCTCTACAGTTAAATTGTATGAATGAGTAGTTACTTGTGGTGGTGTTTACATGAATGAGTAGTTCTTTGTGGTGGTGTTTACATGAATTGTATGAATGAGTAGTTACTTGTGTAATTTGAATGAGTCCATGAAGGAATATTATGTGAAAAATTATGAAAATAAAGTTATTCTTGTTAACATGATTTACGAAGCTTGTTATGAAAAGTATTCTAAGGATTATGTCTAAATGACCTATATGATCATGTGAAGCATGTTAATGTGTGTGATGTGAAGAAACAAAGTGTAAGAATAAACAGAGTTTTATATAAATTAAATAATGCTATTGTACAAGGTGTACTCACATGTACACAAACTTACACTTGAATGAATGAATGAAGCTAAGGTAATTCAAAAGGGGAGTTTTGGGGTGAACACTCTTCATGAGTTGAGATGAACTGTATAGTGGCAACCTCACTACATTCTAAGATCTTTATTAGATATGTCGGAGGATTAATGCCCTTCTTTAGCTGAGATGTGGTATTCCCTAGTTATTCTTAACCTATAATATATGATGTTTATAATCCATGGGTAGGTATGCCTAGACCGAGAGATATGATGGAGGGGTGGTTACACTTCATGAGTTGAGAAGTTATATTCCAATGTACCTCTTGAGATGAGTACTCCTCGTTGGTAGAGAATGAGTTACTTAGTAGCAATCTCCTTATCCCTTAATTATGCTCCCGCATAGGTGTATCTATTGGGAAATCCATGTAAAATCTAAGAGAATGACCTTACTCTAGGAAAGTTAGGATCTCTCATCCATAGGGTTTAATGTCGGGATTCTTTGTCTAGCTCTCATTGTTAATGTTGGTAAAAAATAGGAAAATTCATCCACCAAAAACATACAAGACAGAAAAATTGTTCTTAACAAATGAACAAACCATGAACAAGCTATTTTTGGAGAAAAGCATGAACAAGCTAATCGAAGTTATGAGAATTAAAAAAAAGGGATACAAGCACAAATAAAATATAAGACCAAAGAAACCTGATTCGCATTATTAATGAGTGTCTAATTAAGAGACGATGAGAATAAAATCTGGAGGCAGGTCACCTCCTTTTCGTTAAAAAATAAGGAAAAACAGGGAAATGGAAATCAAACATCACCACAAGGTAGGTAGAAAGGAGAGTACTCACAAATATCCTCACAGTTGGAGTACTGGGTTCTTTATCTTCCTAAACTCATAAATCCAAATCGAGTAGTACACCTTAAAAAATAAATGGAATCTTTAATTTGGAATAGAAAAAAACAAAGAAGAAGAGAAGAGTGGTACAAATATTTAGAGATCACTAACATCAAAAAGTGTACCACTAATGCTGGAGAGTTTACGTTGTTGCCTCTAATCTCTAAAACCTGAAAAAATAAGTATTGATATAAGTATTTATACAGCATTACAATTTATATATACAAATAAGAAAGAATATTGATAATTGTACCATGAATACGTAATATATTATTAACCTTTATTCATATATGTTTGTGTCAATAAACATTCAAATAAACAATAGTAAACTAGAATTACAGGTTGTTCAACAATCGGATACATGAAAAGAGACAAAAGAATAATTATCCATTGTAGTGATCTAATTTTCAATTCCATATATTAAATATCTTAATATGTTTTTAACAAAAAACCAATTAAATAACAAAAACAAAAAGTGAGCACTATATAGTCATCACAAAAATAAGGAAACTCGTGGTGCGTCAACTTCAAACTCTTCTTCGGACTCATCTTGAAGCTCACGTTAAGAATCATCTTCATAGTCATTTTCAAACTCCTCTGCAAACTCATCAGCAGATTCATTTTCAAACTCCTCTTCCTCGACTTCAAGTTGTTGAGTAGAAAATTACTCCAAAGGCACATCAATAATTGTTTATGGTACATCACTTCTTGTTAAGAAAACCTCAACGTTATCTTTTGGTATAGATTGTCACATTGAATGTTAAGATTGCTCAATTTCATAACATTGTGGGAGATTAGATTAATGTTTATCATTCATGTTAAACAAGTCTCTCGGAAAAGTCTATATAACATAATGTCGATTTTGATCATATGGATCTTGCACATAGAAGCATTGGTGAAATTGAGATCCAACCACAAATGGCTCTTCTTGAGAGCATCTCTTGTAAAAATATACATAAGTAGGGCCATAAGTATCATTTTCAACCTCATTACAATCGCACATAAATAGAAAAACTTTAAAATGACCATAGTTATCTAACTTATCAATATCAACTAGTGTAACACCAATATTTTGTGTTTTACACCTTCCATCACGTTGCCTAATATGTAATCCATATCCATTGATGAGGATACACAGAATATCTTTCTGCAAAAGAAATTTTGTCCTCTAGAAAACTGACTCATCAAATCAGGTACATCCTCTCGCAAAGCACGAGTTTAAAACCATTGCAATAAGTTTTGACAGTGATTCTTAGCCCTACTCCAGTTAGATCTTCGTTGGTGATTATTAACCTCTTACTCATGCTCTTTGTAAAATATGTCTTTTTTTTTTAATATAACATATAAAATAATTTAAAAATTTATTTACAAAAATAATACTATATTCAAATAAATATACCTAATATATTCTTTAATCTCGTCACAATTTCCCAATAAGTATGCATGTGCATGACTTAATATCTTGTTATCTAAAATGAATGGATCACTTTTCTTTGATCCTGAAGGAACTCCTCTGTTAGGAAACAACTCCATAATTTTAGCATCAGTTGGTTCACATTCATTATTATTTCGGGCTCATCTGTTAAATCAGGTAGGCACACCCATATGGAGATATTTGGAGAACAAATTTATACAATCTATCTCACCTGTGTCTCTTCTAGGCAACCTTCTAGATAATGTCTGTCCCGGATTTATGATTTTTATGTACCCATTTCTCTTTCAAAGGAATATATCCATCGATTTTGAACATTACCTCCTAATCTCACTTCATTCGCAAAATTGATAGGCAAATGGATCATTATATCACAAAATGAAGGAGGAAAAAATTGATCCAACTGATTTATTGTTTCTACTATCTCAACTTCTAAGAAATCCAGTTCCTCCATTGTGATTTATTTTTTACTCAAACGAAAGAAGAAGGAACTAGGAAGAATCAACGGAATAGCCACATGATATGGAAGAATGCTTTTAATTCGTATTGGAAGCATGTAATGTAACATAAAATGAGCATCATTATTATAGTTTAACACTTCCTTTATCCATATGCACACACCTAGATATACTGGAGGCACTACCATAAGAAAGATTGGTGGTCTTTAATACTCAAGAAAAAATTGATTTCTCTGTCATTGAAAAGCATGGTTTTGAAAACTTTGTTCTTTTACTGTCTTCTGTATCTTTTGGTTGAAGGTTTCCTCTTGATTCATATTTCTTCAATTACAACCTGCCATTTGTATGTTGTCCTTGTTTTACATGAAATATGGAAACAAACAGTTCAAAGTATGCTATTCAATATGTTTTCTTTGTGCTGCTTTACATAAGTTGAGTTCTTGTAACAAGTTGTGCTGCCAATAAGATAATTCAGAAATGATTGACCTTTTTCTCCATGGGACATTATTTGATCTTTTTCTCTTCTTTCCAAACACATTTTCAAAATCTTGCAAGCTATTAAGAAAATATGTTCCATTTAGGAAAGGTTGATGAGGCCTAATTTTAGTTTTTCCATTGAATGATCTTTCATTAGATCTCCATGGATGATCCATCGATAGAAAAACATGATGATTCATATAATATGTTTTCCGACTATGTTTCTGATATTGTGAATTAGTCCCACAGTTTAAACAAGGGCAATAAGACTTTTCCTTTGAACTCCAACTAGATAACATAACATATGCAGGGAAGTCATTGATTGTCCACATAAGAGTTGCATGCATTGGAAAAGTTTAATTTCTTGAAGCATTAAATTTTTCAACCTCAGAATGGAACAATAATTTTAACTAGTCTATCAATAGTTGTAAGTAAATGTCAATGTCATTTCTAGGTGATCACGTCCCAGGTATAAGAAAAGAAAGTATAGAATATTCGATTTCATGCACATCCAAGGGGGTAGATTATACACCATTAGCATAATTGTCCATGTGCTATGTGATACATTCATGATTAGAAATAGATTGAACTCATCACTTGACAAGCCAAGCCTCACAATGCGAAAATCTAGTGCGAAATCTTGATGCAACCTATCAAAAACTTTCCATACTAGACCATTAGCAGGATGCATTAGAGTATCCATCTTTAGTAAGCTCCTAGTCATGCCACCTCAAAAACTTTGTCGTCTTTGAGCATATAAATAACCTTTATGTGTATGTTTTAATGGAAAGTATATCAAAGTCTTTGCAGAAACTCGCTTTTGTTTTTTTTAAGGCTCAAGCTAACTATTGACCTCATGAGATTTGACATATCATGAAGCTCAACATGTATGACAAAATTTATCATCCTTATGATTATTCATGAACAATATGCAATCATTGGGACATGCATAAATTTTCTCATAATCAAGAATGAGCTTCTTAACCATAGACTTGGTTTTATTGTAAGACAGAGGAATTTTCAACTCGGGCATCACCTCTTTTAATAACTCTAAAAGAGAAGTGAATGATTCATTGCTTCATCAATGAAAATAATTCAACAAATATAAACAATGTGTGAATGATAATGTGGAGAATCTAGTACAACCCGGATATAATTCTTCGTTTGACTCTTCAGCCAAGTTATATTATTTCTTGGCATCTTAAATTGGAAAATCACACACTCCTTCAGCCTGTGCAACATCTCTAAATTGATCATTCAACAACCCATCAATATCAACATGCGAGTAATTTATATCATCATCAGCATTAACCTATGAATAATTACTTAATGAGCTGATGGAATATGAAGCATTATAATGAGGCTCAAAAGATTATGATTAATTCCCTACCTATTTTATTAGTTGGAATTTATGGATAAAATATATTTGCGGCTAAAAATGGGGTATTTGGTAAGTTGAAAGATATTAAATACATTCTCACCCCATTCTTTAAAATTTTAAATTGTCAAACAGCTTGACATAACTGATATTACTCGTGGACAAATGCAGTCAATAAGTAAAGTTACAGAAGTCAAATGAAGCCACATACGGGAAATTATTCATCTATATTAGAGCAGTCAGGAAGTAAAATTACACCAATCACAGGAATTGCAACATGTACTACAAAAGCTCCAGCAACTTATTTGTCGGTTTGAATTCTTTTGGTCCAAACATATTTATAGAGATTAAAACTAAACAACTAACTAACTATCCAAATGAAGCCACATATTGGACATTATTTATGTATACTACACTTAAAAACAAGATCCTCTACAGCCAAGGGTAGATATTTTTACAAATAACATAGATGAAAAACTTCAGGATGAGGATGTTCAAGAGAATGAAGCACACACCTAAAGAATCAACATTGATACCTCAAATAATAAGAATTAGAATCATATGTTATGGGATGATCAGAATTATTATGAGTTCGAAGTTTTGCGTACCATGTTACCATTCTGTGCTAATAACATACATAATAATAATCTACAAATGGAGATATTGTACTGTTATATTTCAAGGATGAAATATAGGCGTGTAATTCTAATAGCATTAGAACTACTTGATTTGGTTGATGTCCGTTGTGTTGTATTGTAAGTTCCACCATGGTTTATAAAAAATGATTGAAAGTGTTGTAGACCAAAAGTATAAAAATACTCAGCATATAGTATCTTTAATCAGGCAAAAAGAGAATTTTTTATTTTCAATGAAAAATAAAAAATAGTAGCATGCTATTTCGAAAGGCTAATGAACATTGAGACATCTTTTCCTACATTGCAACTTTACTAGTGGTAGCTGCATTGTAATACAAATGTCTTTCACTACTAGCTAAGTATTATTTGAAATAAAAATATGACTAGTTTCAATTATTTTATAGAAATCATCTTTTTGACTTTATAATCTAGTAGATTGCAGATTCTGTGAAGTATTTCTACTAATCGATAGCACATATGAAATGCTTGAAACATAAAAAACCTAAATATAATAAAACATATAGATTGAGTTGATAGGGATAAAGAAAATAACGAAGTTTCTTTCAATATAAAAAGACAATATGCTTGGAAAATAAAAATAAAAAAATATATTAAAGCATATAAAATTTTTCAGTTCGTTGGTCATCATTATATCTCCGATCTCAAGATGGAAAAAGGGGAAGATACTCACATGATGAATCATTTTCTACTCAAAAGGCTGAAACCACTTCCTACACTATTATCCAATCATTTTCTAATCGATTAAGGAAAAATAAGGCTCAAGATGATATCCATATTGATAGGCGGATCGACTACTCTTATCACTAACCTAGCACGTCTATTGCTGGGGAGCAAAACTACACAGAAAACCAAGCAACCAATTATGGAGACGAAACTTGAACTCCGAGATGAGTATGGAATGTCGGAAAGACGGAGAATTACAGGCAAAGAACATTGAAGAAAATAGTCATGTAAGACACTTTGAGAGCATATTAAAAGATAAGGGTCTAAGAGAATTATCGGATATGGTTATTTGTGTGTAAGATAACTTAAAAGATACAAAGGAAGCTAGAAAATTATGTTTCTGAACTGCATTCTGTTGACACATCATAGGAGTGATCACTATGAAAAACTTTTAAGATTGGTAAAATGCTTTCTTTAAGAAACATCCAAGTCCCTCTGCAAGTTGGTTGACTTTTCAAAGGTCAGGACGAGGACTATGTAATGGAGAGGGAATACGTAGATCAATGACTGCAGACTTCCCTTCATAATTAACATTCCACCCTATAAGGTTGGATCTTTTTATAAAAGTAATGATACTCATGTAGTTATCCCACGTTACAATCCGTAAAAGAAGTCCATAGAAGAGGACACTTGGAATGAAATTCTAAAAATAACATTTGTCCTAGCTACGTTGATTTGCTAAATATATGGAGAAGGGGACACAATAATCACTATTCTACCAAATACATTCATACAACATCCCATTAAACGACGATTTTGAAACATGTGAAAGGCCGTACGAGCTCAAACATAAGTATAATAAGACTAAGACATATTGAGAGCATAATAGAGAAGTTCAATTATTTAATCATTGATACTACAATTTTGCAATAGTCTTGGTAATTAGATTAGAGGAGTTTATATCAAAAGTGAAAACATGCTACTAAAGATAGATAATAACTCACTCAAATGCTTCCGACTAGTAATTCCCTCGATCTCGACTGTTGAATATTCCTAGGGTTCACGATCTTCGACACATTCTACCTTTCAAAACATATTGTTTAAAAAAACTGAAAAAATCCTTTGGAATTAGTGAAAAGAGTAGAAGACATTCAAGAGAACTAAGGAACTGATACTAACTAGAAACTCACTATTAAAGTCACAACAATGCGTAATTCAAAGACAACAAAAGGAATGTAAAAGTAAGCCATCGTGGTAAGATTTTCCACTTAAACCTAAGCTTCCACCTGACTTTCATTTTATTGACAAATTGATATGCAAAAGAAGCAAACAATCCATACGATTAAAAACATAAGCACAAACTACAACTAAGGATACTTGTACAAAATAAATGTAAACAAGATGAAATTTAATCACCTAATTGGATATCATTATTTGGGAAATTATGACAGAAGGAAAATGATTTTCACTTGACACGAGGTATCAAAATTAGTGATTCACAAAATTAAGAGGGCAATTTAATAAAGATGAAAATTTAAAAATAGTATGCTCAACCACTGCCCAAAAAAGGATAAAAATTTAACAAAAATAAAAATTAACTTCAAACTGAAATTATCTCAATATTTCCATTACCGACATATACTTTTAAAACATCTAAAGAAAAGATAAAGAATGTCATCTTTATGTCAATTACACACGGAGTTAAAGAGAAGAACATTTGAATTAAATAGGCAGCCAACTCATGCTAGTAAGAGGATTTATTTTGTGCTTATAGGCAAAATGACTGAATTAACTAGGCCGAACGAAATAGTCAAGGCAAAAGTAGTCATCAAATACTACAAAATTTTTCAAACAATTTCTTACTACGAGGTGATCCCAAAATATTAAGAATATTGAACTAAAGTTACTAATCTATACTTCAAAATGCACTAGAGCAAAAACAAAATGAATTCATGACTCTTCAAGACATATAGTCGAAAAAAAGAAAATTGTTCCAGCAAACAGAGACAAGGTAAAATCATTATGATAAACGAATGAACAAACAAGGATTAAGGATAGCACAATAAAAAAAGCATTGACCACATATTAAAACAAACATTAAAAGCAGTCAAAATTCCTTTAGAGTAGCTAATTACGCTTGACAAAATTCGTATTACGAACAGAATATCGTAGATATCGCCATCTTTAACACTTCATTTCTTTGTAGAAAGACAACATAGCTTCTGCTCAGTTCTTTCGAGAATGGCGACTTGGCTTCAGCTGGTACATCAAAACATAAACATAATTAAAAACTACACTATCAAAGCTACTCAACCAATTTATATTTAATTTAACTACAAGATAAACTCCCACAAAATCAACAAAATTCCTATCACCAACACAAAAACATAAAAACCCAATGCTAAATTTTTTACTGAAACAGAAGAATATCAGAATCTTAAATCTATAACTTAGAATATTGAAGATAAAATCTCTTACCTGATAACTATTCCATCATCCCTAAAGCTTTAAGACGTAAGGCATGTTTATTTGTGAAGCATTTTCACTCAATTTTCAACTGGAATCCTAATGGAATAGCTCTTCAACATGAGTATTTTGAAGAAAATCGTACTATTCAGCTCTTCAATCTTCAACAAGGAAGCTGTGAGACAAAAATCGTCTTCTGCAGTTCTTCTTGAAAAAAATCGTATTGCTCTTCAAATTTACAGTTAATCAGTTTAAAATAGTGTTCTTCACCAAAAGTTTAAGGGAAATTTGTGAGTAAAATGAACTGTTCGTTCCATTCAGTTCTTCAATGGCATTCTTCAGAGGTTTTTGAGAAATGGTTGCTTCAGTTGAAAAAGGAAACATCACCTGATGTTTTAGGGAAATGTTATGTTTTAGGGAAATGTTACATTTTTTTCATTACACGAAAATAATAATTTAAATGTTATTTTTTCCCAATAAAAATTGGAGGGAGACCAAATTTTAATGTCCAAATGTTTGAGGGAATATAAAATTTTGGTGAAAATACTAAGGCAAATATTGTGTAAAGGGTTACATTTCCAATTATCACACTAGGGACAATTTAAAGGGTGGGCCATTTATATTAAATGGTTTGCTCCATCGTCCAAAACTTTACAAGTGTAGCTTATATCATTGAAGAGGACACTTTAAAAGTGTTTCTAATATTACTGTGGCTAAAAGTTAAAAACTTATCCTACACTTTAATAGCGTCCCCAAATGTATTTTAGGCAACAGTTTACTAGATTGTACAGATTTAGTGTTGTCGTAGGCCTTATATGGTGTAGTGCTTCTTTGAACCTAAACCACTTTTAAACCTGGTTCTTTGATACAACGTTTGTCACACTTAGGGAGCACCCCCTAAGAGTAACATGGCGTACTTAACCTCTCGGAGGTCTTATATAATCCTATGGATATCATTCATCGCATTGACATAGTAAATTTAGTGGAAAATATAAAATTTCTCATAGTACATCATATGCTATATACTTTACTTCACATATATATAAAACATAAGTCGCAATGAATATTTAGACCCTTAGTCTCTTTTTCATCTTAGTCTCAATAATTTTCGAGTACTTTACGGACATGATCCTTAAGACACATTACAGAACATAAAAATATTGAGACACTTTACCTTAAAGCATAAGTAGGAGAGCTTGACTTAAGGATTCCTCTCATGGTTGATGTATCATATCAAGCTCTTCCCACTCAAGACATCCTTCTAAGGATCCATATCCTAACCAAACTTTGGTGTAAAAAGTAGAGAAGAATGGGATTAGAAGACGATGCACTAAGTTATGGCAACCAGGCAAACATGCTTAAAAACAGGACATTTTCTTGTAAATATATTGATGCCGATATTCGGATCTTTATAAAACTTTTAAAAAATAGCATTCATAAAAATACTTTACTTCATATAAACATATCAAAAGGCAAAACAACATAGCAAATCACATAGATAAATTAACTCCTATTTGAGGTCACTTTACAGTAAGCTCATTCTTCGTAACAGTGAACTCCTTCTTAATTCATTAGCCTCTCAAGTAACTCTTTAGTGATATTTTATGCTATGCATCACCTTAGGAAGACAAGGAAAACGATAAATACTACTTACACAATCCAACACATATCATCAGAGAAGTATAGCCCCATTACAAGACACATTCAAGTTAACTATATAGGACAATACAGTAAGCTAAATCAACTTACACAAACTTTTACTTGTTTCATATCCTTCATTATAAGACCTTTTTCATAAGCCAAATCATAGTTTACTAGTGAAATGTACATGTGAAGCCCTATAACCTCAAACATACTTAGTCAACTGTCATGAGCCCACAAAAACCTGTAATAGACATTTATACCCTACCACGTACGTGAGCTAGAAAATATCATTCACGTCACTAAAACAGCCCTCCTCTATAGTCCTCTAGACCCAACCGTGCCTATCAGGATGACACACTCATGATTTTTTCTACCATGGACTTCTTCATCATACGTAAAAAACAAACTACAATCCCATGCATATCGCAAAATAAGCCCAACCAACAACTAAATATTTGACAGCCACGCTCCAACGAACATCCTAGGAGATACTTGTGAATGTCTAGATAGGTTCATACTTCCACCTATCCGAAGTAAGTTAGACTAGTGCTCCTAGTTATTAGACCGATTATTTACTCGTGTGCCATTTAATATAGGAAACCGTTTTATCCTAATGTCACGACCCAAAACCGAAGCGCCGACTGGCACCCACATTTACCCCTATGGAGCAAACCAACAATGCTTAAACCTTATAATTTCGATTTAATATAAACAAAAATAAAAGACTGCGGAAAAGACTTTAAACTCCATAAATTAAAAGACATCAATAACTTCTAAACTTCAACAATTCATTCCCCAAAATCGGAGTCATCACCACAGAAAATATCGATCAAACTACTAAACTTAAGAGTATTCTAGAAGCTAAAACAAATAAAGCTATAGTCTGCCGAAACTTTCAAAGGACATCAAGACATGAGGAATGAGATCAGTCTCAAGCTAGAAGCCTTCGCCACCCTGAAGTCCGTTGCTTGTGTGACGGAAAAAGACTGTGCTGAAAACTGTTGAGTCGAAGATGACCGCCACGTTTGCGCCTCACAAATAAACAAAAGGAAAACATACAAGTAGTGGGTCAGTAAACCCAAAGTACTGAGTAGTATCATCGCCAACTCGCAAAATAGAAAACAGTATATATCAAAAGTAAAATCATAAATCAACTATATCCTAGCAGCAGCATTTAACAAACATCTTTATAATATCAAGGACATATCTATGAGGACTAAGCTCCTAGCCATCCATTTGGGATACTGGTTATTTAGATTGAGATATTAAGCTTTCAAGCTTCATTATCTTTATTTCCTCTTGTGTCGGTACGTGAACTCCGATCCCCTACTACTAGGTGTCGGAAGACGTGACCCTCCGATCCCTAATACTATGTGTCGGAACGTGACAAGGATCCCTAAATTCAATGTGTCGGGTACGTGACACTCCGATCCCTATATATACGGTCGGCTAGTGACACCCGTCCCAATAATCTAGGTGTCGGTACGTGACACTCTGATCCCCTATCATCTAACGTGTCGGTTCGTGACACCAGTCCCACTAATTCTAGGTGTCGGTATGGGGACACTACGATCCCCTACATCTAGTGTCGGTTCGTGGACCCCGTCCACTTATGCTATGGTCGGACGTGACACTCGATCCCTAATCTCAGTCTATTAATGCATTCAAGCACTTTAATGATCGAACCAAGGCGTTATCATATCCACACTTTAGTTCATCAAGCCTTTTATACAAAGCATCATCATCATCACTAGTCTCATCAAGGCCTTCTTTATACCAAGGCATCTCATTAACAATGAGATTGGTTTATATCAGATTGGGATTCAAGAGCTTCATTCATGCTTGTTCAATCAAATCATATAATAAAATCAAAATCATGCATACACACACTCAGCATTAAAGAAGACCATAAACTACCCAACACATATTCATTCGCTATAAGCTGTTACTACGAATAGTGTAAAAGAAACCATAAACGTACCTCCACCGAAGATTAGTGATCAAGCAAGCAATTTCCCACGCTTGTTTCTCCTCGTTTCTCCTCTTTTCTCGTTCTACTTTCTCTCCCTTTTCCTTTCGTTGTCTTATTTCAAACCTCTTTCTTGTACCCTATTTTATTATAATTTAAGTTTTAAAAAATGGCACTTATAATCACTAATTAACTTAAGGAGGTTACCTCTTTAACCCCCCAAGTAATTAGACTGTATTAACATACCCTTAAACGTTATAATAAAGCAGGGAAAATAGTCAAAAAGCCTTCTAAAACGTGTCAAGAAATCCGTGACAAGACTGGGATTGCGGCCGTGAAGGGCCGTCGCTGCCCTAGGAGACGGTCCGTCCTGCTGTCCGTCTGTTATGCAACAGAAACTTGTTTAGTGGATGGCCTGTGACGGCCGTCGAGCCTGCGACGGTCGTCTTCATCGCTGCCACTCCGCAACAACGCTCGCGAGCGATTTTCAGTACCCAATTTCAGATTTTAAGTGTTTTGAAACGACACCTCCACGACGGTCCGGTCGTGCCTGGTGACGGTCCGTAGTGGCCCTCCGTCACCTCTGCCAAGTTTTTCCAGAATTAAAACTGTGTCAAACCGACTAAAACAGGTCGTTACACTTAACCAACACTAAGACCAGGGGGTCTAAACATGGAATTTGTGTGGTAGCGCCTTGCACCATGGATTTGATGTGCCTACCGAGCCAAGTAGAACATTAACAACATCCTAGCATCCTAAGGAGATCCACATTACGAATATTATGGTTTTAAGCATAGTTATTGAATAAAAGATAAACGTATTGCTCTATATCCATGGGGAAATTAGCGCTAGCTCATGAGAAAAAATATGTGATCTTCCTTAAAGGTAGTCAACAACCCAGTGTGCGGTTTTCCATTAGGGTGACCAATGGTGAATCTTCCTCCACGGAAAGTCAACACCTCTTAATGTCAAGTTCACTAGGTGCGAAGCTAGGTTCCCTTTATTGAAAAGTCTTTATTACATCATTTTAATAATACATTCTTCATATGCCAATAGCATTTTCAAGAACCTATATAGTTTGAGTATTCTTGGGCACACTAGCATGTCCCTCTATTAACTTGATCATCATTTATATATGTGTGTTTATATGTTTAGGGAACACCCTTTCACAAACACACCAATGTCAACAGTTCATATAGCGCAATGCATCAGTCTATATGTGTATCTACATGGAAATCTTTCATATCAAACAATCTAAGACAATATGCAAATTTGCCTACTTCTCAACATATACTTAACATATAGACATCATCTTTGCATGGCATAGGAAGTGACAGAGTAGTGAATAGAGAAAACTAAACTTTCATTTACACACCATAACTTATGTTACTTGTAACATACATGTAAAGCGAGTATGTGTGTACATTGGTAAAAATGATCACATAATGGCTATAAAGAACACATTGAACAAGCAACCCTCTAAGACCACATTACACATTAAACTACAGACCACACACAAAACATAGCATAGGAGATAAGGCAATCTTCATATTATACTTTAAGGCTCCTAACTTGTGTTGTTAATGTATTCACACAGGGGTACATTGGTAAGGGATTATTAACTATTTTAACTCGTCAATGGGAGCACCTATACTTTACCCTAATACAGATATATACATGCTTACACAATAGAAATTCCACCTTGATCACAACTAGAATAGGAAAGAAGGCATAAACATGTCATATGTATTATCATAGGCTCATGTTCATATATTCATCAATTTGCCTTCAAAACATATATAATGACAATAAAGTAAACACCGAAACCATAAGTGGAGCATACAACACAATGCCATACAAGGCTGTATCAACATTACTTTAAAGAAATAATGAAGTAGAAGTGTAGAAAAATTCTTACCAATCCTTTAACATTTGCTAATCATTGATCATTAGCACTCTTTTATCAATAAATAAACTTTAGGGCAGTATATTATGTACCATAATCATACATGAATTCAAGTATAAGCTACTACCAGTGACACAAAAACTAGCACAACACAATTACATACTAGAAATGAGAAGAACATAGACCATTAGTCAATTTAACCTGCATGGATAATAAATTCCATATCTATATTATAACCTAGGCAGTTAGTAGTACAGTTGGGACTACAATATACGAGTCAACATTGTGATGCATTATAGAGTCCATGTTACAGTGAATACAATACTTAACACCCAATAAGAAGTAGAGCTCATGTTCTTTAACTATCAATCCACATTGATCCAATTTCACATAATTAATTATCAACACATATTATATACATTAAACCTAAGAATATTAACATACTTAATATCCACTTTTATACAATGAAGGACCAATGATACGATAAACATAAGTTACTACTCAATATCATAAAAGAAGCACCTGGATCAATTAAACCAATCCTTCTTTACGTTGATCATATCATCTTTCTTATTAATAATTCAACAATTTTATTAACCTAAAGCTGTATCTACATGAACCAAAACATAATCGATTTACACTTTTATACCTTAAAAAGTCAACATTATAGTGATTTCTTTGATATCTAGGCTTGGCATGGTTAAATCTTCATACATGGATCCTTCATCATAAAATCATAACAAATTAATGTTAATAACAGTGAATATAAGAAATTCAACGTAAGATAATTACAATTTAATCAACAACATGCCATGATCACAATGACCACGCAAGGGCTAAATCGATTTTTGGAAGGGACATGGGTTCATACTACAATTAGAGTAAAATCATGTTAAGTAAATTATAATAATATAAATTCATCTTGTTAGCTTTAAAACGTTTGAGGAGGAAACCATGGCCTAGATAAAGATGCTAGTAAAAAATCTTACTACGGAAAACATTGAGAAAAACTCTTCAAGTGAAAGGTTACTTGGAGATAAAGGATCACCATACAATTAACTACATGAAGACCTATAAAACATGATGATTTATACATGGAAATCCAATATCAAATATGTTCTTTAGATTCACCAACAACGACGGTTTCCAGAGAGAATATTTTTGGAGGGAAATGTTTAATTCGTGGGAGAGAATTTGGAATGTATTATTCACAAGTTAGATCCTATATACACCGAAATATGGGTAAATTAATCATTTATGATTATTTAAGGAAGTGGGGTACATTTATCATTCACACCTTCAATATAACAAATGCAATAAAGCAGCTTATATCCCACGATCAACGGACCCAATCGACTGGCCGTTCGTCAGTCTACTGGCTATCCTTTAGCTTATGTCGATTGGTCCTTTAAAAACTTTTTGGTCAATACATTCCCAATATAAGTTTCCATCGAGGAGACCTCACCAATAGGCCATTGTTTTACCAACTGGTAGTCCTTTGGTATGTTGAGTTACACTGCCAAGGAAGTGCCTCGATAATCCTCGGGTCCTATTTGTGGGTCCTTTTGCGGAGACCTTTAGAAGTCGTGATTGGAATTTTCCAACGTATATACGATCGTTAAAAAGTTTTAGACATTCCACAAGAGTTTCACTCTAAACAAATACTTGAAACTCATCCAAACAAGCTAGGTCCCATCAAGACACACGTTGAGCGTCTTAAGGGCTATCTTTCAAACTTCTTTGACGTTCTTGGTCGTTTGACCTCCAAACTACTAAAAATGCATATATAATCTTGGGAAATCATTATAGATCAATATAAGACTTAATATTCTCATGAAATACAATGTATAAATACGCATGGACACATAAGGCACATAGGCGACTAGTCATCGAATGTTTTGGTCGTCGCTTGGCATTTGACTTCAAAATCACCTCAAACTTTTGAAACTTCCAATAAAACATATTATGACTAATTTTAAGACCTTATAACCTTAATAAACACATTTTAGGATCTATAAACCCTAACTTTTTTGAACTATTACATTTTAAGAACCTAGGAAATCATTTTTAGGTCTTTTTAGGTATATTAAGGAGTTCCAAACCATTAGACCTAATTTTAGACTCCATTTACTAGAACCCAAAACCCCTCTCTGTCACAAAAACTCTCTCAAAGTTAACATTGGAGCTAAGACTCAAGGAGATCTAGGAGTACTGGTTGGCAGTGTTTCTTTATCCAAATTAATGGGTTTTATTTTATTGAAGGTATGGTATCCATCCTTGAACTCTTTTCCATTCAAGGAGTCACTTTTAGTTTATTTTCACAAAAAGGATTTTAAAACCTAACTTCGTCTATCTTTAATTATAAATATTGGTCTTGCATGAAAATGTTTTAAATGATTAAAATATGATGTTTCTAATGTTAGATGGATGATTAAATTCTAAAACTTTCAATGAACACAGTTAAATTTTTTATAGACTTTTGCTTAAGGAAGGGGTTAAATGAGCATGAATTGATATCTTTGAGTGAGAGTTTTGGTTTTCATTAGAATGTTAGAATTGTCCTAAGTGGTATATTATGATTAAAATTTGGAGTAAAAGGTTATAGGTGATGGAAATTGCAATAAAAGGGTAAGTTGATAGGTTGTTAGTTTTAATTATCAAAAGCCTTGAATGGGTGGTCCCACGTCTTGTGGAGTTTTGACTTGCATTTGTATGAATATGTAGTACTGGTGTATGTGAAGTAGGCCATGAAAGGCATATTATGTTAATAAAGACGAAAAATTAAGTTATTCTTGGTAATATATTTTATGAAGCTTGTTATGAAAATGATGCTAAGATTAGTCTAAAGGACTCAATGATCATGGGACGGCAGATAATATTTGATGTGATGAAATGAAAGAAGTCTAAGAGTATAAAAATTCAATGTAAATGAAATTAGCTACGTTTTAAAGGGGTTCTAACTTGTACACAAACTCCACACTTGAATGACTGAATTATGGGGATTAATGACTAGACGAAGAGGATATGAAAGATGGGTGGTTGCATTCGTGAGTTGAGATATGTTCCAATGTACTCTTGAGATGATTAACTCCTCGTAGTAGAGGAATCATTTACATTGTAGAAAATCTCCCTTATCCCTTAAAAACTATGTGCCACATAGGTGTAGCTATTTGGAAGTCATGTAAACGATAAGAGATGTCCCACTTAGGCAATGAGGATTTCTCATCCGATAGGGTTTAATGTTTGGATTCCATTTATAACTATCATGGTTGATGTAGGTTAAGATAACCCACATAAAAGTAATTAAAATGCTAAGTCTAATAAAAGAGTGCACTACCTAGGGTAGGTAGTGGAATAGGACTCTATTTAAGGGGAGTCTTGGTAAGTCTTTTATGAATTGAATGAACTAAGTCTTCTAAAGAACGTACTACTTAGGATAGGTGATGGTATGGGATACTAGCTATCCATTACACTAAGAGACCCTTCCAAAAGGGGAGTGTGGTGCTAAGCCATCTAAAAGAGTGTACTACTTAAGGTAGGTGGTGGAATGGGACGCCATCTACTCATTGCAGTAAGTAGGCATTCCAAAAGGGATGTCTTCTTGTGTTGCTTTGGTGTTATTCTAATGTCTTATCATTTAGTGGGGCCTTGTTCTCCCAAGGTAAGTAAGCCTAAAATGGGTAATCTTGAGAATCACTTCTGTGTGTATTAAAGGAGGATAATGTGCACTGCTTTCTTGTTTTACCTTGGTGAGTCATAGGATAACCTTAGTTAGGGAAACTCCTATGGAAACGAGTTAACTTCGTCTTTGCTTGCCTTTGATGTTCACTCTTTTGCAATAGGGATAATTCACGGTAAAAGTCAAAAATGAATTCTCTATAATTTTAAAAGCTTACTGTTAATAGCTTCTTTGTGGTATAAATATGGATATTGTTCTCTAACTATTAAATGATTATTATTATGTTGTTTTACTTCTATATTCATGAATGTTTTACTTAATTGGCATGAAAATGTGTTTTGACTAAAATGTCCCTTTAACCATATTTTTGCATATGCAATACATAGTACATTATTTGTTCTAACCATATACTTTTCTATACTTAATAAGTATAGGTTAGAGGATTTTGATGATTTGAAGACGATGCTTGAGAATCTGCTCTCTCAAGACAAAGTATGTCCTCATATACGAGGTAACTCATGGGTTGCTCTTATTTCTAGTAAATGAATATATGTATTTTTTCAATGTAAAGGTGGTCCCCAATAAAAATGTGTTCTTTAAGATCTGGGGGGGGGGACTTGTTGATCGATTAGAATTCCTTTGTATTATGGAAAATCTGTTGTTTTTATTAAAGTATAGGGAAAAAATTTACTTCTATGCTACCTTTTCCTTTCTAGTACTTGAACATTTGTTACAGGACTTGTACGAGACCCCAATTTGTTATGAATGCCAAATCATGACACAAGGATCCTCCTACTCCCAGGGGGGTACCTTGGGTCGTCAGAATCTCCATGGTCACCGGTCATCTCTAAGGGCGATGTCTCTAATGAACATACCAAGCTTGAGCCACATCTTTGAGTTGGTAAGTGGGATAACTTGTCCCTCTCACTAGTACTCAACCCCATAGCAAAAGAGGAGGGATCTTGTAGATGCATCAGGTCAAATCTTGAGGTCTATCAACCTGGACCCATATAAAAGTAGGGGGGTTCATCCTAGGGAAATCCCTCAAATCGAGAGGCTATGGTGCCAACATTTGGACTTTGCAGGGGTTACAACTCCGATTAGCTTAGGCCATTCCGGATTTCCTTGAGTGTAGTAGAGTGACGACTTGTGCTTTGAGGGTAGTCTGGGACAATAGGATAAAGAAGCCGTTATGTTCACCATCATTAAGGAGAAGACGACCGGAGATTCGGCTCATAAGTTTGCAAACGTCTCATAGGAGGGACTTGAATGCCTCGGGCGGAGCTCCAGCTTAAAAAACACTTCATCAAGTCTTCGAGCGGCTGTCGTATGAGTAGTCATTGACTATAATAGCAATAAAAGAATTATATTCTAAGAGCACATAAAGTCTAGATTCTAGAAGAACGATATTCAGCTTCTAAGAAAGTGATAGTTTCCTATGCATCTTATAGTTTCCTATTCATAAGTGTAGCGCGATTCCAAAATACGAATAAGAATCTACATAAATACGGTTAAGTGAGACATCGAATCTAAAAATACTCAACCTCATGCTCTGAAAAAAAGTTTTTCACATCCTTGGAGTACCCCTAGACGTAATCGGCTTCTTCGTGCTCTTTGAGGACTACTAGCCTCTTAGCTTACATCTTACATTCATAGGTCAAAATGCACAAAATTAATAACATTTCAATATGTACGTTGAGGTTTACATATATCTCTTAAATTCACATAATATAGTCAGATCGATTATACATAAACCTTTTATATAGGAAGATTATTTAGCCTTATACTTATATTTCACATAGATATACAAGATATAACATATTCTTAAAACATGATGGCTAATCTAATCACTATATAGAATAATAGTGTATAAATTAGGCATATCCCATACATCAAGGTAGTAAAGCCACAAATATGCTATACAATGTTAAGTACTCAAATGAAAAGGGAATAACTAGAAGTCTTATAACAGGAACACCATCAACAAGTTGATAGTGGTATTGCCCTCCAAAGTGAGGACCTACCTAACTTGGATGAATGTGAATTCCAAATCTTCCTTCAAGTCTTCTCAAAATCCCTTCAATAACCGGAACCTAAAATTTTAGGGGAAAAGGGAGAAAATGGTGATAGTACACACCCTGTACTAAGTATGATACAAGATGCACACATATCATGAAATCCTGCTTAAAGGGAACATTTCATTAAAATATACAATTTACTTTGAAAAGCCTTATGCACATTCAAGAGACCATACCAGTCAATAATGCATATTCTTGAAATCAAAAGTATGTACATCACAAGACCAACAATAATAAATCTATTCAAGGAAACTTGCATATCACATAAGTGAACACTTATTCGAGACAACTCTATCATGTTGTTATAATAGGAACAAGCATGGATAAGTGTTCATTGCAACATACCCAAATTAAGAGAATTACCAATGAACCCTTATTAAGTCAACTAGTGCATTGACCAAGCAAAGACCCATAGCCTTACTCAATCAAGTACTCTCAACAAGAACCATGATCAATATCAAACTTCACATAGCATATAATTTAAAAGTACATATCATCACCCTATGAACTGGGAGAAACAAAACCAACTATCTTAAGTGTCACCAATCATTATAGAATCATTCAACTACAAGATAATCATATACAGATCATTTACCAATTATAAGAATCACATATATACGAAAACACTCCTAAGACATGCTCACGGCCTAAAACTAAATTGAATGTCTAGGTAGAGTACCATACAGCTAGACTAAGCTAACCCCTTAGGTCATCCGAGTAGGTTCATTCCTTTAGTTCAATTTATCTTTTTGGAACATCTTGCATTAACCGAAATAAACCACATGAGATAATGTGGGATGCGGTGTTATACAACCCAACATTGAAGCAAGGCGGAATAGTTGCACATGTAGTAGCAAAACATGAAAATAGTAAATACGTGAATCCACTAGCTAGAATTCCTATAGGGGTAACATAGTTCAAGAAGTAGGAGATATAGTTTGGACACATTTTATGCTGCACGCATTCTTTTCTCCAATTTCCTAAGTACATTTATGATCCTACCTTCCCTATGTGTGAAGGGAAACTCTTCACAGTAGATTACTCGGTGCTAAGCTAGATTCCCTTTTGAAAGTTCTTTAATGTTTTTATTTATATCATAGGTTAATGTAGGTAATAGGGTATATCCCTTGTATAATATTCATCATCATAGCTCAAAAAGAATTTCCTAAGTAATTTCCTTTCATTACAATTCATACAACTAAGGATATAACATTTACATAGTCACATCATAATAAGATTTGTAACTTATCACCATCATTATAACTTTTACATATTAGCCAACAACTCAAAATCC
The DNA here is from genome assembly GCA_027704765.1 of Solanum habrochaites. NCBI lineage: Eukaryota > Viridiplantae > Streptophyta > Magnoliopsida > Solanales > Solanaceae > Solanum > Solanum habrochaites. Next base: position 34,817,264 of record JAKWJA010002499.1, on the reverse strand, counting down.
ATAGTTGAAGATATTTCGATAAAACATCATACAAACCCTATAAATCTTAATATATGGAATACTTCAATAAAGTATCATGTTTTAAGCACAAGTAACCATAATCGAAGTAAAGAACAGGGATCACAAGAGTTACACAATCCTTTTCACAATTCCTTCGTCGAGGTCTTACAATCAAACTCCAACTTTACCCAACAATGATATAATAGCATCATATAATATTAAACAACATAATAACAAGACCAATTTTATTATTCTACGACAATTTATCACTAGTTTATTTCGTAGAATTGGAGACATATATCAATCTCATATTCTACTTCACCATCTAAGTCAATTACTCAAGAAATAGCATGGTAGAAATACAATTCATCTCAATATATGCATAAATTTATGCAATCACTTCATAGAATAGTAATTAACACATTAACCAAGCCAATTTCAGAAATACTATATATTTCAACTCAAGATAACAACCTAGCTTTAAGGGCAATAAGTCATATTCTACAAACTAGACCAATCTATCAGTAAGTAGTGTATCTGTAGTTATAATTCATTGTAGTTTATTCAATTTATACCAAAAAACCATATTCAAATCTAATTCAAAGATCAATTTTGAGATTTGAAGAGACCCACATGAAAACTAATCTTTTGAAATCAATTTGAAGGAACCCTTTGGGGAATGAAGTCCCAAAGGTGAAAGAAATATTGTACCTAAATGTTATTGTAAAGGTGTATGGAGAAATTTTTTGGAATTTAAGACCTAGAACCAACCTTGACCTTGTCTTCTATGATGTTTTTCATTTGGGAGGGAGAAAGAAGATAGAAGGAGGAGAATTTGGGTTCGGGAATTATGAGGGCTTAGGTATTTTTAATTAGCTTAGGGTCTTTTTATTGGTCATTAACCCCCTAAATTAGGTTTCCCTAACACCCTAAATAATAAACTCAACCTAAATTACAACGACCAGCAACATAGTTCACTCACCAATGAGACCTTTACGAAGCCCTATTTGTCCATTGACACACCAAGGGCCAACCGTCCTGTTGGTTCGTCGTTTGGATCATAGACTTGTAAAAAACCTGAATTTCCCTTTAATATTATATTCAAATTGGGAAAAATTAATTTAATTAGGTGGTACAAACTTGTCCCAATTACTGGGTAAAAAAAGTCTTAGCACGTGATACACCGAATTGGTCCCTTGGCTTGTAAATAAGTCAAACTAGGTGAGGCACGTACTTACTGAATTAAGTAAAGAAAGTATCTCAATTATAGTATTCAATTTTATAAATATTAATCCCTTTTTTTCAACTTACCACTTAACTTTAAACTTTAAACTGAATTACGACCTTACTATCTCTAGTTTAAATACTTCCGTCAGAGTTAACCTGTAATACACATGTTGAAACATGCGATGCATCACAAAACCTTTTTGTGTGCTGACATAGATCAAACACGCTATAAATAAGAACCTGGTCCTCACTATTCTATAATGCTATGTCAAGTATCAGTAGAAAAGAACAAGCATATGCAATATTCGGGCTAAAAAATGCACCAACAACCTTTATGGATTTGATGAATATGGTGTTCAATCCATTTTTAAATGTGTTTGTGATAGTGTTCATAGATTAGATTTTGATATATTTAAGAAGGAAGAGGACCATGCTAATCACTTGTAGTAGGTTTTACAAATTCTTTGTGACCGTAAGTTGTACGACAAGTTCTCCAAATGTGAGTTCTAGTTGATAATGTGGCATTCGTCCGTCATATTTCATTTGCATAAGGGTGGATAACCAGAAGAAAAAATTGTGAAAAAATATCCAACACCTATAACACCTATGAAGATCGGAGTTCTAGATTGGAAGGTATTGGTAGATAGAAGGGTCGTTGGAGGATTTCATAAATTGTTTAACATTAACAATGTGACACAACAGAATGAAACAAGTATTAGTGGAGTGATGAATGTGAAAGAAAATTCGAGAGTTGAAGAGTAAATTAAATTGTACACCTATATTGGTACTTACAGAAGGCATGGAAGGCTATGCAATGTATTGTGATCCTTATAATGTGGGATTAGGTTGTGTATTGATGCACCATGGTATGTTATAGCTTATGGATGAAGTCTGTTGCGACCATATAAGAAAAATTATCCAACCAACAATCTCGAGCTGCAGTAGTTGTGTTTTATTTAAAGATATGGCGCCAATACTTTTATGAAGTTCATGTTGACATATACATTGATCACAAGAGTTCTCAACATATCATCAAGCAAATTAAAATTAATCTGAGGCAGTGAAGTTTTATTGAGCCATTAAAATATTATGACATTGATATCTTGTATCATCCCGGTAAAGCAAAAATAGTAGCGTATGCATTAAGACGTAAAATACAGACAGACTTATGGGAATTGTAAACAAAAAGAATCTAAGGAATTATGAAACTATCGACGCTTGGGGTTTCTCCTCTGAACTATCTCAGAGGAAGGGCTATGTGACAAAGTTAGAATCTCGATTATGTAGTAAAAGTGAAAGAGAAGTAGTACACTTATCCTATTATATAGGAGCTTAAGTATAATGTACAACATTATATGACAAAGGCATTTGATATTATGCAAGATAGAGTACTCGATGTTGAACCTATGTATGTACGAAATAGGAGTTGAAGAAGAAAAGAGATTATCATGGAAGAACATCATTAGATAAATTCTTTAGTCAAGTAAACTGTATCATAACTTGAAAGAAATGTAATGGTGGGGGGGAAATAAAGAAGAATATCAAAGAATATAGAACTTGTCAAAAAGTAAAATTAGAACACCAGAAGCCCGAAGGTTACATGCAGCATATAGAACATCCAATTTTTAAATGGGATATGATGAACAACAATTTTATCAATGGTTTGCTCTTCATTCTTGAAGTTTTACCTCCAATTGGTAATATTTACATAATTCACAAAACACCCACATCTTTCCCTTTTGACACACTACATGCTATTGTCACCCAATTCTCAAATTTTTTTGTACACACTTTCCTTCTATATTCATTCTTCACCCAACTTCATATTATACTATTATCTTCGATATCAGGACCTAATTTCTATTTTTTTGTTTTTTTTGAGGAGATTTTTTGATTACAATTTTTTACTTGTGTTTGGTGAATAACACAACCTTCACTCTCACGTGATTTCATAATATTTACCATAATACACTTTATTATATTTCCCGATCTTGTAATTATATTTCCATTTATACTTCTATCCTTCCCCCAACCTTATTGTACCTTTCTTATAATAATATCTCCCCTTATATTATCCATTCCCTCTTATTTTATAAATTCTAAATTTATATCAACCCTTTTTTTGTTTTTTTTCCAAAAATTAAACTTCACTCTTTTTTATCCTTTTCATTAAGTGTTTTTTTCTTGAACATCCAACGAGGTGTGAACATCCGGTTTCGTGTTAGTGATTCCACTTTCTTTTTCACTTATGGACCCGACTTTATTGTGTGGTTGTGTGTGGGGTGGGATTATATTACTAGTCATTTTCTAAATTATTTTTCTTTTTCATATTCCCATAAACTTTTTATTCTATCCATAAATAACTTCGTCCATCATTATAATTACCTAAAAGATAATTCCCCAAAAAAGTCGGCCAAGTAGCCTATGATTTAGACCTACCACAATAGCTGTATCCAGTTTCCGGTCTGTCATGTCGCAAGCTTCAAAAAATGCCATAGTGTGAACCCATCCGGTACACACCTACTAAACATGTACATGATATGGGAGATCTCACTTATGAAGAATTACCCATTTCTACTATGGATCGACAAGTTAGCAAGTTAATAAATATAGAGGTAGCTTCAGTAAAATGTATGGAGGAACCAACAAGTAGAAGATGTAATATGGGAAGCGGAAAAAAATTGAAATTGAAATATCCTCATCTGTATCAATTCCAAGATAAAGATGAAAATGCTTAGTTTAGACACCGATGAAGTAAGTATAAGTGTATATGTTTTATATGGTTAATAGTACTACTTCCTTGGCCTTGAATTTTTTTTGACTGAATAATCATGCTAACATTTGAGGACGTATGTTTTAACGGGGGAAGGATGTAAGAACCTGTATTATACATAATTGTCGGTTCTTGTGATACTTGACATAGACTTATAGTATATATGAGGGACCATGTTTCTTATATGATTAGCATTGTTTTGATATGGCTCGGAAGGTGATGTGATGCCTTGAATATTTCAGCATGTAAACTTCAAGTTCACCACAGTGGAAGTATTTAATGTAGAGATAGTAAAGTGGTAATTGCGCTTAAAGTTTAAAGTTAAGTGGTAAATTGAAGAAAAGGGAGTAATGTGTAGAATATTTAATGAAATAATTGAGCTGCTTTATTTACTAGATTATGCAAGTAGGTGCATCATCTACTTTAACTTATTGACCAGCCAAGGGACCAAGTGGGTTCATAACCTACTAAGACTTTTTTTTACCATAGAATTGGGCTATGTGTGTACCAATTTTTTGCACTAATTTGTCCCAAGTTTAATAAAACAAATGGTATTTGAAAAAGAATGTTTGGTGAACCCTTCTTCTAGTCAATTGAAGACAATTGTCTCATTAAGGTCAGAAGTAATGTATTTATGTTACATAGTTCCTTATGTCATTTTTAAAACCGTGAGTAGGGTTTTCTGTCTTAGACTACTATTATATTCTATATTTCCTTAATGGGTATGACCACCAAAACACAACCATTTCAACAGAGTTATGGTACCAAAGAACAATCTAAAAGCAGTAATTGAAATTATAAACAACAATCTCAAAGATTAAGGAATCTAAGTGAAGCAATCGATACTAAGGGTGGAGGAAAACCGTAGGGGAAAATTCCTACCATTGGATCGATCCCAACATAAGGGTTCATCGTAGGGAAAATAGCTATCATTGGTCGATCCCATTGTGTTTCAAAGCTGGCAGCTGAGGGACGAAAGGATAGCAAGGCTGATCCCAAATTGTGCAATTATGGAGGACCGATCCCAGGGTTTGAAATTCAAGCAGGGTCATATTCTTCTACCCAAATCAGTGTCACTTTTCCCATTCCTTACATAGATTTATAACATACGAAAAGAAAAGATAACAGAATTGAACATTAACCCAGTGGAATTGTCTTTTTTCCCAAAGGTAAAAAAGGTGGTTTTTCCTGCATATATGAACTAATATGTCGATATTTGATTTCATTTGAGCCCTTGTATCACATATGTTATTACCTTTCATATTCAATACATTTTTTCGTACTGACGTCCTTCGTGGGGGACGCTACATTTCATGTGGAGGCACAAGTACTCCAGCTAGTGACCTACTTCGTAGGACCACATTGGACACTCGAGCTATATTGTGATCTAAAGCATTGAATGGAGTTTATTAAGACTATAGAAAATTCATGCGGTATTTAATCATAGTTAAGGTTAAGGCGTTGCCTGTCCAAACCTATTTTTGATTTTGTATACTTTAGAGGATTTGTAGATTTATGTATATGGTTCAGTTGTGTCTTAAAGATTTTTTGCCTTAAAGGCCAAGTCTTGTATATAACTTTTGGGTCTAGTTAGTTTTGTTCGTATTGCTGCATCTGATGTGAATTTCTCATACGATTGTTATAATTATTTTCATAATAATCACAGGTTATAAGTTGGTTCTCTCAGGCCTTTTCGGACATCGGGTGTCTATCCGTCTTAATAGGATTTGAGGTAGAAAAAAATTGTATTAGTGCAAGTCATCCTAGGAAGTCTACAAAGCCATTCATGCATTCAGAGTATTCTATGGAGGTGTGTCCGGCACCACATATAAACGGGAGTCGACGGACATGAAGAGAGTTTCTCATTATTCATTTCTTAGAGTTGGCGATAGAAAACATGTTTTAGGTGAATCATGTCTAATTTCTAAAACTTTTTTATCACAGAAAATATGTTAGTTAAGAGAAGGAGTAAAAAGACATAGTAAAAGAGTAGATGTGGCTACCCAAGACAGGACTAGCCAACAACCACCTAGTCAACCTGTCCATATTGAGGTTGAAGTTGAGACTCTATCAAAGACTTCCCCAACGCCTCCATCTCCTAAAGAACTAAGGATTGAAGTTGAACCTCAGGAACCTCCTCTTCATGGTACGGAACAAGATTTGACAAATGTTGTCCAATTATTGACTCATATAGTTTCTGGTAATGGAAAAAGGCAGGAAGCTCCAATTCCAAATACTAGTGGTGTATATGGAGTAGCTAGAACAAAGATATGTGATTTCATATCTTCTACTCTCCATTATTCACTGGGTATAGTCCAATAAAATTTCGCAAAGACTTTAAGATAAGATCAAAGCACCGGGAATTATCCATGTAAATGGGAGTATACTCCATGTAAATGGTTTAAAGAAGCCAATGAGATAGCCACCACAAAATAATTAAATTGGTGGCTACATTGGGAGAAGCCTTGAGAAGCAATCCAGGGGAACAAATTCACCTTGAGTTACGTGGAAAGAGTTTAACAAGGCATTCTTTGACAAGTATCTTTCATTGGAGATCCGAGAGGTCCGTATGGATTAATTATTGAATCTCCACCAAGGAGGTATGAGCATGACTGATTACAGTCTAATATTCAATTCCTTGTCAAGATATGCTCCTAATGTAGTAGCTACCATGGACGAAGAGTTCATCTATATGTGAATATATTAGATCCTTATCTAGTTAGAGATTGTACCATTGCTACATTGAATAAATATATGTATATAGCAAGGATGCAAGTCATGGCGCCAAAGTTGGACGATCAAAGTGATAGAAGAACGATACAATAGTTGAAAATAGGTCATTCTAAGAGGGACATATTCATAGGGCAATTTACACTATCCCAAGAAGAGTTTAGGCCTCGGTTCTCATAAAGACTACCTAGGTTGTTATCTTTCTACGTTACTGCTAATGCTTCACAACTGTTCGAAGGGTTTAGGGGTAATCAGTTAGGACAATGAAGTAAAAACCAAGGCTCAGACATAGCGGGTAATCAAGAGCCGAGAAGTACTAGTCAATCAATGCCTCCTGGATAACCTTGTAGAAAATGTGGATGTGATAAAAACACACACTAGAAGTTAGGGAAAATCTAGCATTGTGACCGGCATACTTAACCTCATGGAGGCCTTGTAAAAGCCATTTCGTATCGTTCATCGCAAATAAACATATTAAAAAAGTAGCTACAAAAATTAAATTTTGCACATCTTTGAAATAGTCTTAAAAATTGAGTTAGTCATTATAAACAATCATAGGAAATACTAAGTTTTATTTCATCAAATCGTAGACACAAGAGTACTTGGGACACGTCCCATATATAATAGAAATATAGCACTACTAAGCCTATTACAATACTTCGATAAAGGAAATAAAAGACATCTATGGCATTGAGTCAAATCACGAGATACATCAACTTACTAGAATGATATTCTAATCAAAGATTAGATCTCCAAAAGCACCTTCACCTATGAATCATTTTAGAAATATATAAAAGCATGGAATTAGTAAAATTACATGTAATAAGTATGACATAATGCATAAAAATCATTACAATGGAAATTTATTGGAAATATGCATGTTTTGACTTAAATATCATAATATAATCATAAGAACCACATATAAAAGCTTAGATACGCATAAGAAGTAACTTAAGAAATTTATCACATTTTTAAGAACAACTTCACATTAAAGAAGTTCACCGTTACAGTGAAGTCCTTCACTGTTACAATATGGCTTATAAACTTCACATAGAGGACTTCCTAGCATCCAATCGTCTCACTAAAAGCTATCCTAAGACATACTTAAGTAAAACAAAGAGATACCACCCATACACCCCTTATGGACACACCTAAATGATCCTTAACACAACCTATAAGAAGATACACACACTTAGAATACAATAACATATGAACATGAGATTCTCTTACCAAAGGTACTCTATGTTTAATTTGTGTGAGTTGTGAAGCAACATTCAATAGAATCCCTTTTACACACACTTCACAGATCCTTTATACTACCTAGGATACGATAATTATCACTTAACACAATAGTATTCACAAGACAACCCTTAACTACTCTGGATAAATACTTATTTATTTAACATGCTTTCTTAACTGAAGTCATTTCATTTATAAATTCATTTAAGAGTCATTCATAACATAAAGATACACCTTACTCTGGTATCCTTCTTAAGTAGAGATTCTTCCCATAACATACTTACTCAGTGCTAGACTTTGTTCTCATAAAGTAATTTACATAAAAGGATCACATAAACAGGTTCCATATCTAGTTCATAACCCAAACACATTCACCCTACCAAGAGTTCCAGTAGCGCTAACTTACATTGGCAACAAAGATAGCTCATAATATCTTTCCTAAGCATGATATGATATTGTTCCAGGTAATCAACCTTAAGTCAATCATTCATACTTAAGCGAACCATTATAGCTCCGCACTTAATGTTAGAACCAGAACTAGGATCAATAGTTCCACGTGACATGACCTTCTTAAAAAACAACATTTAAGGTTAATATATTCATCATTCATAACAGTACAAGGTTTCACTAAGCTTACCTATTCAAGGGGGGGGGGGGGGGGGGGGGAACAATCATATTCGATACACGCATACATGTTATCACGTAAGGGATACAAGTCTATGGAAAGCAAGGAACACATACTTCCCTTCATTACATATAAACATATCATTTCTTTGAAAAAGAGCTTAGGATGAACCCTTATCTCTGTATGTTCTTTCCCTCGTAAAGTACTAAAACATCATCAATATAACATCAGAAAACTCATATAGTATGAAAGTTTAACCATGCATCCACTCTATGACTACTAACATAATGACATAGTCATAGTCTATCATGATCACCTAACAACATCAAACTTTCACATTACTAGCATTTAGGTAGATATTATAATACTTCACATAATAAACTATAAAAATCATCATAATACTTCAAGTAGTGCCATCAAGGCAATGATCATCAAATGGCATAAAGTAACGTCGACAAGGATACATCAATTGCTAGTAAAGCATATAACACTGCCATCATAACTGGACCATACCAATCACAATATAAATCAAGTCTAATTAACATAGGTTAAAGAGAATTAGGGAAGATCACCACTTATCCATTCTCACAACTTCAATAAATAACTAAATCAGCCAATTTAATATTATAAGGCCCTTACCCATGTCTATGAAAACCAATTCAATCAAGAAACTATAATACTCAATGAATCAAACTCAATTATATATAAATTTTTCAATAAAAGACAAAATAGACATCAAATTGAATAAAATTCTTGCATCATTCAATAGCCCATAAAAAACTACACTAGAATTCATAAGAATTAGGACAATATAACTTAACCCATAAATTAGTCAAAAAGCATAGTTCAATAATTACATGGTTTTGAAACAAATAGTGGTTTACAAAATTTTGAGTTATTATATGTAATATTAAAACCATTAAGAAAGAACAATGGAAGCATAAAATTGGACAAGTTCATCTTTGAAAACATTAGAAAAAACACTTTCAATTTTGGGCTCCTTGACAAATAGAGTTTCAGGTATCAAAAACCATACGTCAATGATGTTAATTCAAAATTTTTATGAAGAATCACCACTAATTTCTTAAATCATAGATCTTCCTTGAGTTTTGGCTCAATGGAGTTCTAAAGAATTTCTAAGAGAATATGTGTTTTGATTTTGAAGAATGACTTCTCCTAAGTGTTTAAGACTTATAAAACCATTTAAAACCTAAAATACCCCTAAGTAACCTCCCTTTCTCTTATTTTGATGTGGGGTGAATTTACCACTTCAACCCTAGAATTAACAGTTAGCTACGAAATTGACAACACTCACAGACGGATAAAAATGATGGCACATTTCCCAACTAACGGACCGCCCTGTTTGTCTGTGGTTTGGGATTGAGGCTTGTCTTTGTAATGGACTTCTACCACTCCTATTCCCTTACCCACGACTCCAATTGATGGGTCATCGGCTGGAAAACGAGTCGTATACTACCTCCGACGTTTGGGACTGTTTTGGGAAATCTTCGCTCTTGCGAAGAGTCCTTCCTGAAGGATGTTTGTTTAGCCCTTGGGGACTTTCACCTGGACATTTCCAACCTAAATATATTTATGTAAAAGTTTAGGACCTCCCACATAAAATTTATCCAAAGTGGATACATAAAACTCGATGAAACATGCCAAGACATACAAGGTCATTTCAAGTCAAACCTTTTGAACGTCATGGACGTTTTATGACGTTTGACCTCCAAATTTTCCTGAAACTTTACACACTGCCTATAAGCACAATAATTAATCATATAAGGGCCTCATTAACGCATGAAAAACACATATAGTAACAAATAAACTCTATAAAATGCCTTAATACATGTGACATATATGTGACTTAGTGGTCGAACGTCTTAGTCGTCCTTTGACGTTTCACTTCCAAATCACCTAAAACTCTAGAAAATGCCTCAATACAACATTATAGACCATTTTAGGACATTATAACATGATGAAAACGATGTTATGTTGTAGATTCACCTAGGTTACTTTTAAGGTATTACAATCTGGCAGATTTGGACAACATTCGTCCTCGAATGACACTCGCACTCTCCGAACACATACAAGAGTAGAGATCCAATTAGAATATCATTACCATACTAAAATGAAATCTTAAACAAAACAATCATCTAGGAAAACATAAATTTCACATGATCAATAGCATCACAACACAATAAGAAACTGGAATAAATTTGATAACTCATCATGCCATGAAATTGACATCCTTCCATATCAATAAAAACATATCATTTTATATTAAATAAAAGGATCTTATACACCAGTTCTAACAACCTCACAATAATTTTCTAACTAAATAATGAATTAGTAAAATTTTGAAAAATATCATAGTGAGTAGGTAGTTTCATTACAGTGAATTATGAATTTTTTTCAAAAATACAATTTTAGGCAATTAATGATTGAAACATGCTAATAAAGATAAAATCACATAAAACATCTTACAACATAATCATAACTTCATGAAATGCATAATGCAAGGAATAAATGAAATTTAATTTCAACAAGACCCCTAACACAATGCACATGGAAGATACTTCAATGACTTTCAACTATCAAGCTTGAGTTTAATAGAAGAGATGAGACAATCAATCAAAACTTCTGTACTAACCACACTCCCCTATTTAGAAGGAACACATACTCTAAAAAAACATAAGGACTTACCATCATCATCATCATCATATGTCTTTGATCCTCTACTCTGGAGTGCATAGAAACGCCTCTTATTTGCAGCATCATATTTTGAGCATTAGGATTAACTTTATTACAATCAATAGTACGACAATTCCTCACTTTGTGTCCATATTTACAACATACCAAGAAAATCCCGGTCCCTAATAGACAATCCCCCTAGTGCCTCTTTCCAGAAGTAGCACATGTAGGTTTTACATTTTGAGAACCAACTCCTTTCTAATAATTTACCTTTGTATCACTACGTCCATCTTCAATTTGGGACCTCTTATTGGACCTAGGTTGACCTTGATCACTTGCACCACTCCTTTTCTGTTTCTAGCAATCCTTCCATGTTTAGACTCCTCAATAGATTGAGCATACACCATGAGTCAAGCAAGCGTCACATCAACATGGAGCATGGTCGTATGGCATTTTTCCTTCAATAGATCGTTCGACACCCATCACAAAGCTACTCATATAATCCCTAAGGTTAGACAAAAGGTAGGAATAATATCTTGAAAATATACAGAACTTTAAAGAGTACTCTTCAGCACTCATATTGCGTTACCTTAGATTGATAAACTCCTCTACCTTCAATTCCCTCCTCTCACTGGGAATGTACATTCCTATAAAAGCTTCCTTAAATTATTTCCATTCAATAGGACCAGACTCAACCAGCCTATTGTCTTTCCATTGTGTTTACCACACTTGAGCAACATCTTTGAATTGATACGAAGCAAACTCTACTTTCTCCCTAGAAGTCACTCCCTTAGCATGCACTGTCTTATAAACTATATCTACAAACTCTTTGAAATCCTCTTCAACCATAGAGACAAGAAATATTTCATAATGATCTCAAAAACATTAACCCTAGGTGCAATACCCATATTCTCATGGTCATGTCCGGGGGAACCACTGGAACATCATTACCTCTACACAAAATAGGGAATTTATCACCTTGAGCACCTTAAAGAATTTGCTCAACATTCTCATCTTGAGGAGGAATCTCCTAATTCACATCAATTTCCTCAACTCTCCTAGTCGGTGTCCTCCTCGTATTGATTTTCCTAAAAATACAAGGAAAACCATATGAAAAGTGTAATCATAACTTTTACCCTACGGCATGACATACAAGTACAAAAGAAGGGAAACTCTATCGTCCTATAAATATTCGCCCATAGATGTGTGGCGACTCACGCCGATGGTCAACACTCTACTAGACGTGACTTAATGAGAGTATTTGATTCCTAAGACCACCTTCATAACCTATGCTCTAATGAAAACCTTGTAACTACCCCATACCACAACCTAGAAGTTAAAGGCAATCTTGGATTGCGACCGGCGTACTTGACCCCTCAGAGGACTTGTACAATCCCTTCCCTATTGTTCATCGCATATAAACATATAAAAAGTTGTACCAAAATAAAACATTTCAAAAAAATTTGCACAGTATTTAAAATATCTATCATATAAAACTCATAGAAATATTATGTCTCATTTCATCAAATCATTGACACAAGAGTACTTGTGACACAGCCCATACACAACAAAATTTTTGTACTATTAATTTTATTACAATACTTCTATAAAATAAATAAAATACATCTATGCCCTTGAGTCAAATGAGGACATACTTCACTTTCTTGAATGATCTTCTAATCCAAGATTAACTCTACAAAATCACCTTCACCTATGAAAACTTTAGATATATGTAAAATCATGGAATCAGTACAAACACATTTACTAAATATGACATAATGCATTAAAATCATGAAAATAGACATTTATTGAAAATATGCATCTTTTGACTAAATATCATAATATAATCATAAGAACCACACGTCTAAAATCATAGAAACACACAAGAAGTCATTTAAGAAATTTATAACATTTTTAAACAACTTCACAGTAAGCAAAGGTCACTGTTACAGTGAACTCCTTCACTGTTACTGTAAAGCCTATCAACTTCACTTAGAGAACTTGCCACCATTAAATCCTCTCAGTAAAATCTATCCAAAGACTCACTTAAGTAAGATAAAGATAGACCGCCCATACACCCTCTCTAGGAACAACTAGATGATAATTAAGACAACCTATAATAAGATACACAATCTTACAATACGCCAACATATGAACATGATATTCACACACACTTAAGAGATACTTTAGACTACCTTGAATAAGATAATTCTCACCTAACACAATAGCATTCACAAAATATGACATTGTCCTCACAAAGGTTATCAAAGACCTACTTAAGTAAATCAAGAAGAGAATGTCCATGATTGACTCTTAAATATTACCTAAGTAATCCTTAAGACTACCTACTTTTAGATTATGTATACATGATTAACAAACATTCCTAAGTAGAGTCATTATTAAGACTTATCTATGTAAGATACGAAGTGACCATTCCTATGCCCTTATTACACCTTAACTAGAAAACACTTAACTAGTCTAGATAAATATTTATCATTCAGCATGCTTTCTTAAATTAAATTATTTCATTCATTAATTCATTTAAAAATTATTCATCACATAGAGGACATTCAATTAATTTCCTTGGAGAATACCCATGGACTCTAACTAATACCTTCAAAGCCTATTGTGCAATGTCTAGAGAGTATCTCATACCACCACCTAAACTAAATAGAACTTCTCCAATACTAAAAGGTATCCCATATGATGAGAACAGGAAATAACTGACATAAACCATTCTAAAAAGAGAATCCTTAGTTCTAACCTACTCAAATGAGGGTGTTCTACTTGCCAAGGGTAAAACTAGGACATATCCCATATAGGCACATGGTTAAGGAGTATGAAGGTCTTTTATGTACTCTAGTGTAATTCTCAACTAGAGATACATTGTAGTCTAGTATCCTCCTTAAGTAGAGCTACATCTCATAACATACTCAGTGTTACCCTTTGTTCTCGTAGAGAAATTCACATTAAAGGATCACATGAAGAGGTTCCATATAATGTTCATAATCCAATCACATTCACCCTACCAAAGAGGTCCAATAGGGATACATTACAATGGCTACAAAGATAGATCATTTTGAATTTCCTAACGATGATATGATGTCGTTCCAGGTAATCAACCCTAAGTCCATCATTCAATACATGAAGGATACCATTACAGCCCTCAACATCAAAGTTAATAACTTTAGTACTAGGTTCAAGGTTCCACGTACATTACCTTCTTAACTTCAATTAAGGTCTCACATATAATTCAATAATGCATGAAAAGGGTGAACTAAGTTACCTAGGCATGACATATCATTTTCACATATCATTCATACATGTATCAAGTAAGGGACACAAGTCTACCCGAACAAGACACAACATACTTGACTTTTTTACATATAGCATATCATTCTTTGAAAAACTTAGGAATGACCCTTATCATATTTATGTAATCTTATACATTAATATAACTTCAATAATATAGGTATCATAAACTCATATAGTCAATTAACGATAACCATGCATCAACTCCAAGACTATTCACCTAATGACATAGTCATAGTCTAACATAATTACCTAACAATATTAAATTTTCACAATATTATCATGTAGGTAGATATGATGATACATAAAATAATCAATTAAAAAAATCATCATAGTACTTCAAGTTGTGCCAACAGGGCTGTGATCATCATATTACATGATGTAACGCCGACAAGGCAACATCAATTGCAAGTAAAACAGATAGCACCGCCACCATAAGTGGAACATACCAATCACAACATAAATCAAGTATAATTAAGATAAAATAGAGAGAATTAAGGCAGCGTGCCACTAATCCATTCACATCGCTTCAATCCTTAGCTAAATAGGCAAAATACAATATCATAAGGCCCTTGCCCATGGCCATGAACATCAATTCAACACAAAAACTATGATACTCAATGAAAAAAATCAATTTATAAATATAAGACTAATTAGACATCAATTGATTATAATGATCACATCATTCAATAGACCACATAAAAGTACACTAGAATTCATAAGAATTAAGACAATATTATTTAACCCAAAAGATAGTTAGAAACTAGGGTTCATAACATTCATGGTTTCATAAATTAATTTAGTTAAAATCATATAATTTACAAAAATTCAATAAATATTCAATTCTTTAAAACCTTATTGCAAGAACCCCTGGATAAATAATGAAACTGGACAAGTTCATCTTTGAAAAGTTTAGAAAAACTCTTTGAATTTTGGGCTTCTTTATGAATATATTTTTAAGGATAAAAAACCATAAATCAATAATTTTAATCCACAAATTTGTTGAAGAATCACCACTGAATTCTTCATTGCACACCTTTCCTTGAGTTTTGTCTTCAATTGAGTTCTAGAGAATTTGGGTTTTGATTTTTAATAATGTATTCTCCTAAGTGTTTAAGGGTTATAAACCCATTTAAACTACCTAAAAAACTCCTAAGTAACCGCCCTTTCTGTTTTTTGGACATGGGGAGAGTTTACCACTTCACCCATAGAATTAACTGTAATCTCCAAAATTGACAAACCTCACATACGATTCCAAACGACGGTCCATTTCCTAACCAACGGATCATCCTGTTGGTCCAGTTTCAGACTGAGGCTTGTCTATGGCGTGGACTTCTCCCATGCCTAATAACGGAGACACTAGTTCAACCTCGGGGTGTCGATAGGATAAAGAGTCATCTACTTCCTCCATCGTTTGGGACTGTTTTGGGCAGTCTTGGATCTTGCGAAGGGTCCTTCCTCAATAAATCTTGGATTGTCTTGGGGAACATTCACCCAAACGTTTCCAACCTGAATATATTCATATAAGATTTTAGGACCTCCCACATCAATTTCTTCCACCGTGAACACATAATGCTCGACGAAACTGGCAAAACCCCACAAGGTCTTTCAAGGCAAACCTTTCGAGCGTCATACACGTTCTTTGACGTTTGACATCCAACTTCATGAAACTTCACACATTACCAATAAACACTATAACAACTCATATAAGTACCTCATTAACTCATTAAACACACATATAGGAACAATTCAAAACATGAGACACATAGGTGACTTAGCCGTCGAATGTCTTAGTCATTCCTTGACGTTTCACTTTCAAATCACCTAAAACTGTACACTTTGCCTCAATACCACATTATTGATCATAGGAAATTATACTATCATTAAAACCATGTTAGGTGTTTGCTTCACCTAGATGATTTTCGAGGTATTACAATCTACCCCACTTGGACAATATTCGTACTCGAATTACACTTGCCACTTTGAAAACTTTCAAGAATAGATATTCAATTATCATCTCATGATAATACTACATAACAAATTATACCAAACAAACATCTATGAAAACATCAATTTCACATAATCAAGAGCATCACCACACAAGAACAAAATAGAATAAATTCTATAACTCATCATTCTATAAAACTCACATTCTTCTTTATAAGTAGCAGAAAATCATTGTAATTCCATATCATGCTCATATACATTATTTCTAACAACTATAAAACTATTTTTGATAAAAAAAAAAGGAATTATCTAAATTTTTAAGAATCTTAAATTGCGCAAGTAGTTCATCAATGTGAATTATGCAATTTTTCTAAAAATGCAACTTTGAGGCAATTTATGATGCAATTACGCTAATATACAAGATAAAATCACATAAACTCATCTAACAACATAATCATAACTTCATAAAATTTATAATGCAAGGAATCAATGAAATTCAATTTCAATAGGACCCCTTACACAATCCACATGCAATATACATCTATGACTTTCTACTCTCAAGGTTGAGTTTAATAGAAGAGATGAGACTGTCAATATAAACTCCTTTACTCATAATACTCCCCAACATAGAAGGAACTCATACTATAAATAAACAAAATGACTTACAATCATCACCATTATTATCCGACTTTGATCCTCTAGTGCGGAGTTCATTGAAATTCCTCTTATTTGGAGCATTATCTTTTGGATCAATAGGAGCAACTTGCTCACCATATCTAGTAGAACAATCCCTAACTTTTTTTCCATCTTTACCACATCAAAAGTGTCACATTCGGGAAAAGCCCTAAGAGGTAACCGGCTGTGGCGTCCCTTCGAGGACTAAGACTAGATTGTCAGCTTATATCATTACATCATAGGTCAAATTTAGCAAAAAATTGATAACTTTTCATTACTTCTACTCCGAACTTTACATAGACCTCTACATACATATTGTAAAATTATATCGAGTATACATAGAACCTTCGTATAGAAAGATTACTTAGTCTTCTACTTTTGTTACACATAAGTATATAAAATATAACATAGTCATAATACTCATATCACTTCATAACCATCTAATAAGAGTGGAATAACATGGGTATAACCCATACATCAGTGTTAGAAAGACTCATATGGGCTATACAATATTTCATACTAAATTTAATTAAATAAATATAGAATTCCTAAACTCAAAACAACTCCATTAGCTATATATTGGCATCTCCCTCGGAAAGTGAGGACCTACCTTACTTTGATGATCAAGAGATCCAAGTGTTCTTCAAATCGTCTTCAAAAGCTCTTCAACCACCAGAACATAAAATGTTGGGGAAAAGAAAGGCATGGGTTTAGTACACCACTTGTACAAAGTATGATACCATATGCAAATATATTTTAAAATCATGCTAAGAAAGCGATATTTCATAAATTATGCACTTCTCATTAAAAACTTGTATGCATATTCAAAAAGACCATACCAACCAATTCAAAATGTTCATTAAGTCATAAGCATGTACATCACAAGACCAACACCATCAAAACAAGTCAAGTCAATCATAAATATACTATAATTGAACACATAGTCAAGTAACTCTATTATGAAATAATAATAGCAAGAAGCATGAAGAAGAGTACATTTGAACATAACAAAAGCAGGATAATTACCCATGAACCCCTATCAAGTGTGTCCAAGAAAAACCCCATAACCTTACTCAATAAAGAAACCCAACAAGCATCATGACTAACATCCTACTTTACATATCATTAACAAGCATCATGACTAACATCCTACTTTACATATCATTAACATTTAAAAGTACATAACATCATAATTTAACAATATCAACCATTACGTATTCATAAGTTACACCTATCAATATATTGTATCAACAATGTGCAAGTTCATCACATAAATGTCATATCGAATTATGGTAATTTTCATACATAAGAACATCTTACTAAGACTCCTTTCAATTCTAAATTGTGCAATGTTTAGGTACAGTCTCATACCCCTACCTATACTAAGATAAACCCCTAAGGTAATCTTAGTTAGAGTTAAATCCTTTAGTTCATTTTATCTTTTTTGCGAACATCTTGCCCTTACCAAAATAGACCACATGAGCTAATGTTGAATCCAGTGTCATGGAACCCTACCCCGAAAGAAGGCAGACTACTTGCCATGGTAGTACCAAAACATGAACATAACAACTACGTGGATCCACTAGAAAGTATTCCCACGGGGGAAATATAGTTCAATAGATTGAAGATATAGTTGGGACCCTCTTTATGCTACATGCAATGTAGTTTCAAATCTGAAGTGTACATTAGTGATTTTAACATCCTCATTTGGGAAGGGACATTCCTCACTGTAGTTTGCTACATACTAAGCTAGAGTCCCTTTTAGAAATATCTTTAATGCCTTTATTAATCATCATAGCTTATTGTAGGTCATAGGGTCTAACCCTTGTATAACACCATCATAATCATATCTCAATAATAACTGCATCAGTATTGTCCTTTCATTATGACTCATATAGGTAAGGTTAGCACATTAAAATTCTCATTTCATGATAAGGCACAAGGTAAATCATTCATCATCCTTATAACATTTACATCTTATGTCAAACCTCACAATCATAGTCAAGACATTTAAATTAAACATAACACCATCTTATCAATCCTAATACAAGCGTACTCCAATACAATCATGACTTAATCACAATTAACCACAATTTTAAGAAAAGGATAGGGATCATAAGACTTACCAAGCCTTCTTCATAGTTTATCATCAAGGCCTTACCAAAAACCCTCAATTCAACCCAATTTGGGTACACATCATTATAATTAATAACCAACGTCATAACAAGGATAGAAGAATCACTATATCACAATTCAATACTAGATCATAGCTTAAGACAAGATACATAGGTCAATTCATAATATACCTCATAACCTAGATCATCTTCTCAAGAATTAGCATGAAAGACTACAAATCACCCTAATTCATTCTTTATTAGGGTAACAACATAATCTAGTAGTAATTTAACTAATTACCATGTTTATTCAACCAATACCATATAATTTATATCAAGATCACAATCTAGGGTTAGGGGAAAAGGTTTTCTTCTAAAAATTAGACCAAAACATCAACATATATCATAATTAAGTAAGAATGCATGTTAATATATTCATTATATCCCAAATAAGTCATAAAAAAATAAATTCATAAAATTAAACTTGATGTTTGATGAAACCCACATGAAAACTCATATTTTTGAAATCAATTTGATGGAACCCATTGAGGAAAGAGGTCTCAAAGTGAAATAGATAACATACCTTACTAATCGATGAATATTGATGGTGAAACTTGACTCTTTGCAGACCTTAATGTCTCCCCTAGCTTAGTCTTCATATGTTCTTCACTAGAGATAGAAATAAGAGAGAAAGAAGAGAGTCTTGGGTTAGTGAGTTATGAGATTTTAGTTAGTCTCAATTAGGTTAAGACTTTATATAGGGGGTTACATAATTTATTAGTCTTTTCTAAACACTTAATTAACTTCCTAACTAAGTCAACCAATTAAAAAAACAAGACAAAACATGCAGCCAAACACAGACCCTATCGTTGAGACTAATCTCAACAGATCGCTTTTCCATCGACAGCTAGTCCCTCCTTCCGTGTTGCACATTCATAAGTAAGTTCAGAGACCTATCAAAATAGGTCCTTATGGGATTTGTCTAAGTGTTTTTCTACGTATAGCATTGACACCCCGTTGAACCATATACTTTTCGTCAATGGGCTTTCGTGGGTGCACACGACATAGTGTTTCACTCCAAAGTGCAAGGACCCTTGGTTGGTCCTTGGGGAGTCATACCCGGATGTTTTGATCATGAATAAACTTAAACAGATGACAATAACCCTTCCACCAATTTTAATCATTTTTCAACTTCTAAATGCTAATCAAATGGATTAAGGCACGTTAGTACCTCCCTTAACTAGTTTCCGGACGTTTTGATTTTTGGACATCCTAAATGACTTTTTATCCTTAAAATGGACCTTCAAGCAATGTCTTAAACTTCTGCAACTTATGTAGGCTGTAGAACACGTCTTGGATATTCAAAGTGTTACATTATCCCCCTCCTCCCAGGAACATTCGTCCTTGAATGAAACTAAAATTCATTGGAAGGAAGAAATAGATTAATAAAAATCATCCCAACCAACAACAATAGATAAAAACCTCAACTATATCACTTACAAAATTCAATTAAAACTTCAATTACTACACATAAGGCTGAATATTACATTATGAGGATTATCCTTTTCACAAAAACAAGAGCTTAACATGGCATTTATGAGTCAAATATGCCAAAGTTAAACTCAAAACAAGCAAAATTGCAAAATTTTCAAGTTAAAATGCACATTCATTGTGATGCACTATAACCATATAAAAAATGCACCTTTTCAAAAACATCATTAAAAATCAAAGAAAATTCATTTTAATCAATATTTTCATTACTAGTAAAAACTACTAGCCTTAGTTATCAAATAAATGAGGGTTACGAGGCTTTGTGTTGACCTCAGCATCCCATGTTGTACCCTCAACTAGGTGATTCTTCCATAACACCTTTACGGAAGAAAATTTTTTCTTCCTCAATTTCATTACTTGCATACCAAGGATTTGAAACCAAAAATTCTCATAAAAAAGGTTAGCCTTCACACAAATACAATCAATAGGAATAATAGACTCAGGATCACCAATACATTTCTTAAGCATGGAACCATGGAAAACCGGATGAACGGAAGCCAATTCCTTAGGCAACCATAACTCATAGGCAAACTTACAAACCCATTGCAAGATTTCATAGGGACCCAAATAACAAGGACTCAACTTCCCTTTATTTCCAAATCTAACCACATGTTTTATAGGCAAAATTTTCAAATACATGTTTAGCTTTTGCTGAGTATAGGACGTTTGCAATTTGTTCCTTATTATATGAACTATATGGAAAGTCATATAAATAAAATCTAGACCAGGAAGCAAAGGTTCACCAACTTGAAAGCATCCAATAGTTGACCTACACCTCCTACCATACAAGGTTTCATTAGGAGACATGGATATGGATGAATGGAAACTATTGTTGAAAGAAATTCCACAAAAGTCAAATGTTTGTCCCATTTTCCCTTGAAATCAATAATACAAGTCGTAAGCATATCTTCAAGGGTTTTAATAGTGCTCTGCTTTACCATCCGTTAAAGGAGGAAAAATGGTACTTAAATTTACCTTATTACCCAACCATTCTTGGAATGACCTCCAAAACCTAGATGTAAATTGTGCACCCCTATTCAATATGATTGATAACGGAATACCAAGGCGATATACAATATCATCTATGAAGACCCTTGCATAATTTTCCGCCGAATAAGTAGACTTGACAGGAATAAAATGGGTGTACTTGGCCAACCTATCCACAACTACCCATATAGAGTCATAATTATTTTGAGTCCAAGACAAACATACTACACAATCCATATTGATGTCTTCCCACATCCAAAAAGAACTTGGATTTCTTGTAGTAAGTCACCCGACTTTTGATGTTCGACTATCACTTGTTTGTAATTTGAATAGTTAGCAACAAACTCCACTATGTTCTTTTTCAACCGTTCCCACCAAAATAATTTCCTAAGTTCATGGTACATTTTTGTCGAACCAGAATGAATGAAGTAACAGACTCATGAACTTTCTCAAGAATTCTACTCCTTAAACCCTTTATTTTGGGATAACATAACCTCCCTTTGTACCTCAAGACACCATCCCCACCCCAATTAAAATTACTCAATGAGTTTACCACGAAACGATTCCTTTAACTCAATCAATACTTGATCAATGTCTTTTTTGGATTTAGCCTAGACCACCAAAGACGACTCAAAATTATGACGTACTACCTCACAACCTATGGGAGAATCTTTAATTGGAACCCTACATGATCCATCCTATTAACTTCCTTAAGTATATTTATCTTTTCTTCCTCAACATAGGACACACTTCCCATGGACAAACGACTCAAACCATCCTCTACTACATTGGCCTTGGCGGGATGATATAGGGGATCATGTCAGAGTATTTCAACAACTCGAACCATCTAATTTGTGAAGTGTAAATCCATTTTGAGTGAATTGTATTAAAGAGTTTTATGGTATGTATACACATCCACATGGACCACATACAAGTAATTCCTCAAAATCTTTCAAGCAAATACCACCGCCAATAACAAAGTTATGATGAGGTTAATTTCCCTCATGCACCTTGATGTGCATATAGGCATAAGCTATAACCTTTCCATGTTGAATGAGAACACACCCCAACCCGACTCGGGATTCATCACAATAGACTTTAAAACCCTTTGTACCCACCGACAAGGTCAATACCGGAGTAGAAATAAGTTTATCCTTCAATATTTGGAAGCTTTTTTCTCATGCCTCTGACCATTCAAATTTCTTACACTTTTGGGTCAAAGTAGTCAGGGGAGATGCAATGGTTGCAAAACCATCCACAAACCTCTAATAATAACCCGCTAGAACCAAGAAACTTCTAATGTCGGTTTGAGTCAATGGTCGAGGCAAATTTTTCACTGCCTCAGTTTTCCTTTGATAAACCTCAACTCCCTCACTAGATATGATGTGACAAAGAAATGCCACCGACCTTAACCAAAACACACATTTTCTATACTTGGAAGATAATTGATTTTCCTTAAGCCCTTGCAACACCAGCCTTAAATGTCTCATGTCATCACCCTCATTTTTTGAATATACCAACATGTTGTCAATAAGACAATGACAAATGAATTTAGGTAGCTTCCATACACTCTATTCATAAGATGTGTAAATGTCGTCGGGGCATTAATGAGACCAAAAGACATTACTAAGAACTCAAAGTGACCATATCTACTTTGAAGTGCGTCCTTTGGTATATCCTCACCTCTCACCCAAAGTTGATGATACCCCAATATCAAGTCAATCTTAGAAAGTAGCTTGCTCGTTTGAGTTGGTCAAACAAGTCATCAATCTTAGGAAGCGGATACTTATTATTAATTACAAAATTGAGTAGGCGGTAATTTTATGCACATCCTAAGGGACCCATACTTGTTCTTCACGAACAAAACTAGACAACCCCATGGAAAAATACTAGGTATAATGAAGCTCTTGTGTAGAAAATCTTTGAATTGAGACTTCAACTCTTTCAATTCTCCCGGACGCCATCTTATAAGGAGGAATTGAAATGGGATTTGTATCGGATGAAAAATTCGATACCAACATCAATTTCCTGTTCAGGAGGAAAACAAGGAAGATCAATAGGAAAGACCTCCTAAAATTCCTTCACTACGGGGATCAACTCAATGAGAGGATGTTCGAAGTCTAAATCTTGGAATCTTACTATATGGTATAAACAACCTTTAGAGATCATTTTGCATGCTTTCAAACTATAGATGGTATGACCTCTAGAAATAGAATTTCACCCCTTCCACTCCAATATGAAATCATTTAGATAATTAAATTTCACCACTCTCGTTCTACCATCAATAGAGGCAAAGCAAGCAGGCAACCAATACATACCCAAAATGACATCAAAACCAAACATATCAAGTTCTACTAGCTCAATATAAGAAAATCTATTGGGAAACATTATCGGAGAGTTTCTATACACACTTTTTGTCACAACTGACTCACCACAGGGGTAGAGGCTATAAAAGGTTCATGAATGATATCTTGTAAAATGCAAACTTTTTAGGTACTAGAGGATTAACAAATGATAAGGTTGCACTGGCATAAAATAAGGAATATAAATCAACAAAGAAGACATTCAACATACCGGTCACCACACCGGGAAAAGTGTCTTGCTCACCCCTAGGGAGGAGAGCATAGAAGCGATTTTTCTTCGGAGCATCACATTGAACCACTTGCTTTACATTTACCACTACCATTGTCCTGACCCCTCAAATAAGGGAAAACCCTAACCTTGTGCTTTCTTTTAACACACTCAAAACAATTGTCTATCCCTTTAACACAATCACCATAGTTTTTCTTGACATAGTTTCCACAAATTGGCTTTTAAGTTGGAGAACTAGTATCATTTCACTTCTTAGGTGTAGGGTTAGACACCCTATTATACCAATCCTTAAGAAACATAGAAGGAATTTTATAACCACGGCGAGGAAATGCTTCATAGGTAATCACTTCTTCAAGTCTTAGTGTTGCATTCCTTCGAGTATTAATGCCCTAAATAGAGGTAACACTACTACAAATTTGACTTATTGTAACGCTTATTTATCAACGGTTATGCAATCATAGAAATAGATCACTTATTACAACAGCTATAACCGTGGCCAAATATCCTTGAATCTAATAGAACAATTCTTATAATAAACTTTTGCATCATCCCTATAACCGTCCCTATAGAGAATCTATAGCAACAAGTTTTTAAACTGTCAGTATAGATTATTCTATGGCAACGGGTTTTTTAGAAAAATAATTCGGATTTTTTACACCGTAAATATTTTCTCTGCCTAAAAAATTATATGTCCCTCCAATATTATTTGCAAATGATACATTAGTCCCTTAAAAAATAATCTGATATATTAGTACCTTTTTAAAAAAATGTAAAGAAAAGAATGGAAATTTTTTTTCAGAAACCCCGTATTTTTCAAAACTTTCATCCAAAGCATTGAGAGAGCCTTTTTGGGGTGAAATTGTGCAAGGAATTTCTAAAACTTTTTATTGAGAAAAACGAAATATGTTGGGTTGAAGCTGTTGGTGAAAATGTTGGTGACGCTCGGTGGTGAAGTCTGTTGCTTGACGTTTTTGGTGAGATGGTAGGTGGGTTGACGTTGTGTGTTGAAGCCTTATTTGTGAAGCGGCAGTGGGTGTGAAGTTGCTGAAGCCTGTCGAAGAAAAGACACAACGCTCGTTCTTTTTGGGATGTTTTTGAGGTTAGACCTACACATCATCTTAAAGGTTAATATAGGTTTAGGTTTCGTATGCTTGTCATGTCATTTATTAGTACCAATTGAATTAAGTTTGAAAAAATCTTAAAAATAATCTATGGTTAGTCTTACATCTATGTTAGGTTTTAAAATATAGTAGTGTATTACTTCCCTGTTTGATTCTGTGTATATAAGAGAGTCGAGTTCTAGTGCTCCAAGTTTGTGGATCTGTAAGTATTTCTCTCTACTTTTTTTTGTTCAGCTTGAATTCTTCCTTAATATTCACATTTGAGGTGAATCTGGACAAATTACTCCCAAATTACTTACTACTGGTTTGTTCACTTTTTGTTGACTTATAGTAACTAAGCTAGTTCGTCTTTGAAAAAAATCTCTTATCTTTGACTGGCTACAAACATTGATGTAAATCTGGTAGTGTTGTGACATGTGTGTCTCTCCGCTGTTTTTTGGTATCATATACTAATTCACTTGTTAGATTAAGGATTAGTTATCTTCAATTTTTGTTTGATTATTAGGGATATTTAAACTTGAGGATCTCTGTTATTTTACTTTGAAAGACATTGGATTTCTCGATATTTTCTATGTGTTTTGCTGTTACGATGGAATGTTATCTTCCATTTATGAGTCACTTTAACATAAACTGACACTATAATGCCCTTTTATTCGTTAAAGTGAATGACATTTGTATGGATTTTGCTGCATTTTGAGGATATTGTGTTGATGCAATTCTCGAACACACATTGATTTGATTGTCTAATTTACTACTCATTTTACATGTTCGTTGTGTTTTTTTGGAGCGGTTTGTCTATATTTTAACTGGCTATATCTTGTTGCTACAAGTTGTTTAGTCTGAGGAATTGTGTGTATTTTTAACTCGACATTCCAATTAATAGAAATGTGTGGAACTGGAATTTGTTTTCAAGTTTCCTACAATGCTTGCAAAAAATAAGATTATATTACACTGATGTAACATTTTATTTAAAAGATACATCTTTAACATGAATGCTGAATTGCGGGGTTTCTCTTATTTTTTTGCAACTGAATGGCCTGCAATAACTGCTCCTGATATTTCTGCAAAGTTCTGATTCAAAATAAGAGCTGAACCCAGTCTGCTATTTAAATTTATTCCCTAAATGTTGCTATACAGATTCTCTTTTTCTTGTCACATTTGATTTACTTAAGCTAGACTATATTGGTTTATGCAACAGTGTAACATAGAAAGAATATAGTCCTTGTCTTGTGCTTCATAAAATAATTGTATCATTATTTTGAACTTGACAATCATTATATATTTTCAGTGCAACTTCCTTTTCATGAGTACAAAATCGCGCGTGATTTAGTAACCATCATCGTTTTCCAAGGACCTTTAAACAATGTACTCTCTCCTCCTTTTTTTAAGGAATAAAGTTCAAATGTGAGGTGAATTGACATCGCCTCAAGGAAATCGAGGACTTGGGAATCAGCTGAATTTGTGCATTGCATTGGAGTTAAAGTTTGAGCTTTGGCTGAGTAAAAAGAAAAATAGAAAAGTAAGCAAATGGGGTGATTTGAAACTATGAATTCAAAATGGGGTTCTAAAATTTGGTTGTATATTTGTATATGAGGACAAAACAGACGATAAAAATCCAATCTTGGGTTTCAAATAAATCAATTTTCTTGATTATTGTAACCAATAGATTCGTTGTGCCAAACTTTTTTGTTTTTTGGTATGTGTGATTGAAAAAAAAGTAATTTCTTTATGGAGTTTTCTAAGCCTAGCTACTTATATTGGACTTAATCTCTGATATTTTTTCCTCTATTTGTCTGGTTTCCTACTAATATATTGCTTGATTTATGATTATGCTATTTATTAGTTACTGGGAATGAAACAGACCCAGAGGTAACACTCCGGATTTTTGAGTAGTTTGTTGGAACCCGAGAGAAGGCTGAGTGGTAATAAATTGAAAGTAGTAATAAAACTTTTCTGATGTATAGTTAATTGTAGATTGAAAGCTAACTCCCTTGTGGTTTTTTTATTAAAGAAAATATGAGTTGTTAAGTTTGTCTGAATTACTTTTCCATGTGAACAACAACTTTGTTTGTTTTACGAATAATAATAGTTTTGCTAGAATAAAACTAATGTAATGATAGTTATTTTGTGGCTGATGCAGTCTATTTCTTTAATTTATGTTAGTACTCTATCTAGGTCTGCCCTTATCGACTTTTTGAAATTTTTTTTGAGTGTGCCTTAATCATCTTGTATAGAGTTTATTAATTGTGGAAGCTGCATAATAACTTAACTTGTTAATATTTTTTGGTTCTACTATTAGTGTTTTAACTGTTTTTGTGTTGAATTGATGTGAAGATTTGAAGATCTCGATTAACTCTAAAAGTTGAGTTGTTAAGTTCTGCAATGGTTATTTGTACGCATGAACTTATGGGCATAATATTTTGCCACATTCATGTAGGATATATATTCAATGGATTTTTGGAGATAAAACTTGGATGATCTCGAAGATCTACCATGATATATTTATGGAGTTAATGATTTCTTGATAAAGTATTGACGAGCTTACCAAGCAAATGAAATGTGTGTGCGTGTAAGTAGTGTTTTAGTCGTATATGGCCATTGCTGAAAAATATGGTAGAGGATCATTATGAATGCCTGGATTTGGTCTGGATAAACAAATGGGTTTTTCATGGCCTGAAGGATTTCCTCAAGAAAAAGCCATCTTCAACAGAATGAAGAAGAAACTTCTAACAGCATGACGACATTGAAAGATTACTTCATGATACTTTGAGAAATTTCGTAGGTGATCAGAGACAGAAGGAGTGAGGGAGGGGCCACCATGAAGATGCAAAAAGATTTTTTTAAAATTAGTGGGAAGAAGGGAAAGAAGAGTTGTATCCAGGTTGTAAAAAATTTTTCTAAGTATGAGTTTACCATCCAACTATACTGGTTAAAATGCATTCACAAAATGACTGATGGTGGCCTTTCATATTTGTTGGAATTGATAAGAGAGTATGCAATTTCTAGATACCGATCGTTTTTTACAAGGCAAAAAAGGTCATAAGAGATTTTTCTTCATTATGAGAAAATACATGCTTGCAATAATGATTGCATATTATTTTTGAATGAAAATGCAAATTTAAATATTTTTGTTTGTGGAGCTCAAGATGGAAGAAGGTTCGTAATGCCTAAATAAAAGGTTACAAAAATCCCAGTGAAGGTTTTTTAAGGTTGCTTTCTTTTAAAGCCTAGGCTTCAGAGGATATTCATGGGTTCTGAAATTCTGTAGCTAGAGGATGGCTGATACTGAACGACTAAAGTTGACATTTTAAGACATGCATACAGATGGTGTGCTGAAGCTTGGAAGGATTTGCTTCATTGCATCCTGACTTGCTAATGATAAATAGTAATGTTAGATGCGGGTTCTTTTAAGTGAGTGTTTCGAATTCCATTGAGAAATATGAGCATTTCCCATAGCACATGCCAGTTATGTTGATGAACTACAATGTATCGCGAATGACATGCAGTGAAGTAGGAGAATATTATGTTGTCAAGATTATTCAAGGTCCATCGTCTCCGGGAAGGAAAATCGGGAAATTATATAGATGTATTACCTTGCAACCATCATTGCAGATTTGCAAGGAACTATGGGAAAGATGAGGATTTGAAAAAATATGATGTTGTAACTTACAAAAAATTTTCTAATGATTGTAGCTTTATGTGGAAAATTAGTGATTTTCCAGCTCTGAATGCTGTTGGATGGCAGCACCAAGGGGCCATGGGCATGCCCCACTTGTAACAATAATACTTGTTTCCCACAATCTCACACATAGTCGCAAGATTTGTTACTGTGTAATAGGACGTTTTTACCTCCTTATCATCCATGCAGAAGAGATTTAAAAGATCATTTAATGGGTAAAAAGGAGATAAAGTTGAACCTACGCCATTATACAGGGTTGGGGCAAAAATTCTGAATAGTTTCGTCAATTCAATAATAATTTGAAAAGACAAAAAAGAAAATAAAACGAAAGGAATGAGGTCCAATTGAAAAAATCAAATATTTTAAGTTGATTATTGGGAAACAAAACCCCAAATTAAGGCACCATCTTGGGACTTTATGGGATTTATTATTGGAATGTCCAAAGATCATATAAATTCTCAGCTAGTCTTGTATGAAATGGGGATACGTAAAGAGCTTCAACTTTAAGAGATTGGGATACAGGATAAATCCATCTAGATCATAAAGCTTGTTTCTCTATGACACCAGATGAGAAAAAAGTCTTTTGCACCGTCTTAAAGATTCCAAATACCAAGGATGGTCTTTAATATATCAAGTTGGTGTGCAAATGAAGAGATGCTCATTCAAATGAATACTTGCTACAGGTTGCACGTCAGAAAGAACGGTGTTACCAAGAATGTAGCTATGGGTCTGATAGATTGGGGAATTATTTTAGAGCAATAGAAGCACAGTTATAAGAAACAAGCGGATCTCGATAAGATGAACGTAGTTGAATCATAGATATTGAATGTGAGCTTGAAAAATATTTTTTCCTCCATCTTTTTTGATATAATGACACTTTTACCATGAATGTAGATGAAATTAATCTTGGAGGCCCCCAAAATAATTGCGTTGGAGGGATCTACATAGAGAAACATGTGTGACTTTAAGGGGGCTTGTTCGTATCGAAAAAAATCCTTAAGGATCATAGTAGAAGGTTTTTCAGCTGTAGATGTTTGGAAATTATTTCATATACCCTACAATACGGTTGATGAAGAAAAATAAATTAGGTGTGAAATAAAGGATTGATGAGTACATTCAAAATGAGGAAGGTGGGTTTCACATTATTAATAGACAGGTCATCCAATTTGAGTGAAGCATATAAGGAAAGGCAAGATTATTAAATGGAGCAGCTATGAGTGTTGAAGCACATCGATATACTTTGTTAAATACAGGAGGTATGAACAAGTAGAGGCATTTTTTTAAGTAAGATAGTATACTGTTTGTTCTTAAATTCATTTAGCGTTATCATAATGTATTTACAATTTTTATTTCAGTTATAAATACACATGATTAAATTACATTACATGGTTACATGGGAACATAAAGCTTAAAGATTAATCGTACACAGCAAGCATGGTTAAGCCAGTCCATAGTAGAGAACTTGTGATTTGTTTAGTGAAAGGTAAAAATATTAAAGTGTCCATCATTTAAAGGCTAGCTAAAGGGCAGAACTTTGTTAGAAAAAGAGTATACTTGATATTTCATTAATGGATATTGATCTTCATTTACAACGACACGGGAGCACGTATAACTCAGAACTAGTGGAGTGACTTTGTCAGCCACAACGGATGTTTGCTGTGCTAGGGACCCAAAAATCGTGTGATGGAATTGTTCTCTATACAGAATTATTCAGGATATCATTTAGATTTATTATTGAGGTTGTTTAGTGTGGACATTTTTAATGTGAGGTTTCATAATGACGTAGAGGAGAATATGGATTGACTCGGGTATATTTCAAAAAAACTAAAGTAAAAATGTCCTTTTGTACTAGATCCTCCAGTCAATCAAGTTTTTTAGTGGAAGACCCGGTTGAGAAAAAATTTTATAATGCAAGAAACAAAGAATGGTGTATTTTTATGATTGGAGGACAAGAGAATTATCTAATTGCAGAAGAAACATTTTGAGAGATCCTATAATGAGTATTGGTCATCAGAAAGATTACTGATGTAGATGTGTACGACGGGTCTAGAGAAGATTTTGTGTGTATATCATCGATGCTCCTTCCATTCCACAACATTCCAAAAATGAAGCTATTTGGACATCGGAGAGGGGAGGATGACTTTTATGATACTGATGGGATTGGATGGAAGTTGATGATTAACAAAGGATCTTGGGAGTTGTTCGGAATGCATTAGGATTTTTTATAGTAGTAATGAGTATATGAGATGCATAATATACAATATGAAGTTGATGAACCGTATTGGTATCTTTATTTTGTTCTATGTGTTTTTTCATATATCTTAATTACTACAAACTTGGGATTAGTACTTTGGTAAGGCCTGTTCTCTCTACTGTCATTTCATTTCTATTTTTTGTAGTTCTCTTGAGCAATTTCAATATATAGGGACAACAAATCAAGGTCTTATCTCTTTATTTAAGTTCCAACACTCCAGGTTCGTATCTCATTTTTATGATTCTTTGAATACTTCTCGCATATACTTCTTTGATTACTTAATGTACAATCTATGAAGCTTATTGTATTCTCTAGACCTAACCATACGTCGCAACAGCGGGAGTTGGAACTCTTTCAGGAAAACCTCAAAAGAGTTGAAATAAAGAAAATCATGCTCTACAAGGAACCTTAACTGATAATAAATCAAGTAACTTTATCTTAGAATTCCACACTTGGATTCATAAAAAACCACTTATAAATCTGGTGTGTGATTGTGGACAGTACAGACCTTGGAATGGTATTAGTAATGACTCTAAAGATAATTTCTGTAGAATGATCCCTAAGGGTACATTTTATTGTCAGCTCTTTGGAATACCTTTGGTTAGTGGAGTTATTTGAGTATTGCCGGGGTACACATGCCATACATTTAACTTTTAGATTTTGGATTTTCACACAGGTTTTTTGAATTCATAGCTAATGAGGAAACAGAAGATTTCTAAAGAACAAAAAAAGCAAAATGAAGACATGTAAACCGGGATCATTATATTCTTGGCAAAAGAAACGGCGAGGTCATTGACAAAAATGAAATATTAAATAAACTATAGTGCGAGAGAAAGGACATCTGCTCAAAATTAATTGGAGCACAATAATCAGTAGAACCACAATCAGAAGCAAAAAAGCACAATCTGTCCAGGAGTTGCCTTTTGAAAATCAGCTTTCCAGATCTACTTCTTGTGCCAAGCGTCGAGGAGCTACCTTTGTGCCGCCTGGTCAAGGAGCCTGCCTCTTGTGCATCCTGTCGAGAAGCTTTCCTCTTGTGAAGCTGTTAGGAGCTTCCTATGAGCAACAGGCAAATATTTTCCTTCGAGGATCAAGTGCAAATAAATTTTTTCACTCACTCGAAACAAATGATCAAACCTGAAAGAACAAAGAACATATAAAATTAGAGACCTATTGAATTGTATCATAATTTTTACTATATTCTGTATTTTCATTATAGCTGAAGTTGTTTACAGTCTA
Source organism: Solanum habrochaites (assembly GCA_027704765.1). Lineage (NCBI taxonomy): Eukaryota > Viridiplantae > Streptophyta > Magnoliopsida > Solanales > Solanaceae > Solanum > Solanum habrochaites. The sequence continues at coordinate 34,784,505 of JAKWJA010002499.1, read as the reverse complement.
AATAAAAAAGATTAGAACGCAAATGCATGATGTTTCATGCCCCGAAAAAGAACGTAATAAGTGATATAGTGCTAGTCAAAAATTCAACCTGTTGGTCTTACTGATGATTCGTTGTCGAGAAGCTAAGTAGTTCAAGGAACATTCCAGAAATTCGACTCTTTGCCATTCGATATATTGGATTGGGGGAGCAGGAACTAAAAAGATTTATGGGATTATACCAAGGTTGTAGTTTACAATAATTAGTTATTTGTAAAAGTCTTTAAATTCTATTGGCTAAATTGAATGACCCCAAAATTATAGGAGAGAAATATATTATTCCTGAAGCTGCGTTCGCTACCAGTGGGCTATGGGAAACAATCGAGATTACATGTGAAGAAGACATAGAGTGTGTGAAGCTTATGATTATGATTTCCATAGGACAATGATGCCAGTTCGAATGGCAAAAATAGCAGCTCATATTCAGAATGTCAATTTAGAGAGCTCCTCAAATAATGGGAATTCTTAAAAAATTCAGGTAAAAAATTGTCGAATCTCAGTTTTTTTTGAATAGGTAGTAGTTGTATCCCTATAGTCTGATTGTTGCTCCATTCCCATCTTCTGCCCACCTCGGGACCCCCAAACACTCAAAGCGGTAGAAAAAAATAGCTACCTCATTTTTTTCTTGTAGAATCTCTGTGTCTAGATTGTTTTGGTATTCATCTGATATAGGTGATCTGGCTTGCTATGTTGTTATTTCATGAATTCCTAACGGCCCATTCTTCTAGTAGGTGCCTTTTAATCAGCAGGTGGATCATATCATGTCCAAACTTAAACACAATAAAAAGCAACATTTTGCCTGCTATTATTATTCAGAACCTTACTAGAAAAGACCCATAAGTAGCCAGCAAGTGCTACCTATCTCCAACAAAGGTTGAGAAATGTCAAACTCTGATATGAAATATAATGAATAATTATTTTTAAGTTCATACCTATAGACATTGTTATGGGCTTGATCTACGGACAATCCTGCATAACCTCCCTCTGACTACTACAAAGTAAATCACAACATATAGTAACCATTGAATGTAAGATAGTTAAGCATTGGAAAAATTGCAAAACTGACTGCTATGAATAATTTGTCAATAGTTGTGATATCGGTGTTTGTGAACATAATAGTATTGATCCTACTTTAACTAAGGCTGATCGGTACTTAGTGTTCCTAAAGTAGTGTTGATAATTGCTATAGATTCAATTATTGTTATTTTAATCCTTCTCTATTGTAATATTTTGCGCTTCTTTCTTCATTTATTGTGATAGTCACCAGGCAGTTTTACAAGACACCAAACACTATATATTGAACTAAGGTTGTCAGATGTTTATAAAGCGGAATATAGAGTGTGTATAAAGGAAAGACAGGATAATACTGACCTGATAGTAACTATATATCAATAATATACCCGATTAACAGTATGGATCATTTCTTTGCAGAAAAATGTTTTGAACAAATGCAAATACTCGAAAAAAAAAATGATGAATCCACACACTGGTGGCCTAAAGTTGTTCTTTTAGTTCGAATAATGTGTGAGTTCTCTTATATATTATTTTTAATCAAATTTGGGGCTTTTTATAATAGATACCACTTTCTTAAGTAGGTTTCTAATCCACTGCTCATGATATTGTTTTTAGATCTCTTCCAGTGGAGTTTAGTTGTTGTATAGATTCAATGACAAGGAGAAAGATAAGGAGACAGTATCATCTAAGGATCTCTTTTGTGGGTTACAAGAACAAGAAAGAAATCATGGGCGTCGTACAAGGCCTCAAATGATGATATACGAGTTTAAAATTGATGTGTCCTGTCGATTTTCATTTTTTTATGTGATAAATTATTTACTCATAAGATGTGTTTATCTGTAATGCTTTGGTTAGGGAACCTGAAGTGGAGGAAAGTGAAAAAAAACAACGAAGCATTAAAATGGTGAGTATGTTGGATGCATTTTCATGCGTCATGGGTACTGAAATCCTGGACGCTAAGACTATATTGGGCAGGAAGTTACAATGACTACTTTGGAAAAAAAATTGCAATTCGGAATCAACTTGAGAGCAACAACTGATGGAATGTAGAAAAGCAGAGAGGAGGCTGCAGATGAAAATGGAGAAAACAAAGAAAAATTGTGAACACTAAGTTATGCGATGTTATTGCACAAAAACTTAAGCATGTGGGATTTAATTGATACTAACATATGGCCAGCATTATAGACTCCTTCACACGAGAATCTACTCACTTCAAGGGGCTAAACAAGGTTGGTGTCGATAATCTATGTTCTTATTGTTATTTGTTGTTGTGCTCTTTGATATAGGATTAGAATGCAAAAAAGGATATGACTATTTATTTAAGGGAATGGGAGGGAAAAGTTTAGGTAGCGGATCAGTAATTCCTTGTCATGAGTTTAATATATGAGTTATGCTTGTTCTCTGGTGTTTAATGGCTGGAGTGATGCTTGTTCTATGTAGTTTAATGTATGAGTTGCTTCTTTTGTAGTCTGGTTCATGAGTTTTTCTAAGCTGCTTGTAGCATACCCTAGTAGAGGACCAGTTGTTAGATCATGATTTTTTATTCTTGAGCGAGTATGGAGTTCTTGTTGGTCTATTGTTTATTGCTAAGTAAACATGTCTCTTGTAGCATGAAGTGTTGAATCATGCTAGTGTGTGGTTGTTTCTACGGCTTGTTGTGTTGCCTCTCTGTTTCTATGTTAGCCACTATGTTTCTGCTCTGTTTCTTGTAGTATGATTAGTGTTGGAATCCTCGCTTCACAATTTTGTTTGTTGAGCAAAACGTAATCGCTAATTCATGTTTCCTGCATGTAGTTTGGTCTTTCTCTTATTTCTGCTGGCTGCTGTAGAAGTTGAATGTGACAGCTAGCAGTTGAAATATTATTCGCATGTACAGGATTTCAGTTTTAGGTTTGAACAATTTCTAAAATCTAATGCAGGGTATAACTCGATTGTATACTTGTAATTCCAAGATTTGATGTTTTCTAAATTTTTATATTTTTTTCAATGGAGGTAGGTGATGAAATCGAAGAAAGCGATAAATGCTGTGTAGTGAACACTTTACATAGGGCAGAAGATTGATGTAACTTATTGATGTTCTAGAAATCTATATTTTTGAAGATTGAAAATTCTATGAATGGTTTCACGTTTTGAATGCTTATAAAAAGAATTTTTATATTTTGCCTTTAATTGAGTTAGAATCAAGATCTTGAATCTAATTTGGTTGAATGAACATTTTTTTGTTAACGATGTATGTGTATTTTTGTGTTATAAATTTATTCTCGTGAGGAATGCTTTTAGTATTATAGCAAGGTATATCTATAGACGTACTAATATTGTATAATAATTGTTGCAAATAGATGGTAATAACCGTTACAATAGGCATTATGCGACAGTTCTACAATTGTTTAAAAGTGTTGCAATACGCTATAACAATCGTCACAATAGACTGAAAAACAATGTGTGGAATCGAAAGAAAACTGTAGCCATAGCCATAACAGAATCGATGCATAAACCTTTATTAATACGGTTCAAAACTGTACCAATACGTCAATAAACGTTGGCAATTCATTCAAATAAGAATCGTGGCAATAGGTCAACGTATGGCTACAGTTATATGAAATGTTGCATAGAACTGTAGCAATATAGCTATTTCTACGCGATATGTTGTAGCGGTTTACGTAACCGTAGCCTTAGACCTATGGCTATGATAGTAACGTCTATTGAAACGGTAGGTGAACCGTAAGAATGGATCATATGGGCTAACCATCTCATAACCATCTAATAAGAGTGTAATAGCTTGGGCATAACCAACACATCAAAGCAAGAATGGATTATATGGGCTATACAATGTTTCATAATAAATGTTAAAGAATGAAAAATGAAAGTGTTAAACCCAAAAAAACTAAATTAGCGAGATTGTGGCATCACCCTTGGAATGTGAGGACCTACTTAGATGATCAATAGATCCAAGTCTTCTTCAAGTCATCGTCAAAATTACTTCAATGACCAGAACCTTAAAAGTTGGGGAAAGGGAAAAATGGGTTTAGTACACCACTTGTACCAAGTATGAGACCATATGCACACATACTATAAAATTCAGGCTAAGAAAATAGGACATTTCAAAAAGTATGTACTTTTCATTAAAAAAATTATATATATTCGACAAGTTCATAGAAACTAATAGAAGAATATTTATTAAGGAAACAACATGTACATCACAATACCAACAACATCAAAACTGGTAAAGTCAATCATACATTTACTTTAAATGAACACATAGTCAGGTAACTCTATCATAAAGTCATAATAGCATCAAGCATGTATAAGAGTACATTTCGACATAACCAAAGCAAGATAATTATCCATGAACCCTTATCAAGTAAACAAGTTTAATGACAAAGCAAAGCCCCATAATCTTACTCAATAAAGTAACCCAACAAGAATCATGACTAACATCCTACTTCACATATCCTAACATTTTAAAGTACGTAACATCATCTTTAAAAAAAATACCATCAGCATATAGTATCAATAATGTGCAAGTTTATCGTATAAATATCATATAGAATTATAAGATTTTCATATATAAGAACATCCTTGTATGACTCCTTTCAAGGCTAACTAGTGCAATGTTCAAGTAAAGTTCCATACCCCTACATAGACTAAGCTAAGCCCCTTAGGTCATCTTAGTTAGAGTTCAAACCTTTAGTTCATTTTTATTTTTGGGAACATCTTTCCCTAACAGACATAGACCACATGATGTAATGTGGAATCCGGTGTTATGGAGACCTAGACAAAAAGAAGACGGACTACTTGAAAAGGTAGTACCAAAACGTAGATCCATTAGCTAGTATTCTATAGAAAAATGGGAAACATAGTAGAGAAACGAGTATATGTTGGGACCCTTATACTACATGCATTAATCTTGTAAATTCAATAGTACAGTAGTGATCCTACCTTCCAATGGGCGAATGGACACTCATTCTCAATCAGTCGGTTTGTGCTAAGCTAGAGTCCCTTTTTGAATTGTCTTTAATGCTTTTATTAATCATCATCGCTTTTTATAGGTCATAGGGTCTAACCACTGTATAACATCAATAACGCAATAAACATTATAGACCAATAATAAATTGCATGAGTTATTGCCTTCATACCATTCAGATAGGTGAAGTTAGCACACTAACATTCTTATATCATGATAAGACACATTGGTAAATCGTGCACCATCCTTATATCATTTACATCTTAAGGCAACACCTCACAATCATATTCAACGCATTTCAATTCCACATCATACCATCCTATCAATACAAATATAATGTATACTACAATACAACATCATCACTTAATTACAAATAACCAAAATTTGAAGTAAAGGATAGGGGTCATTAGACTTACCAAGCCTCCTTCGTAGTTCATCATCATGGTCTTACCAAAAACCATAAATTCAACCCAATTTGCGTATACATCATCCTATGTAAATTATCAAAAATGATAACAAGTCTAGAAGAATCACTACATCATAATTCAGTACTATATCAAAGCTTAAGACAAGATACTTACGTCAATTCACAATATACCTCATAATCTAGATCATCTTTTAAAGTACTAGCATGATATACTACAAATCACCCTAATGAATTCATGATTATTGTAACAATATTATCTAGTAGTAATTCAACAAATAACAAAGTCAATTGGATCAATATCATATAATTTATATCAAGATCACAACCTAGGGTTAAGGGGAAAAGGTCATCTTTTACTAAATAGACCAACCCAAAATGATATATAATAATTAAGTTAGAATAAATGTTAATATATTCATAATATCTAAAATAAATCATAAAATATCAATTCATAACATCAAACTTGAGATTGGATGAAACTCACTTGAAAACTCAAATTTTGGAAATCAATTTAATAGAACCCTTTAAGGAAAGAGGACTGAAAGATGAATAAGATCCCATACCATACTAATAGATGAAGATTCATGGTGAAATTTAACTCTTTGCAGCCCTTAAACCCTCTTCTAGCTTGGTCTTCAATGATGTTCTTCACTAGAGAGAGAGAGAATAGAGAAGGATGAGAGGTTTGGGTTGGTAATTAAGAGATTTTAGTTAGTCTTAATTAGGTAGGAGTTTGTATAGGGGTTAACTAACTTAATTAGTGTTTCCCTAACCCTTAATTAACTTTTTAACTAATTTAACTAATTAAAAGGACCAATTCAAAACGCGTAGGAAATCATAGACCCCATCGATGAGACCACGATATACCGATTGTTGGTCAATCGACGGCCAGTCCCTCCATCCGTGCTGCACATCTGTAGGTAAATTCAAAGACCTGCCAAAAATGTTCCTTCAGGGATTTTTCTAAGAGTTTGTTAACGAATGACATCAAAACGTCGTCAATCCACACACGTTTCTTCGATGGCCTTCCATGGGCGCATACTGCTCAGGCAGTGTTTGACTCCAACGTGCAATGGTCCTCATAAAAGTTCCTTGGTTAGTCCAACCCGGACTATTCTATTATGAATAAACTTAAACACATGTTATACAACCTTCCACCAATTTTCATCAATTTACGACTTCTAAAAACTAGTAAAATGGACTAAGGCACGCTACTACGCTCCTTGAACTAGTTTCCGGATTTCTTGGACGTTCTTGGATGTTTAGGTTTCTGTACCTCCAAAATGACTTATTATAATTAAAATAGACCTTTGGACAGTGTATATATCGGATCTAGAGAACATCTTGGATTTTTGAAATGTTACACAAAGAAACTCCCGGTAACCAATACACATTCCCAATAGTTCCTCTTTCCAGTAGTAGCACATGTAAGTTTTCTGTTTTGAGAACCAACTCGTTTCTCATATTTCACCTTTGGAGAATTAGTTCCATCTTGAGATTTATCCCTCTTCGTAGACGTAGGTTGACCTTTGTCACATACACCACTACATTTAAAATTTCTAGAAATCCTTACATGTTTAGACTCCTCAATTGACTAAGCTTACACTATGAGTGTAACTAGGGTCATATTATAATATAGCGTGGCCGTAGGGCATTTTTCTTTCACTAGATCGGCGACACCCCTTACAAACATACTCATATCATCCCTAGGGTTAGACACATGGGATGGAGCATATATAGACAACATAGAGAACTTGAAAGAGTATTCCTCAACACTGATATTTCCTTGATTGAGTGTGATAAACTCCTCCACCTTCACTTACCTCCTCTCACGGGCAAAGTAATTTCCTAGAATAACTACATTAAATTCTTCCCACACAATAGGACTCGACTGGATATCCCTATTCTCTTTCCATTGTGTGTACCACACTTCAGCAATATCTTCCTTTGTGACGACGACAAACTCCAACTCACCGTAGAAGTCCACACTCCCAAAAAAATCTATATGTTATACACCTCATCTAGAAACTCTTGGGGATCGTCTCCCATATAATAAGTAATCCTCACAAATCTCTCAATCTAGACGTCATAGTTCTCTCCAGCACATTTATTCGAGGTGCAATACGTATGTTCACATGGCTTATCAAAGCTAGGGCTAAAATAATAAAAGCCTCTCTAATCTCTCAATTGTTCATGTCCGGGGAACCACAAGAACATCATTACCTCCACCCACAATAGGGACTTGAGCACCTCGTAGAATTTTCTCAACATGCTCATCTTGAGAAGGAATACCTCATTCACATAATTCTCCCTAACTCTCCTAGCCGGTGTCCTTCTAGTATTAATCTTCCTACAAAGACAACGAAAACCATAAGAAACGAGTGCTCATAACTTTTACTCTATGGCACGAAATAGGAGTAGGAAAAGAAGGAAAACTTTATCTCCTGTAGCCTCTCTTTCATAGATGTGTCGTGACCCACACCAATAGTCAAGACTCTCTTAGACATGACTTGATGATACTTTTTTATTCCTAAGACCACTTTCATAACCTATACTATGATTCAAAAATTGACACAACCCGAGACCACTCCCTAGTAGTTAGGGCCATTCTGGGATTCTGACGAGTGTACTTGACCTCTCATAGGTCTTGTACACGCCCTTCCGTATCGTTCATAGCATATAACCATATGAAAAGTAGTGCGGAATTATAAATTTGCAAAAAAATTTGCATAGTCTTTAAAATATCTTTCATATAAAACTCATAGGAAACACTAAGTATAATTTCATCAAATCTTAGACACAAGAGTAGTTGGGACACGCCCATACAAAATAGAAAGATAGTACAACTTGTCTATTACCATACTTGATAGAGGAAATAAAAGACATCTATGCCCTCGAGTCAAATGAAGACATACTTCAACTTGCTTGAACGATTTTCTATTCATGGCTTAAATCTTCAAAAGCACCTTCACCTTTGAATCACTTTAGAGAGAGACAAAAACATTGAATTACTACAAACACATGTACTAAGTATGGCATGATGCATAAAAATCATGAAAACAGACATTTATTGGAAATATGAGTCTTTTGACTTAAATATCATAATATAATAAGAAGAAAAAAATCTAACACGTTAGAAACACATAAGAAATTTATCACATTTTCAAGAACAACTTCACCGTACGCAAGTCAATTATTACAGTGAAGCCTATCAACTTCATATAGAGCACTTCCTAGCATGCAATACTCTTACTAAAATCTATCCTAAGACTCATTTCAGTATGACAAAGAGAGACCGCCCATACACCTTCTCAAGGCACACCTAAATGATCCTTAAGACATCCTATAATTATATATACACAGTTACAATACACCAACAGAGAAAGAGAGAGAGTCTAGACCAAGGGGAGCAACAAAGCAGAAACCAAAATCAGAAAACAGGAAAAATCCTAAACCGAAATGCGATAACCTAAAAAAGACCAGAACAAGAATCGGAAACGCGAACCGATAACGAGACCACTAGACCATAAGCAGAAATACGAGGCCAAAAAAAAACAGAAACGAGAGAGAGATGGGAGACCGCAAAGCCGAAACACCATACCCGAAATCGAAAGAAACCACGAAACCCAACCGACGCGAACACTAGAGCGGAACCCGAAAGACAAGAAAAAAAAGAGCAAAGAAAAACGCTAAACCCCATAAACAATTCATCCCCCCCCCCTCTTCCCCCCCTCCCTCAACCTAAATTCATCAACCCAAATGTTAAAACCCTAAAAAAGAGACCTAAACACTTAACACTAAACTCCAAGACCTAAACCTCTATCCTTGGTAGTCTAAAGGAGCACTTAGGTGTGTATTGAGTTAGTTGAATGGGTGGTATCTTCATGTCGTATTTATGTGAGTCTCAAGATAACCTTAGATGGGTGGTTTATATGATGTAATGGATTGTGAAATGGATATGATTGTATCTTATACTGTGGTTATATATTGTATATGATTAAAGAATTATGTACTACATTTGCTCTACTAGGATTATAAAAGATATCAATGTTACAATATTTTAATAGCTCCAACAACCTTCATTGCCTCAGATTTAAGTACTTTTTCTTAAAGATATATTGCAAACTCTTGTGTTCCGTGCATATGTCAAGATGAACTCCATACAAGTAGTGGTGCCATATCTTTAAAGAAAACACAATTTTTGATAGCTTTAGGTCAAGGGTTTGTTAATTTTTCTCATGTGCACGCAGTTTCCTTAAGTCATAAGATATATACTTACCATGCTGCATTGTTAGATAACCTAAACCCACTCCAAAAGCATCACAATACGCTTCATAGCCTTCCATGCCTTCTAGAAGTACCAATACATGTGTAGAAGTTCATTTACTCTTCAACTATTGGAAGATTCTTTCACACTCATCACTCCACTAAAACTTTGTTTCTTTGTGTGTTGGTTTTGTTAAGGGTTAAGATATTGAAAAGAAACCTTCAACGAACTTTCTATAATAACCTGCCAATAAAAAAAACTATGGATCTACGTAGTCGTTGTAGGTCTCGAATAGTTTTTCACGGCTTGTATCTTTTGGTTATCTACAATTTTCCTACATATACAATATGACATAACAATCACATATTATAATCATAACTCATAGTTAGAGAACTTTGCTTACAACCTATGATAATGAAGAATTTGTAAAACCAGCCGCAAGTGATTAGCATGTTCCTAATTCCGATCATGAATATACAAAAATATCATCTATGAACTCTATCACGGACACATCTAAAAATGGATTGAACATCCAATTCATCAAATCCATAATAGTTGTTGGTGCATTTTTTAGCTCGAATGACATAACTAATAACTTAAATATACCATACCGTGTTCGGAAAGTTTTCTTATGTATATATTTGTCTTTCATCCTCACTTTGTGATACCTTGACCTTAGGTCTATCTTTGAAAAAAAACCTAGCACCTTGTAACTGATTAAACAAATCATCAATTCTAGGGAGGGGATATTTATTCTTAATTGTTACCTTATTAATCTACCGGTAGTCGATACACATTCTTAATGAACCATCTTTATTTCATACAAATAAAACATGTTCTACCCTTGGGAAATAATAGGATTTATGAATCAAAATTCCAGTAAGTCTTTCAAATGTTCTTTCAACTCAAGTAAATCTGCCGGAGGTATTCTATATGGGGGAATAGGGATAGGTTGAGTATCTTGTTGAACATCAATACAAAATTCTAATCCTGATTCTGGGGGCAAACATGGAAGATATTTTGTAAATACATCAGGAAACTCAGTCACTATTGGAATAGATTGAAGAGTTGGTTTCTCCGCGTCCGTATTTTTAACGCTCACAAGATAACATATGTATCCTTTGGACATCATCTTCATTGCCTTAAGATGAAAAATAATTTTACCTCTTTGTGCCCCAATATCACCTTTCCATTCGAGGACTGCCTCTTTTGGAAACTGAAAATGCACTATCTTAGTTCGACAATCTACCTAGGCATAAAAAGAATGTAACAGATCCATACCCATTATAATATAAAAATCTCTACTATTTCAAGCTCAACAAGGTCAGCCAATGTATAAGGTCACTAACAATTACTATGCAATTACAATTAACCCTTTTAGCTATAATTGACTCACCAATCGACTTTAAGCACTTCAAATGGCATCATTAATACTTTTGGTGTTGTTTTGAACTTTTGAACAATCAATGGAGTAAAATATTATAGTTTAGACCCCAGATCAATTAATGAATAAACAATATGTCAAAAGATAGACAAGTGTACCTATAACCACATCTAGCGAGGCTTCTGAATTCTGTTGATCCCCTAGAAAAGATCTGATTCTGACCTACGTAAGAACTAGATAACCCCCTAGACCCTTTACCATGACCTAAAGGCATCTATAGTCCCATACCTAAAGAAGGTGCTGATGAGTTCAATGCAAAACTAATCTAGTCAGCTATGCAACACCACCCACGCTCCTATGAGAGAAGTTTCTCATCATATGCCCTGCTGTTCCATAATAAATAAAAAATTGTACCAAACCTGCATTTACCTAGAATATTCCTCCCACACTCTTTACAAGGTTGTCGAGGAGGACTTAATTGGCTTATACATTCCTGCTCCTGATGAGTCGCTATTGGTAAGTCTTGGCTTTCACTTTCTTGCCAAAAATAATTGCCTTTAAACCCTTGGAACAGTTGTGGAGCACTAATTGTAGAGTAGAAATATGAGAGCCTAGGTGGTTTATTAGAAAACGAGGCCTAAACTCACCTTGGGATGGTGTAAAATTTCAAATAGATATGTCCCTCTTAAGATTCCCTTTTTGTGACTCTTGTGTCCTTCTTTTACATTAATCCTCCAATTTTTGCGCAAAGTCCTACATTCTTGCTATATCCATATCTTTATTTAATGAAGGAATGGTACATTTTGTAACTAGATATGTATCTAATCTATCCACATATTGACGAAGTCAATCCTCCATGGTAGCTATTACTTAGAAGCATATATGTCCTAGGAATTGAATTTGAGACTACACTCTCTCATGCTCATACCTCCTTGGTGGAGATTTCAGCAATGTTCCGCATAAGCCTCTCGGATCACCAATGGAATATAATTATCAAGGAAGCCTTTTTGAACTCTTTCCACGTACTTGAAGGTGTATATGTTCCCCTAGATTTCTTCCAAGTTCCATATCAAAAAATATAGCCACACCTTTTAATTATGTTGCTAGATCATGTACTTATTTAGAACTTACATGCATAATATTTATAGTGTGTTTGATCTGAGGTATATATTCTTGCGGATCTTTATTAGGATCTCACCCGGTGAACGATAGAGGGTAAAAATTAAAAAAATCATGTATCCATGTTCTAGCTGCTCTATCAATAGCACTAGTACCTGCAACTGGACATATTAGCCTTTGGCAATGACAAGTAACTATACAAGTACATAATTGGATTGCATTCCACAAATCTTGCTCGGTAGAATTAACAGGGGGGTTCCTGAGATTCATCTTCCCTCCTTAGAACTTCAGGAGATCGAATCTCCAGTGAATTTTATGGTAGAGACTCATCTTAAGACTCACTTTGAAAATATAGCCACACCTTTTAAGCTATTGTACATGACCCATACATCAAAATATTGAAATACTTAATCCATTACAATACTTTAATAAAGGAAATAAAATAAATCTTATGCGCTTGAGTCAAATGAGAACATAATTAATGTAAGTTGAATAATCTTACGATCCAAGTCTTTTCTTCCCAAATGATCCTCACTACCACCCATTATAGATATACATGAAAGCATGGAATTAGTACAACCACATGTACTATGTATTGCATAATACATAAAATCATGAAAACGGACATTTATTGGAAGTATACATCTTTTTATTTAAATATCATAATATAATAATATGAATAGCATTTAACAAGTTAGAAACATATACGAAATGACTTAGTCAATTTCAAACTTTTTCAAAAATCTTTACAATGAACTATGTCACTTAACTGTGACTATTCCTTAATATTACAGTGAACTACCTTAGCCTTAAAGTGAATATTTTTCATTCAATAGTGAATCCTATAAACTTTATATAACACTATCTAGCATGTAATCTTGTCACCAAAATCTATCTTTAGATACAATTAAGTAAGACATAGGGAGACCACCCATACAACCTCTCTAGGAACACCTAAATAATCCTTAAGACCACCTATAATGAGAAAAATAAATACTTACAAGACATCAACCACATAAATATGGATCCTCCTACAAAAGATGACTCTAAGTCTCACTTGAGTGAGTTTTGAAGCAACCGCCAATACAATATATGCACACACTAAAGAGTTTCTACAGACTACCTAAGATATAATAATTCTCATCAAACAGAACATAGATAAAATACATTCTCCTCAAAAGGTTTCCAAAAGACTTATTAATATATCAAGAAGTAACATAAATTGATTGACAAACTTCAAGAGTACCTAACTAACCCGTAAGACTACCTAAGCATAGATCATGTCTACATAATCAACTATCTTTCCCTAAACTAGTGTCTTTCTAAGACTTACTTAGGTAAAGTACGAAGTGACCATTTCATGCCCCATTAACTTTAATAGAAAACCCTTTTAACCTACTATAGAAAGTATTATTCATTTTAACATGTCCTGTCTACGTATGTCATTACATTCATTAGTTAATTTTAAGACTCATTCATCACATTAAGGAGATTAATTTTGAGTAGTTTTAGTAATTTGTATTGATAGACCTAGGGACTCTAACTAACATCTTAAAATTCTATTAAATAATGTTAGATAGGTCCCATACCACAAACCTCAACCTAATAGAACTCTGTTAATACTAGTAGGTGTTCCCATATGACAAGATAAGGAAATAACCGCTATAGACCATGATATCTAGACATGGCATAGGAGGTTTTACCTACTCGAGATGAGGGTTCTTCATGATAAGCATAGAATAGAGACACATCCCATATTGTAGTCATATTGTCAAGGAAAGATACCTGCTGGCTGTGATGCTCTATAGTCTCCTCTCAAGTAGAGCTACATTGTACTTCTAGTCTCCTTCTCAAGTAGAGATATTTCCCATGACACACTCACTCAGTGCTAGCCTTTGTTCTCAAAGTGTAATTAACACTAAAGGATCACATGAAGAAGTAACTTATCTAGTTAATAACCCAATCACACTCACCCTACCAAAGAGGTCCACTAGGGCTATTGTTTAATGGAGACAACGATAGAACAATATGACGTTCCTAAGGATGATATGATGTCGTTCCAGCAAACCAACCTTAACCTCATCATCCTTTATATGAAGGATACAATTACGACTCTTCGACTTCAACATGCATAACCTTACCACTAGGTTTAAGGTTCCACGTACATGACCTTCTTAAAATCTCTAACGTCTCACATATCATTCATTGAAACATGATAAGACTGCACTACTCTACCTAGTCAAGACATCTCATATTCGAATATCATTCATACATGTATCAAGTAAGGGACACAAGTCTACTAAACCAAGACATAAAATTCTTTACTTTATCATCACATATAGGAGATAATTCTTCGAAGCAGATACAAATTACCCTTATCATCTATATGTCATCCTACACATTACTATATCATCATCAACATAACCATCACAACTCATATATGCCAGTAGTAACAAACATGGATCAACATCTAAGACTACAAATATAAGAACATAGTTATACTCTACACGATCATCTAGCTTATATAGAAAGAACACATATATTCAAATTACTTCACATTTTGATTGATATGCTCACACTTCACAAAAACAAACTACAAAAATAATTATAGTACTTCATCTAGTGACGACAACGTCATGATCATTATAATACATAACGGCTATAAGGCAACATGAAATGAAAGTGAAGCACATAATACCACCAACATAAGTTGGCCATACGAATCTCAAAATAACTGAATTATAAATAATATAAATAAAGATAATTAGGGCAGCCTACCACCACTCCATTTTAAACACGATAATCCAATAACAAATTATCCAATCCAATACCATAAGGCCCTTACCCATGTACATAACAAACAATTAAATACATAAACTATGATATTCAATGAAACTACGTCTATTAAATATAGATTCATGAATGAGACAACCTAGATATTAATTCAATAAAATTATTGAATCCAATCCAATAGGCCCATATTAAAACTACACTGAGAGTTCATAAGCATTAAGCACAAATAACTAACCCATAGAAGTAGTTTCTTGGAAAAAAATAGGGTTATCAATTCATGGGTTCAATAGGATAAAATGACGTTAAAATAATCTAATTAAGTACAATTTAATCAATATACAATGCTTTAAAACCTTTTATACAAGAACCCATTGATAGATCATAGAACTGGACAATTAATCTTTGAAAACTTTAGAAAACTTCTTTAAATTTGGGATCCTTTATAAATAGAGTTTCAATGATAAAAAACCATACGTCAGTAAAACTGATCCTCCAATTTGATGAAGAATCTCCACTTAATTTTCCAATCCAAGCCCTTCCTTGATTTTTGGCTCCACTAGAGGTCTAGAGAATTTCTAAGAAAATTTTAATTTTAATTTTTAAGAATGAAATCTTCTTAAGTGTTAAAGTCTTGTAAACATGTTTAAAAATACCCAAAAGACTCAAGCTAAACCTCCCTTTCTCCTATTTGTACGGGGGGTGAATTTAAAACTTCACCCCTAATTTAATAGTGACTACAAATAGGAAACCAGTACAATCGACGATTAACAGTCGATGAAACGTTTGTCCAAAGACGTACGGTCCTATCCTCATAATTTTTTAGATACTTGCCTTGGTCAGATTGATATACCTCGGCAAAATATTGACCAAAGCAAACATCCACAGTGCGTCAACTGGCCCACGATCCGTCATTTGCCTCAGACATTTGAGGCCTAGTCTACACAACTTTCGCTCTTCAGAAACGTTCTTTCTCAAGGACCCTTGTTAGGTCCTTGGGACTTTAACCCAGACTTTTCCATCCAACTATGTTCCTATATGATTTTAGGACCTGTAAAATGCATTTCATAAAAAACAAACAGGTAAAACTTGATGAAACATGCAAACACACACGGTCATGTCAAGCCAAACCTTTCAAACGTCATGGACTTTCTTGGAAGTTTGACCTCCAAATTTCAAGAAACATGACACACTGCCTATTAACACTATAATAACTCATATAATTACCTCATTAACTCATGAAATCACCAAATTAACATATCACCACATATGACTTAGTCGTTGAACTTCATAGTCGTCACAGGACGTTTCACTTCCCAATCACCTAAAACTCTAGACAGTACCGCAATATAACATTATAGAAAATTTTAGGACCTTATAAAATCATGACAAAAATGTTAAGCAATCGATTAACCTACATAATTTGAAAGGTGTTATCATCTCCCCACTTGGACAACATTCGTTCTCGAATGACACCTTGCCACTCTCCGAACAATTCCAAGAATAGAGATTCAACTAGATTATTATAACCATACCAAATAACACCTTATACATTAAAGACTTCTATAAGAAACATCAATTTCACAACATTAAAATAATCACAAAAAAAACCTAGAATAAATTCTATAACTCATTATGCTATAAAACTCATATGCTTGATTTAAAATAGCAACATAATCATTTTATATTCATTATCATCCTTATATACATAAGTTCGAACCACATTACAACAATTTTAGACCAAATCATGAATTGATTAAGTTTTGACAAATCTCACATTGAAATGGCAGTGAATTACAATGAATTATGCAATTTTCCACAAATGAATCTTTTAGGCAATTCATGATGGGAAAACATGCTACTATGAAATTTAGAACCACATAAACACATAATAAAACATAATAATATCTTCATAAAAAGCACAATTCAAGGAATCAATGAAATTCAATTTCAAGAAGACCCCTAAACACAATGCATATGCAACATCCTTCTATGACTTTCTACATCTCAAGTTTGACTTAAATAGGAGAGTTATGACAATAAATCAACACTCGACTACTCACCATGCTCCCCTACTTAGAAGGAACTCATAACAGTAAAGAGATAAAAGGACTTACCATCATCATCATCCTCATCCTGCTTTTCTCTTGTAGTCTGGAGTGCATAGAACGCATCTTTTATTGGAATCATTCCTTTGGACATAGGAGCAACTTGTTTACCCTCTTTCCTATCTGGTCCGCCAATAGTAGTTCAATAATCTCACCCTTTGTTCAATCCTCGATCACACAAAACCAACGCATTTCACGGTACCAACCTTAGGACACTCTGCACAAGTGCTGCCTCTTCCTACAAGTACAACAAGTAGGCTTAAAAATTTGAAACAACTACCTATCCAAAACTTCTCTTTTAAAACACTAGCTCGATCATGATTTGGGGATCTCTTCTTAAACATAGGTTGACCTTGCTAGTTGACTTTACCCATATTCAAAGACCTCATGATCCTCTTCAAAATCCTTGCACTTCTCCTATGTTTGGGCTTTTTAACTTTCCCCTTACCTTGACTATGGTCAATAACATCAAAATCTTCACCTTCCTCCTCACTTAGAGAAAATAATCCCCTAAGAAATCCCTCTTGAACTCCTCCCACTCTATGGGACCTAACTCAATCGGCCTATTGTCTTTCAATTGGGTGTACCACACTTGAGCAACCTCTCTCAAATGGTACGAAGACCACTCCGCCTTCACACTAGAAGTAACCCATGACACTCAACATCTTGTACACACCATCTAGAAACTCTTGAGTATCCTCTCCCAACTCATAGCCAGGAAAGATAAGAGCATTCATCCTTAAAAATTATCCCAATCTAGAGGTCATAGTGATCTCCACAACATTCACTCTAGGTGCCATGCCCATATTCACATGGGTAGTTGAAGATAGGGAAAAATTAATTAAAGCCTCTCTAATCTATCTATTAGTAAATTAGGGAGAAACCACCGAAACATCATTACTTCCACCCATAATAGAGACTTCATCACCTTGAGCATCTTGAGTAACTTGCTCAACTTGAGAAGGAATCTCCTCATTCAAATTATTCTCCTAAACTCTCCTAGTTGGTGTCCTCCTAGAATTCATCTTCCCAGAAACACAAGGAAAACCATAATAAAAGAGTAATCACAACTTTTACTCTACAACGCGACATAGGAGTAGAAAAGAAGGGAAACTCTATCGTCCTATAGACTCTTGCCCATAGATGTGTCGCGACTAACACTAATGGTCAAGACTATACTAGACATGACTTGATGAGACTTTTTGATCCTAAGACTACTTCCATAAACTATGTTCTGATGCAAAACTTGTCACATCCCGAAACCATGTCCAAGAATGTATGGCTTTCTCGGAATGCACTAGGCATACGTGACCTCCCAGAGGTCTTGTACAAGCCCTTTTCATATAGATTATCGCACCTACTTAATGAAAAGTAGAGCGAAATTTATACATTTTACAAAATAGTAGTATATCTTTAATAACATCGTTCATTAGAAACTATAAGAAATAATAATTCTAAATCTCATCAAAGCTTAGACACGAGAAAACTTGGGAAACTTCCTATAGTTAAAAAATAAAAAAATACTTAGTCTATCACAATACTTCAATAATGGAAATAAAAGACTTCTTATGCCCAGGAGTGAAATAAGGACATACTTCAACTACACTTGAATAATGCTACAATCCAAGTCATTGCTTTCCAAATACTCCTCATTTGAAAGAACTATAGATTTAGATAAAAGCATGAAATTAATACAACGACATGTACTAATTATGGCATAATGCATAAAACCATGAAAATGGACATTTATTGGAAATATGCATCTTTTCATTTAAATATCAAAATATAATCATAAGAATAGCATTTAACAACATAGAAACACATAAGAAATTACTTAGTCAATTTACAAAATTTTAAGGATTATTTTACAGTGAACTATGTCACTTTACATTGACTATTCCTTAAGGTTACAAAGAGCTACCTTAGCCTTACAGTAAATATTTTTCATGTTACAGTGAATCCTATCAACTTCATATATAACACTCTACACACCGCACATACAATCCCTTAAACATACACTAAGGAGATTCTACAGATTAGCAAAGATAAAATCATTCTTATTTAATACATCAACATATAGATAATAAAACATTCTCCTTCCAGAATCTATAAAAAGACTTACTTAAGTAAATAAAGAAGTTAATGTCCATGATTCACCTCATCAAGATTACCTAAATAATCCTTAAGACTACCAAAGTCTTATATCATCTCTGCATAATAAGCCATTTTCACTAACTAGACTCATTCATAAAACTAATCTAGGTGAGATACGAAGTGACCATTCCTATGCCCCCTTTACACCTTAACTAGACAACTCTTAACTACTCTAGATAAGTATTTATTCATTTAACATAATTTCTTAACCTAAGTCATTACATTAATTAGTTCATTTAAGACTCATTTATCATGTAAGGAGATTCATATAATGGTCATCGGCAAGATCTAGGGACTCTAACTAACACCTTCAAAGCCTATTGTGCAATGTCTATATATCGTCTCACACAACCACCTAAACTTCATAGAACATCTCTAATGCTAGTAGGTATTCTCATATGATGAGAATAGGCAATATCAGACATAGACCATGATAGCTAAAGATTGAATCGGGAATTTAAACCTACTACGTTGAGGGTGTTCTGCTTGCCAAGGGTAGAACTAGGACACATCCCATGTAGGCACATGGTTAAGGAATATGACGGGCTTTTATGCACTCTAGTCTCATTGTAAAGTAAGCTACATTGTACTGTAGTCTCCTTCTCAAGTAGATCTACTTCCCATGACACACTTACTTGGTGATAGCCTTTGTTCTCATAGAGTAATTAACATTAAAGGATCAAATTAAGACGTTCCTTATCTAGTTCATAATCCAATCACATTCATCCTACGAAAGATTCCACTAGGACTATGTTTCAATGGAGACTACGGTAGCTCATTATGACTTTCCTAAGGATGATATGATGCCATTCCAGCCAACCAAACCTATGCCTATCTTCCTTTACATGAATTATACAATTACGCCTCTTCTACTTCAACATTCATAACATTACCACTAGGTTTAAGGTTCCACGTACATCACCTTCTTAACATCATCTAAGGTCTAACATATCATTAGGGTTAAACGTACTGCCTTCTTACATCATCTACAGGATCACATTCATTAGGTCTACGTACATGCACCTTTTAACCTCATCTAAGGACTCACGTATCTTTCAGTTCATTTACATGAAAAGGGGGAAAAACCCTTACCTAGTCAAGAATTTCGTATCACATATCATTCGTAGTGTATCAAGTAAGGGACAGAAGTCTACCAAACAAGACTAAATCTTTACTTTATCCAATAGGAATATCATTTTTTAAAGAAACTTTAGGAATGACATTATATCTTTTTTTTATGTATTCATAACATTATATATATCATCCAATATAACCATACGACTTATTAGGTATAGTAGCAAACAATCATGCTTCAACATCTATGAGTCACATATAAAGTATATAGTCATAGTCTACATATCTCCTAAATAGAACACAGAACAAAATACTTCCATTACTTCACATGTATATATATTCTCATAATTCACATAAATCAACTACAACAATCATCATAATACTTCAATTAGTGCCGACAAGGCCATGATCATCAATGAATAAAGTAACCTCCACAAGGCCACATCAATTTTAAGTAAGGGACATAACCCCACCACCATAAGTGGACCATACCAATCATAACATAATTCAAGTCTAATTAACATAAAATGAATAGTATTAGGGTATCGTACCACAACTCCATTATGAACACTTAAATCAAATGTAAAATCTACCAATTCAATACCATAAGGCTCTTACCCATGGCCATAACCAATAACTCAATACATAAACTATGATGTTCAATGAAACTAGGTCAATTAAATATACATTCATTAATATATAATAAAAACTAGATATCAATTAAGTACAATTATTGCATTAATCAATAGCCTATAGAAAACTACACTGGAATTCATAAGCATTAAGTCCAAATAACTTAACCCATAAAGTAGTGAAAAACTAAGGTTCATAGGTTAATTGAGTTAAAGTAATATATTTTACTATAATTAAATTAATATACAATGCTTTAAAACCATTAATGCAAGAACCCATGGATGGATCATAAATTAGACAATTCATCTTTAAAAACATTGGAAAACTTCTTTGAATTTGGGCACCTTGATGAATAGAGCTTCTAGGATAAAAAACATTACACTAATAAAACTAATCCTCCAATTTCATGATGAATGTCCACTTAATTCTCCAATACACGCCATTCCTGTGTTTTCTGGCTCAAAGGGAGAGGAGTTGAGAGAAATTCTAGGGAATTTGGGTTTAAATTTTGAAGAGTTAATTCCTAAGTATTAAAGGCGTATTATAGATATTTATCGTACTCAAAATCCCCTATGTACCTAATTTCCTCTAATTTGGATGTGGCAATGTATACAATTTTACCCTTAATTAACAGTGATGCACGAGGAAACTAGTCCAAACCGTCGTTTGGCTAAAGATTGTCTTGGGAGCTTGTGATCTCTAGAATAAGTCAGACTCACGGGACATCTCATCGACGGTGCATTGACGGCACACGAGCTGCTTTGCCTCTGTTTTTGGGGGCCTGGTACTAAAACAACCTTGGTTATTGAGAGGTTCCTTTCATCAAGGACCCTTGGTTGTTCTGGGACTTTCACCTTGACGTTTCAATCCAAACTATTCTCGTATATGAGTTTAGTATATATGACATGAATATCATCCAAAACAAACACGTAATCTCAATGAAACATGCAAAGACGGAAAAGGTCCTTTCAAGGCAAACCTTTCGAAGGTCTGAATGTTCTTGGACGTTTGACATCCAAACTTCATAGAATTTGACACACTTCCTATAAACACTATAATAACTCAAATAATGACCTTACTAACTAATTAAACACATAATTAGGCACTTAACCACATTGTAGGAAGATAGGTGGTACTTAGCGTCAGCCACATCTAGTCGTCCATTGACGTTTCACTTCCAAATCACCTAAAAAACTAGAGTACTCCCTCAAAACCACATTATATACCATTATAGGAACTTATACCATCATGAAAACCATATTATTTTCTAGATTCACATAATTCATTTGAGGGGTATTATAGTTGTTTTGGTTGCCACAATCATTTTGTATATATGGAAATATAGATCAATTGTAGATTACATGGGAGTAAATACTTCAAAGGTTTAACAATGGCATAAGTAGATATGTAACATCAACGCACTAGTTAGAGCTTAATGAAAGAATGGACTTTAATTGGCTAATAGAAAGATTCACCATACATTCTTTTGCAAATATCATTTCTATACCAGCGCAAGAGGGAATGATTACACAAGTATACAATAGTGAACATATAATGAAGTATTTTATTCACTAAGGGGGAAATATAGTTATCTATTTGTACATAATAAGCGTGCCTTTTTCTTTACATAGACTAGAAATTAGAGAGGCACTCTGGATATTAATCCCCAAGTAATCGAATTCCATGCAAGGAATATGGATATCAAATAGCCTTACATACGCTAATTTCAGACCAATACAACTATCACGATCCAGCCTTCCTTTTTAGGTGCTAATATATAACATAAGTCATCATTAAGCTATCATCAACAACTAATCATATTAAGGCCCTAAAAAACAGTAGCTACACATTTGACATTAATTAGGCCCATACAACCCTTACACAAATGAGAAACCACCACACCTTTCCTCTATACATAAATACAATTTCATACATCCTCTGCCAATAAAGCCAAGATTCCCATAACAACAATATACATAAGGCAACCACTATCAATCTCAAAATATTTATGCATAATAGGAGAATATTTACTCAAGGATAATCACAATCCATGATTTCCTCATAAATATTTACAAAATTCTCCCTCCAAACATGTATATAAAGAGGAAGAAAAAAAATGGGTGTTGTTTTACCTTAATTATGAAATAATATCCTATAAAATTGTGCTTCGAATTCAACTTCACCTTAAAACATTTGTTGCCGTGGAAAATGGAGACAGATACTCAAACAGAACCCCTTAGACGCGCTGTATATGGTTACGGGCATTACTTGTATGGACGCCCAAGGAGCAGACAAAAGAAAGAAACTTAAGGGGAAGAAGTTTGAAGATCATAAGGGATGGAAAATGCAGTTCAGATTGGTGGTTGCCACCAAGTACCATTTTCTGGATATATATGGAAACAATATGATTCAAATCGTGTAGATTAGGCATGGGGCAGTAGCTATACTTCAAGTTGTTTAACCAATGGCATAAGGTTCCCGTATGTACACTCACACGGCACTTGGTTCAGAGCTCCCTTGGTAGGTACAAAAGAAAATGGAACTTAGTGTAATTGGGCACTAACGTACAGAAAGAGACATTCACCATTACATTCTTTGCAACATCGATTTCCCAGGAGGTGTAAGGTGCACACAGCGCAATGAGGAATAAAAATGGAATCCATAAAACACAACATAACCACGAAGTATTACAATAGTGGAACACAGTGATAATGAAAGTTGGAAGGTTTGTCAAGCGGTGCAAGGCACGAGAGAAAATATAGTAGTGCGATATTAAGACGAGATGTATGTATATTATGTCAGTTTTATCGAGTTTATACATAAGGAAGCTGCCGTGCTAGGGATTTTTTGCTTTCCTATAACGAGGAATGGTTAGGAACGATTGAGAAGTGAGACTGCACGCTTCCATTATGATGTTATTAATGCCCACAAGTATCGATATTCCCATGCCAGGAACGGAATAAAAAGAGCACGGTTACATGACCTAATTTTACAGACAAATACAAAAACTATACAACAGAATCCAGCCTTCACTTTTATATAGGTAGCAATATAATAAAAAGAAAAAAGAGAAGATACATCACTTAAAGGAATAAGTCATGTCGAACGCGATACAAGAGTGTAAGTCAATCTAAGTTACAGGCCCACTAACAAAACAGTCAGTTAGCTGATACACTATTTGAAATTCATTAGGCCCATAAACCCTTACACAAATGAGAAAACCCACCACACCTTTCCTCTATATACTAAATACAATTCACATCCTTCTGCCAATAAGCCAGATTCCCATAAACAACAAAGTCTATATTAACATAAGGCAACCGATAGCAAATTCTCAAAATATTATGCAGATTAACCTAAGGAGAAATATTACCACGGAATATCACAAAATCCATGATTTCCTCATACATATTACTAAAAATTCTACCCCTCCAAACATGTATATAAAGAGAAGAAAAAAAAGGGGTTTTTTGTTTTAACCTCAAATTTAGTGACATACTATCGCTCTAAAATATGTTGATTCTATATTCAAACTCTACCTCTAAAACAATCGCGACTTACTATGAATAATGGGACACTTACTCTCAAGACACCTTAGCTCGATTTTGGGCGGTCTAACTTATTGAAGCACACAAGACAGAACCAGGAAGCAAGAAAAGCGTAAGAAATCACAAAATTTCGCAACGTTTAACATGGAGAAGGTAGGATGCATTTATTTCTTTAAAAGTAGTGATATATCAGACGACAACTTAATCTTGTGAACCAGTTTTTTTATGGGCGGGATATTGAAATATTGTGTAAAGTAGGTGATGCGCCGACAATAACCTTGTCTTTTAGCTTGGGGCCTGCTGTGATGGTGACTTAACGATTATTGGGTTCTGAGGTTGAGAAATTGTTTCTTTATTCAATTTTATTCAATTCTAGCAGCCACAGGAAAGTAATGACAAGTGTGGTAGGTAAACGACATGGGGGACCATACGACAAGCTAAGGGAAAAAAAAGTTCTAAGTAGGTGATGAAGAGACCCCTACTTGGTCCATATGGCTAGCTTGTAAATAAAGTCAAAAGTAGAGTTGACTTGGAAACACACTACGCTTAGTGTAAATTTAAGTCAATGGCTAAAATGAATAAACGTTCATGTTTTATCAATTTGTACTGAAATAGTATCCCTTTTTCTTAGAACTTACCACTTAAAGCAGATTTAACGCGTATAATGGTCCAATTAACAAAACCTTACACCCCAATCCCAAGTCACAGTATTAATCTGTTGAAGGCAACAGATAACTTAGGTAGTACACATGTCGTGAAACATACAGAGACATCAACAATCACCTTCCAAAGCTACCTAAAACCAAAGCTCAATCATATAAGAAACATTGCAA